>VWZV01001720.1:546890-775389 GCA_013397155.1 Irena cyanogastra | reverse complement strand
CTACTTTTGCCGGGTTTCCAGTTGTTTTCTGCAAGCGGCAGGCGGGGACGGGGACCGGGCAGCCGAGCCGCCGGCGGGGAAGGGACGCGGGAGCGCCCGGCAGTGACAGCGCCGCGCCGCTGCCCGCAGCCCCGCGCCGCCCGCTGCCTGCCCCGCGGAGCGGGCGAGCCCCGGCGGGCAGGGAGCGGTGCCTGGGGCTCCCGTGCGGGCTGAAACACATGGCAGCTCGTCTGCCTTCTCTTCCTCCTCCTCTTGCCCGGGCCATCGCCTCCGTCCAAAACTCCCGGGCTCCCCACGGAGACCGCTCCCTGCCCCCGCGGCGTCCCCATCACCGCTCGACTCAAACCCGCCGCACCGAGGGTAGTTTGAGGGACGTGCCTTTGCCTTGCAGGCTTGCCACCTGCAAACCCAGCCTCTTCCCCTGCCCCTGCCAGCAGTCCCGAAGTGAATCAACGCCCTGTCTTCAACGCTGGCCACCTGGGAAACCCCCAAGTCCCCAGGGCGACCCGGTCCCTGACTGGGTGTGCAGGGGTGCAGGGTCCGGGCTGGGCGGGCAGAGGGGAGCGGGACCTCGCTGCAGGGGCAGGAGTGCGGAGTCCTGGCAGGGTGGGGAGGCTCACGCTGCCGTCTGGTATTTCTGGGAAGAAAAGGCAAGTTTGAGTGAACTCTGCACACGCAGAGTTCATGCAGGTGAACCAAGTGCAAAGAGTGCAGTGTCCATCTGCCTTATGTAAGTGTCTGCTGTGCTAATGAATAATGGAATAAAAATCCCGCGGCATCAGGATGTGTTTAGTTCTAGTATCTCTGTCTTCTCTTGCTTTCTCCCTGTAAAGATTCAATCCTGAGGAATATAGAGGAGTACAGCCTTGTCATCCCCACAAGCACCGATGCAGAGGGCAGGTTCCTATCCCACTTGGTGTCTGGACCGCCAAAAGCACGCTTCAGGAGAGCTGTGGAGGACTTGCAACGTGAAGAAGCAAATGAGCAGATATTTTACAATGTCACTGTTTTTGGAAGAGAGTTTCACTTCAGGTTGCGGCCAAACTCCAGGCTCGTGGCCCCTGGAGCAACAGTTGAGTGGCAGGAGGACTCTGAGGAGACTCATATTGAACCTCTCTATGGGAATTGCCTCTATGTTGGGGATATCACTGATCTGCCAAATGCTTCAGTTGCTATCAGCAATTGTGATGGACTGGTAAGTTACTTTTGTTGTTATATCAAAGATCATTATATTAATTTCCTACAGTCTTTAAATATAAAATGTGTGGACTGTCAGAAACTCACACCTCATATGGTAACTGTGAATGCAAATTAACTAATGTTCCGTGTGTGGGAATAGCTGAGCTGCACCAAGCGCTGCTTTACAGACAGTGGCACTAGAAGTTTGAGCACATGCTCTGAGGTAGCTACTCTGGAACAGAGCAGCTGAAACCAGCATTTATGTTGATTTGTGGTAAAGTTACTTGAGGGGTGTGATGCTCTAAACCAGAAGGTTAAGTGGCAAGTTCTCAGCATCCTCTTGCACTTCTCGCCTCCAGCCTGCAAGGGTAAATGTTAGAAAGAATTAATCCCAGATAATGGGCTGGGCTACCCTGGAAACAAATTCGATAGGTGAAATATGGTTTTGTCCTGGAAAATTTTAATTTATTCAGAGTCTGTTTTCTTGAATATTTCACTTGGTGAGTTTCATTGCCTAATCAAGTGATTGATGAAAAGTTGCAGAAGACTTCGAGTTTTACGAGCAAAACAGCCCCCTGTGATACATTTGTCAAAGCTGTGTGTTTTAAAACTGGCTGCAGCTTTCTGTTCTGAAGTGCATGTTCAGCACTCAGATTATCACTGTTTGTCCCTGACATCCTAAACTGTCACACTGTCATTTGAGCAGTAACTACAGCACAGCAATTTGTTTAGTGAGAAAGGGGCTATATTTTTTTTTATAATGACCAGTTTATCCAGCCTGTATTTCCTTGCTATAGCCCTCAGAGTTTGTAATTTTGAGATTGCTTAATTGTAATTCATTCTGCCTCTGCATAAAGAGCCAGTAGGAGTCAGTTGTATTTCTATTTATTTAGTCATAGGAAGTTGTTCATTTGCTGTGCCAAGAAGATGACATGTATGGAGATAGTATGTTGGCTATCTGAGAATGGAAGGGAATCAAATACTTTTCCCCTTAGTCTTTCCTTTCCTGTGGTTTCTCCTAGCCACGTGCATTCCTGTTTTGAGAAGCAGGTTTTAATGCTGCAGTTTTTTGATGTGGACAGCTGGCTGAGGGTAAGAGAAGCACCAGGACTGAGCAAGAAGAGCCATTCGGAGAGCAGAGTGTGAGCCTGCAGTTCTGCCTCGGGGAGGAAGCAAAAGTTCTGTGCTCTCCCTGTGTCTAGCACAGATCATTTTGTGTAAGGCAAATTTACTTGCTCAAGATTTACTTGCTCTTTACTTTTAGAAATGGGGCAGTGCCAAAGCTCTTCTTTCATGTACACCTGTGCTGAAAGGTGGAGGAAGATCCTGTTGATGGCTACTCTTTGCCTTGTATTCTTCTCCTCAGCACAGGTGTTGACTGTAAGGGCAGGGGGGGTCTTGTTCTTGCTTCCTTCCAGTGTTTGCCTGAGTGTGGGCTCCTTATATTTAGAAAAAAGAGTTATGATGAAACAGAACAGGAGTTAAAGCCAAACTTTGGATGAGACTCTAAATGTCTAAGGTCTCATGTTGCATGTAAAAATGACAAAGAATGAGAATGTTTATAAAATGAAGTGAAAATATAAAAAAAGGTGTTATAAATTACCACTGTTTTCACATTTGTAATGTCTTAAATGCAAAGGCATGAAGCCAGGCTTCAGTGCAACAATGAATGCACTCATAAATGACTGGAATCTAGGAAGATACCAAAGGAATTGTAGTTTTCAACCTGTGTGCACCACCTGTGTGCCTGCCTTTTCCAGTGTTCTTGTTTTCATTAGAAGAAGCTGGAGAGTTGGTCTGGGCTGGGAGGTGCCACATTCTAATCTGGATGATTTTCACATGAAATTACAACTTCTGTGGTTCTGCTAATACATTTGGAAATGGATTACTGCTTCCTCCAGGGTGTATCTACATGGTAGATGTTGCAGGGCAGAGATGTATTTTTTTTCCCAGGTCACTGAAGCCTTCTTGCAGGAAGCATTGCCTCAATACCTTTAGGCTGTAAAGATTTCCCTGAGATTGTGCAGTAAATCTGTTTTGGAACAACAAATTGAACTCCAGTCCCTTGGGTACCATGTTCCATCTCTACCCTTTCCCTCCATCTCAGTTTCTTTCTTTCTTGTAGGGTGAGTGTATAAAACAGACTATCGATAGAATCACACAAACTCAAAGGACTTATACCAATGTTTCTCCAAAAGCCACTGCTCTGTGGAGAGAAATAATAAAGCAAGTAATCACACAAGTTAATACTGCATATAATTGTCTCTCTCTTTACCTTTTATTTCTTGTTTTTTGCAAGGAGTATTGAAGAGTCCTTAGAGCAATGTGCTGCCAACAAGACATACTTAGAGACCACTGGGCTGTATGCTTTTCTTGGGTTTATTGACATTTGGATGTGAATAAAGACATGGACAAGGCTATTCTCAACTGTTTTTCTATGTCCATTTTTTACTTCACATCTAGTTTTCTTCAGGGGGCCCAAGTATTTCTACCACATTTTCTACGTTATTCTGGAGATAGGGATGGTGGACCTCTCTTACAACTGAGTTGTCAACTGACAAGTGTTAGAATTTCACATTATAAACTTGATTAATTTAATTCCTAGTATTTATTTTTGAAGTCCTTGCTTTTGAATGTGTTTTGACACCTGTTTATGCTCCTTGTGGTCTTGTGTCTTTTGCATCAGCCATCAGGGCTGAAACACTACTGAACTTGAAGTGTCCTACTTTGATTTTTACATTGCAAACTTTTGTTGAGTGAATCTGGTTTAAGTCAGCAAATGCACCTGCCACCTTGCCAACTTCTGATGTTATTTCCTTTGAACAGCCCTTTTGGTTTGCACTGCACTACCAACTATGTCTTATTTTTCAGTTACTGTCTTAGAAGAGTTTGGCTAGTGGAATTGGTATTGCCAAATGAGAAGTTGTTGGAAAGAATTTAAATGAAAATAGTAGATCTGTGAAGGGACTTTTGAACTGTACTATAAATGATGAAGATCTGCTGCCCTGGCTGAGGAGATATGCATTAGTTTGGGTACTCATGGTTTTCTGTATCAGAAGTCAACAAAAATTTTATTGACCTAGAAATCAAATCTGAGGCAGATGAAGAGAACTTCTGAAGTATGCAATCTAGGTGTGTTGTCACAGCTGGAGTGGGTCATTAAAAATTGTGGATGAAGAATCAAAGTTAAAGCTAATCAATACAATTTTAGCAGCTTTCTGAATTATGAAGGTGATTTTTACCATATTAAAAAAAAGTACTGTGAGAGCTTTCCCACTTAAGAGAAAAACACTCAGGACAACTTGTTATCATCTCGGTTGGCTTGATAGCATTCAAACTAATTCTCCACTGAGTGGGCAGAGCAAGCATGGTCAGCTGTCCATGGCCTGCAGGCTGTGGTGGAAGGTGTTGTGCTTTGAGTATGTTCTTGGTCCTTGGCCAGATTCTTACTTGTGGATGCAGCTGGAGGATGAGGGAGCTGGCTGTCCTCTCCAAGGGTTGTGAAGGAGAGTGGTTGGAGGCTGTAAAAAATGCTGGAAAACAACAAAAGGTTAGGATTATGTTAATTCTTCCAGATTATTGCGTAACTATAGGAACTGTCTGTCTTCACCTCAGCAGGTGAACCTGCCATTGTAGAAGAACTCTTTACACATCTAGATTCTTGATAAATACTTCTGCAGTGCTTAAGGCAGATGTGCCAAAAATGCCTTCTTCAGGTTGACAGGATGGCACTATTTGGTTGTGGGAATTCAGAGACATAAACTCCCTCCCAGTCTCCTCATGGTGTTTGTAGTTTGTGAGCTAGAATGTGTGCTTAGACAGGAAAACCACAATATCAACACCACATCTGAAGTGGATAATGAACACATGATTAACTTAGGCTGCACTGCAGAGTCAGATGTACAGACAGGACTGAGAAGACTGAGGATCACTACTCCATGATGAACAATCAGTGTGGTCTGATTGTACCCACTGCAGCAAAGGAAGGAACCTCAGTCTCAGTAACACATCATGCTGTCCTAGTTTGGCTCCGTTAGTATAATCCTCTTCCTTTGTTAAAGCTAAAAGATCAGCTGTCCAAAAATTTCACAGTATCGTCACTAGAATGGAAAGTTATTAGAAGAAGACAGAAACTGAGCTTTTCAAGCCATCTCTGGTTGTTTGTTTTCTAAATGAGCTGTGAGAATTATGTGGCTGGGGGTACCAAGACAGACACCTTACAGGTGCAGTGGACTTGTTTCTTCTTGTGATGAACCAGGCATGAACCAGGCAGGGTTTGCCCTACAACATTTCAGTTTTTCCTGTGCTCTGTGCTAACCCTCCCAAACTGTTTTGGAGCAGCCTGCTGGCTGGCTGGCTGCTTGCCCAGGCTCTGTTTCTTCTAGAAATACATGGGACACCAGCTTTTTCCACTCATGCCCAATGCTACACTATCTGTAGCCCTGGGCTCACCTGGGTGGGTTTGTGGTGACAGATTTCCCTTTCCTAACCAGCCATGAATCCTCAGGAACTGGCTGGTGCTGTGGCTGCTGTCAATACAAGTGCACATCTGTCATTTGTCCCAAGATGGTGTTAGGTATTATTATGAGTATTTTCTTTCCTGTTTTAAATCAGAGAACAAAACTTTTTTCCTCAGTTTTTATTTTACAGGGTTGTATTCATATAATCTTGATTTCTAAAGTGTAAATGTAGAATCTCATGTTCAGATCCAGTCAATGGTATTTCATGAGAGCAATTCCAGCTACCCATGTGAAATGCCCACCTTTCTCCCCTTCCTCCTGCCACCTTCCCTGCATTCCTAAAGGCGTTTAGACACCTTGTGGAATCTAGCCTTGTTTGGTATAGTTCTTCTTCACTTTGAGCACAAGTTTGATCTCTTTGAAGTAAGTGAATTTTAAGGTTATACTGTTATATACTGTCCTGGCAGAGGTGTTCTCTTGGAACTGCCCACAGAATTGAAGGTGAATCTAACTCACCTTAGGTGGAACATGTAATTTACCTAGCTAAGAGGGTGAAGGAGCTCCTCACAATGAATTTACCAGGAGAAGGCAGGCTTTCTTATGTAACCCATGTTATTTTTCCTTTTAGACATCCATCTCCTGCTTTCATATGGATTTATAATTTAGTCGTGTTTCTTTTTGATCTGGTTTTTGGATTACACTGGTTTGTGATGTAGCAAAAAAGCAGAGCTCAAGGTAGCACAATATTATCTTCAAAGTCTGGTCAGGTCTAGTGCCTGACAGTTAAACCAGATGCCTGCTACAAATAATTCCAGTAATTCCTTTTCTGTATGCTAAATTCTTAGCATTTACATTATGATGGGATTGCATCCATTTTATTAAAATTGGGCGCATATGATCTTTTCATGTGGGAGCATTTTCTCATTAAGTTAAACCAAAATCAAACCAAAGTCACCATCTGCATTTTTTTCTTTCTTTCTCCATTTTTTAATGTATTGGCAAAATTCACTGTGGGCTTTTTTGATAAGTAGAACTATAATACAGTGGCAGAAGAAGTGCAAATAAGTTCTGTGACACAGTATAGAACAAAATGTAAAAGCCATTCTCATTAAGGAAACAGCAGCCCTTCTCCTGCAGATGATCACTGGGATCACCATTAACCCTTTTCAAGGGCATTTTGAATTCAGCTGGGGTTTCCACCTGGGCAAGCCAAGCATTGTGTGAATTCCAGCACAATCAGAGCCTGACTGCAGATCTCCATCTCTGCACATCATTTAAAAGAGCTGTGTTGCCTGGCAAAGCCATGGAGCTCTTTTGATGCCTAACACTCCAGCATGTCCATGTTTTCACAGGACAGACACTTTGCTTTGTAACTCATTCTCTGGGTTTCTGCTGTTCATTTCCCTGGCCAACACTAGCCTAGTTGGACAGTCCCTTCTGCTGTGTAAATTGCACAGGCTTTCCCTTTTAAAAGTTATGGTGTGAAAGATGAAGACTGTAAACACTATGATTCAGCCTCTGACTGGAGTAAATTATCCTTTGCTGTCCTTAAAAGAGACTCTGTCATCAGTAAATACTAATTTTTTTTCTTTGAGTCTTCTGTGCGTGAATCATCTCACCTACATTTTATCTGAGAGCAGAGCAAGTAATTTCCTACATCATACAGGTGGACACCATCTGGACAGAGTATCCTCAGGCAGTCAAAACTGGTATCTTTGTGGTATGTTGTAGGCCTTTGGATAAAATATAAATATTTCTTTACGTCCTATTTGACCTTGTGTTGCATTGTCCTCATTGTAGTAGTGTCTCAGCTGTACTATACCCTTTGACCACATGAAAACTAATTTTCCAACCAGAATATTAAACTCTATATATCCAAGGAGAGGGGCCTAGTGTCTCCTGCTTCCCATCTTGAAAGACCCAAATATAGGAACTAATTTTGATAAGGTCATAATTAATTTCAGGGGTAAGCAGAACATCTATTTTGAGAAGCCTGTCCCTCTTAGCTTCCAAAGGTGTGTCCCTCAAGCAGTGCCATTAGCTCACTTAGCTGCCAGCTCGCTGCTTCCTCCTGGTGTGGTGAGGGTGTTCCCCGAGAAGTCAAGGCTCCTGCAGATGGCAAGGCATTACCACATTTCAGCTTAGTTCCATGTTTACTTTTTGCCACAGATGGTTAAAAAAATTTTTTTTGGACCAACCAGAATTCCAGCTGTTGCAAGAAGCAGGACCTTTTCTCCAGAGATCACAGTGTTTTATTCGACCTACTTCTGAGTACTTTTTATTTATGGTGACTGTTGCTTTGTAAGCAGGTCATGCCTTTCCTTAATGGCACACTAGGACATTTCTCATACCGGGTCTGGTTAAAACAGAACCAGGGAGCAGGTCCTGAGTGTCTTGCAGGGGGTTGCACAACCTTGCTCTGATGTGCACACCCTCCTTTTCGGATCACCTTGCCCCTTTATTGCTTGCTTTCTTCCAAAGTTTCAGTAAGTTCTCTAACACATCACATCTGGTTCCTTTAGCCCCTTTATCTGAGTGTGTTTTAAATTCATCTTTGTTTGCAGAGTCTTGACACAGCGGGTTCCCAGCTTTAATAGTCTGCAAATGAAAGGCCCACATTTCACACACTATTTTCAGCACTGTTCTATTAAACTGTAACATTGAAAAGAAGAGTGTCCTCTTCAAGTGCAGGGGAGCACATTGCTTCCTCGTATCTAAATCACAGCTTCTGTTACAGATCTTCTCAGTTATTCCCAGGTCTCAAAACGTCTGGTACTTTCTTCAGATCTGGAGTTCCTGGAGTTGTAAGTGTGAATCTTAGCATTAATGTTTCTGCTTTTTCTTCTAAATAACTGTTTTTTGTTTAAAGAAAGAGTTTTAAAGTGTTTCCCTGAAGGAAAAGACAGAGATGCCAGTTCTGTTTCTTGAAGTCTCAAAAATCCCCAGGCCAGTGAAAATCATCCCAAGTATGTTGTTTTGAAGGTGTCGTTTTACAGTACAGATGAGTTTCTCTTTACACCTTTTGTGTTTTTTCTTGTGTGCTCCTCTGAGACTTTGTGACTGCTGTGGGTTCTGTGGGCTGGCTGCCCCCTAAGTGGAGGAGGTTCATTTACTGAACATGGTAATTTTTAATCCTTCTTTAATCCTCTCTAATGTCACAGACAGAACCTGCCCTCACCACTAATTTATACACTTGTTTTTTCCCCCCCTTCATGCCCCTTTTAGGACTGCATCTGATCTGTTTGTTTTCCACATCTTTGCCTTGCTGAAATGGAAGTCCCATTTGTACAACTTGCTGTTACTTTTTGGTCTTGGCATCCCAGGTGTGTTGAAGTTTTTCCAGTGTTAACCATCAAGTTTATATATTTTTTAATTCGTTTTAAATTTGCTTATGTAAAATTGAGTATTTTGCCCCTTTATTGCTGCATTTGTGACCCTTATCTTCAAAATAAAGACTATTAATTCTTCACTTAGGCAGCTCTCTGTGGAGAATTCAGAGGTTGGAATTGCCCAACATCCCTGGTACTTTCTGACTCTTCCACCTGCAAAGTACAAGGTTGCCACTTTTCTTTTGATGTGGTGAGCTATAAATACAGCTACTTTAACTTCTTTCCTACTGTCATTCCCTTTAACTTTTCCTATAGTTGCCACCTCTGTGTTTGAATTTCATTATATGGTCAGACTGCTTTTTCCCAGCATTTAACCTCTAGCCTTGTGGACCTCAGGGGACAAATTACAATCTATTTTCCACTGAAATTAAGTGTGAAGCCTACTAATCCTGTCATGAGAAAGTCAGTGGACATCACTGGTATCTGTGGATAAGAAGAGCTTCTACCTGTAACTAGATACAGCTAATTTATGCATTTAATTTATTTCTCTTCACTAAGTCTGTGGACTCTAGGTTGCTTTTATTGCCCTGTAAAGAAGGTGAATTATTTTTACAGTTTTTTGAGGCAAGAAAGCTGGAAGGAAATACTTGGCATATGGTGAACATCTAAGCTGTTTTATGGAAAACATGAAATCAAAATATCTACCTGAGGTTTAGGGTAGCATAGAGCCACACCTTGATGTAGGCCCTGAGACTTTAAGCCTTTATTAGTGTGTTTTGTGATTTATTGTCACTGTAAGAATAATGAAGTGGGTGTGTGGAGAAGAACCTGCATGGCTAATGAGCTGGCTGGCTAATGAACTGGCTGGCTAATGAGCAAGCTGGCCAGTAGCTCTTTTCTTTTACCCCATCACTTACAATCCTGACAAGAAGCAGTTCATGAAATGGCAAGGGGCATTGAATTTTGTGAATGATACAGCAAATCCTGCAGGAGCCCTGAGTGCAGCTCTCTCAGCCTGCTGCTGTGCCTGCTTCCCAAGGTTGTGGGCAGTCCCTGTTTCAGCTCTTCTTCTCCCTCTGTGCCCTGGGGGCTGCAGCAGCAGCTCTGGACATGCATCAGCCCCCTCCGGCAAACCCATCCACCACCTTCACTGGGCACTGCAGACTCAGGGCTACCCCTGCATGATTGGGTCTGTGGGAGGGATTTCTCTTTCAAGTTTTGTTTCTGAACATGTGCTTTTTTGGCATGATTTAATGAGTATTGTAGAGTATAGAATGGAGAAAGTCAAAATAATACATCGAGTCCAACAGGAAAGAAAGGCTTACTTTCTTGGGAGTAAAACTATTTCAAGAGCTAAGCATAGTAATGCACCATTTACATTTTAATTCAAATACAGTAAAATGATAGAATTTAGAAAGGAAGACGGGAAAGCACTTGATGAATTTTTAGATTAGATGTTAGGAAAAACTTCTTCACCAAAAGGGCTGTGAACCTTGGAAGAGGCTGCTCAGGGAGGTACAGATGTGGCACCTGGGGCCATGGTTTAGTGTGGACTTGACAGTCCTGTGTTAATGGTTGGACTTAAAGATCTTTCAAGTCTCTTCCAACCTAAATGATTCCGTGGTTCTGTGATTTTCATTTCTCTGCTCTTTCCCCCATATGCAAAAGGCAGAATAACATCCAGTACCTGCCCTCAGCAGCTGCATCTTGCATTTCTCCCATGGTGAAGTGTGTGACTCCCAAGGCAGGTGCAAGGGCTGGTGCCCATGGCCATCACATCACTGCAGGGCATTCCTGCTCCCAGGACAGAGCCCATGCTTTGGGAAAAGCCTACAGAAAACACAGAGATTAACCAAGGGTAGGTGGCAGCACAGGCTGTGGTTACTGTTTTAATAGTTGGTTTATTTGTTTTAAATCATGGCTTTTGGGTAAATCGTGTTCTTCCAACTCACATGCAGAAGAATATACTCTTCATTTTTCAGTGTGCTAAAATTGTGAGGCTTTTCTCTTTGTCCAAGCAGAGGAGCAGTGGAAGGAAGGTGAGAGATGTTGTTCAGAAAGCATTCTGCAAACCAGAATGTATTTAAGAAACAGTGTTTGGGAAATAAATCACTACCTGGTGATGAAGACAGCTGGGCTGGGCCAAGAGTCTTTCAGGTGCCAACAGTCTCCTGTGACAGGAGTTAAATTGGAAGATGACAGGCTTTGAAGTTGCAAAGCTGAAAATGTCTAAAATTTTTATATACCTAAAGTAATAGCTGGATAAAATGGTGTCCTTCAGACTTCAAAATGCTCTATGTAGAGCACCATGAACATACATAGGATCATAATCTTTTATCTATTGTGAACAACAAAAAAACCCCCACCCCAAAAGCCAGAAGCAGAAGTTTTATGCCACATCTGTTCAATATCACTAAGTACTTCAGGGATAAAGAAGTTTTAGAGATGAGTTTGGATTGATTTCAGATTTATAACCAAGCTTGAAATCAGAGTTTTCTAATAGTTTTAGGTTTCATTGTAAAAATGGCAAATCCATCATTCATCAGTAAACCAAAATATTTAATTCCCAAATAAGTGCTAAGAGGTGTCTGTCAATATTAAATTTGTTTGCAAAGTTACAGCACGTTAAGTCTGACATTAAGCAGCAAGTGTAAAAATGGGATTAATCAAAGGATGATTTAGTACTCTGAAAAAAAGAATATGAAACTCAGTCTGGGTAAGTAATAGACAAGCAAAGAAAGACAAGACCATTTACAAGATGTTTTGAATTAATTTAAACTCCTCGGTAGGTGAGCGTAATGAATTTCTGTGAAAATAAAGTGCTTAGTTCACTGCAGTCAAATTAAGCCCAACAGTAATCATACACATCTTATAAAATAGAATTAAAAAATGCTGAACCTATGAAAATACAGTGTAATCTTGCATTTATCTAAACAGAAAATCACACAGGAAAAAACCCAGATCTCTGTCAATGTTTGTGTTGTGATCCAGCATCATTTTACATAAGGGCCAGGGAGGTCCCATGGCAAGTAGCTGATTTTTGGGTCTGTTCCAATGCTGCTGAAGTGAATGTGTTTAGTTTCCCTGGCTCCATTTGGCTTTGTGTGGACAGGTTGATTAGCAGAGTATTTGGGACAAAAAGCAGGCCATGGAGTATTCCACATCATAACCTTGTCTTTCACCTTGTTCTCCCTCCCCTGATGCAGTGGTGCTGGGCAGGGAGGTGAGTATGAGAAGCCCAAGTGCAGCCTTTCCCTGGCTGTTTATATCCTGTGTGCTGGATGGAACAGGACAGAACTGTGTGCCTCTAAACCTGAAATAGCTCTGCTAAACCTTCTTCCCCTTCTGCCTCACACCACATCCCCACCACAGGAGAGGTGGTGCATTAAGTAAGGGGGAGGGATCAGGAGAAACCCTCCAGTCCATGCCAGGAGGATGAGGCAATTCCAGCTGCCTTGAATATGCAGGCTCATTCTGACAGCTTTTCTGTCTCCATCTTCCTATGAAGATGAGGCCAGAAAGGAGAAGGATTTTCCTGCTGAGACTGCCTCTGCTTCTGCCCTGCTGGGGGCGTGGTGGTGGGAAGAGCTTTCTCTGCCTAAGATGTTAGTTTTGACCTCAATAAAACTAGCATCAGTTGCAAAAAACCCCCACCCAAACGCCAAATAGAATCCCCCAACAAAAAAAAAACCCGAGTCACAAGAGAGAACAACATGAGGAAAACTCTAATTGCACATCTGTTCAACAGACTTTTGTGATAACTCAGCAACAGCTAATTGAAACTCCTGGATCATAAATATGCTTTCAGCCAAACTGGACTTTCCCTGATGCTATCTCCTTTCAACTCCCCATTGCACTCTGAGGTTCTGGTGGTCAGGATTCCAACGATCTGTCACTAGATGGGAAAATTAGAAGTTGGGTCCATTGAATTATAATGAGCCAAACCTCTGTTAATCTGCATCATCATATCTCCACGGATTTCTGGGAGCTCTGTCACTTTGCATTAGCTGAGGACCTGGCCTTATATAATTAGATGTTTTCACACTCATGTGGAGATTTGCCCTCCTCCAACAGTCTGGATTACAGGCTCCCATGGTTTGAAAAGAGATACACTCCTTCTTGGGAGGCAGCAGGACACACAAGATCTGTCAGTGTGTATATGTTCTCATGAGATTTCACTAAGTAAGATATTTAGGGTTTGTTTTTTGGAAATGGCAAAGTGCACTGGAAAGGGAGACTGGGAATCCCAGGACCTTTGAAGGGTCCTTGGTCTCGAATGGGCAGATGGGTTAAAGACACAGCTCCAGGCACTGCTTCTTGTCACACAAAGCTCACTGAGGGCCTTGTGGCTCCCTGCCTCTGGATTGCCATTCTGATGTGATTTTTGTGACATTTTCATGTTATTATGCAAGCCTGTAGAAATCATGACAAGACTAGGAAAACTGATGAATAAATGCAATGCTAGTAATGTGAAATTCATCCGTGATGGATATACTTCGGTCTTTGAAGGATTTAGCTGCTTCTGGCAATTTTGTGTTCCTTTTGGGTGATTTGAAGAGGTGTTTGCTTTGACTTGTGGGTTTAAGAAATATTTGTGCTTAGGTAACGCTTTTATAGTGCATTTCCAGAAAGACCTCCATGCAGTCTTTAACCCCAGGTTATAATTTTTGGAGTACTGAATCACTGCTTGCAAGTTCTGCAGTAGATTCTAGCTATCCCACTGTGGGGAAGCATTGGGTTTTTTTTCTTTTCATTTTATATTTGTTTATATTAAGACCACTTTTCACTGACGTCAGAGACCTATCAGGTCAAATCTAATCCTCTGTATCTCACAGTGCACTGGCTAGATTAGCCCTAATACTTGTGTTTTCTAGTCTGTGTGGAGGCAGCTTTCACCTTGTGATGATGTCCTTCCTGGAGCTGGTTCTAGGGGATGGTTGAGCCTGTAGGTTCTCACTCCTCACCTTCACAGAGCCAGGGACCTTGTCAGCATCCCTCCTTTGCTGAGGAATGTGGAGCAAATGGCCATCTTTGAAATTGCTGCCAAGAGCTGGTGAATTTGCTCCACCACAGCTAATGGGTTGGAATTCCAAAGCTGCACAGATTGTTTGGAAGTCTACCTCCCTCCCCTCTGGCTGCTTCTGGGCTGCTGGGCAGTTCTGCTCTCCCTTTCATGAGCTGGAAAGACTTCCTTCACTGGGGAAAAATGTGTGTGGTTCCTGTGGAGAAGAGTAGTGCTCAGAGCAGTGAGATTACTGTCTCTGTGTGGGATTTGGGGGAGAGGAAGGGATGTGTCAGAAAGAAGGCCAAAAGAAAGAGCAGTTGGAGACATCTGATCAGTGTTAGCAGGGCAAGATGCTGAGCACTGGCACTGGAGTGCTGAGGTGGTGAGAATAGCTTGTGAGTGGCTCATGCAGCAGGAAGGAGCACAAAACACTGTATTTGCTGGCAATTCACAACAGAATCCTTGCTCAGTGGATATTCTCCTTTAATGAGTAGCTCTAGAAGTGAAGCAAGAACTGATGTCCCCATTTATCCTCAGTGCAAGTTTGCAGGGCAGGGCTGGAATCTGACTCCATGGGAGAGCAAATGGAGGTTCCTGCACCTCCCAACCCAGTGCACGTGTCAGTGCAAGGTGAGTCAGGGCTGCCCAGAGGCACTGGGCAGATGGGAGCAGGGAGGTGGAGACACGTGCCCACATCACCAGCGTGTCCTGGTGTGCTGCAGGACATCCCCTCCAGAGCTGCTGTGATGGATTCCATGGGAAGGGTCATGGCTCCAGCTCAGAGGGGACTGAAGCACCTCTCATCCTCATCCTGAATTTTCTTCTTTCTCTATTAACATTCTGCCAAAGTTGTTTTCAAGGCAATTTGTCCCCTAGCCTACTGTGCTGCCAGGCTGGAGTAGTGCGAAATGAAAAAAATGCATTGAAACCAACAGCACAAGTTTGTTTTTTTTGTTTGGGCTTTTGAGAATTTAGAAAAAGGATCCTGTGGTTCTGCTGCTGAGTCAGGATTTGTTGGATGTGATTCCTGAACGTGAGTTCTGTGGTCAAACTTTACACAGAACTTTGATGTTTAATGTGCCAGTCAATTAAAGCATGCTGTTATGCTAGAAATGATGTGGTGGCTTTGTGTGGCTTGCTTGGTATTGCCAAAATGGGTCAAAAGTATCAGGAGAAGGTTCAATCTCCCTGTTTACACAGTGTCATTTTGCTTGCTTTGTGGTTCATTGCTTTCTGCAGCGACTGGGGTGTAGTCTAAGAGCAGGAAGCCTCCTCTCTCCTCTGTGTGACAAAAATAGCTGGTGCTGTCTCCTGCTGGTTTGATTAAAGTGGTTGTGGAGGTTCAGCTGTGCTGCACTGGAACTGGCTGCTCTGCTGAGCAGAGCTCCCCTCAGCCAGGTCCTGGTGGTCCTGGTGCCACCTGGTCAGGTGTGGCTGTCCCTGGCCAAAGAGCCTCAGGGGCTGAATGACACTGGTGAAGTTTTCTGCAGAGCAGCCCAGCAGACCCAGCGTTGGCACAACTGCGGTGGTGCCAGGGGAAGAACAAGTGTTTGGGGCAGGACCTTCTGAACAGTTCTGCTGCCAGGTCTGTCCTCCCAGGCTGAACCCTCCTGTCCTGGCACAGTGCAGGAGCCCCAGGAAGAGCTTCAGGAAGGCTCCACCTTCTGCCATGGGAAGGTTTTTCACAGCAAAGCCCTGCACACATTTAGATGCTTTCTGACACTTGAATTGGACTGGCAGAAAAAGAGCTGTCCTGCTGGTTTTCTAAGGTGTTCAATAATGAGATTTATTTTAAAGCAGGTAGAAACCTTAGGAAGGTTTTAAGATTGTACTTTCAAGTGTAAGCTTGGTATATCTGTTCTTTTCCTAGGGGTGTTTTATTTGATTCTGGTATTAAACCAGGAGTTGGTCCAAAGGCCGTTAACATAAATGAAAAGAGTTTTATTGACTTTGATGGGATTTGGATCATGCTGCACTAATTAAATAGTAAAGTATCCATTAGTAGTGAAGAAAACAGAAGAGAGGAGAGCCAAATACTGTTGTGATGAACCCTGTGAAGTTGAGTGAACTGCAGCCAAAGTCTCAGCATCTTTACAGATGAGCTTTTCCATATTTCTCTGCCTCAGTCCTTCTGACACAGATATATGGTGGATTTTTAATAGAACTGAATTTATAAAGATCCTTACATTTATCCTGCCTATTTACAAGTTTTCACAGACACTTTTAGTCAATAAATATTACCTTATTCAAGGTAGTAATAAGAAAAAAAAGAGAAGTGAGGTGTGACAGAAGAAAAAGTTATGCTTTAAACAACATTGAAATCAGGTACTAATAATTTGCAATTACTTTGCCTGAGTATTCTTGTAAGATTCTTAAGGAACACAGATTTACTAGATTCCAAAGAAAAGAGAAACAGCTTTTCACTGTTATTGATGTTATAAGTAGAAAGTAAAGTAAAAGTTATATCTTATGTGTCTGGAAGATCTGCATAAAAAGTGGGTTTTATTTAAAAAATAAAATTTAAAAAGTCTGTTCTGGAACTGGTGAAAACCCAAACATGTACAGACAGCTTAAAAATACAGTAATAAATGAATTTATATGAGCTGCTGGATGGATGTTAAAAAGATCTGGCATTTAAAACTCAGAAATGCTGTTCCTCATTCCTCTTGCTGTGACCCACTTTGCCTGGGTGGCAGCAGTGGCCCTTGAATGCAGTAGCCTACAGCCCTGCTGAGACAGGAGGTCTGCACTCACAAAAAGCATTTATGGGGATTTCCCTATGACAGTGGGGTGGTTGGAAAACACCCCTCATCTGAAACAAGCTGCATGTGTTGGGATTCAACTGTAACCATGCAAGCTGACGTTTTGAGGACATGAGGAGCCCATCTGTGTTTGGCTGTCAGCTCTCCTTTGACAACACAACCCCAAATGAGATGTTTTCTAAGAACAGCTTGCTGGCTTTGTTTGCCTGCTGCTGCATTTACTGAAGGACAGTGCTCTCAAGCCAGTTCACAAGGCTTTTTCCATTTCAAATACTTGTCATCAGGTTTCCTAGAACTCCCTCTCTTAAACTTAGCAAAAAAAGAGATTTTCTCACCTTCACTGCTCAGGTATTTATGAAGAAATGATGTCTGCAATTTGGTTTAATTTTTTACTGAAGTTATCAGACAAAAATCTTGATCATGCCATGCTGCTACCATGACCCCATCTTCTGTGTTTATAAGTGTATCTTGGCCTTCTACTTGCAAATATCATGGGGTCTTGTCAGCTGCAGCTGCAGACTGGAGAATAATTTAACTTGAATTGTAAATTAGTCCAGTTTTCAATTCTGTGATGGCCCAAACTCCCAAACAAATAAATGTTCTAGTAGACTTAAATTTTCTAGAATACTCGAAATAGGAAAAGACGAAAGGAAAGAGTCAGTCTGAGGCCCAGCAGCTCAAATACTCTTCTGTGCTTCCAAAAATAAAGTGTCAGAAGTAGAACCCTGTGTCCCCTTTTTATAAATCTTCTCTTTCAAATCCAGTGGATAACTAATAGAAAGTTTTCAGAAGGAAAAACAAAAGGCTTTATGCTTTATGTAAGAAAGATTAAGAGGAGAGGGGTTTTTTTCCCCTTCAGTACATGGGTGCATAGCAATTGTGTTTTAGAATCAGGCTTTTTGTGAGGCCTGCAGAGTAAAACTGTTATTTGGGGAATTCAGAATTGTTCTTGTGCTTGTTGGGAAGGCAGGGAATGAATCAGGAGAGATTGGCATTGAGGGATGCCACTGCACAGCAGCAGCCCAGAAGGGCAGGTGTCACCTTGCAATGGTGACAGGTTGCAAACAGGATTAAAAAACAGGGCTGAGGAAACAACTGGGAACTGCCCAAAGGTGCAATCCTGCTCTTTTCTGGTCAGTTCTGCTCCTGTATTTGTTCTGTTGGCCAATGTGGGCACACAGGCAAGTAAGGTTATATAAGAGTTAAAGGTTTAACCCTTCAAAGAACATAACCATTCATTAAAGTGATTTCATTAATTATAAAGAGAAAATTAGATGAAGACTCCAGCACATGGGAATATAGAGATGGATTTGCTTCAAAAGAAACTCTTTCCATATAAAATTACTTTTTTGCTCTGAGACAAGGAAAATAATCCAAAATATAATTGAAATGCTTTCATTACATTTAGCTTTATTGTTTCTAAACAAAAATATTTCTGTTTGAGAGCAAATGAAAACTAATTTTTCCCCATCCTAAACCTAATTTGGCAACCAACTAATTTGTTGGTCCAAAGTTGATTTTTTAAAAAATTCCTAATGTAAAATGATGCCTTATGTTCTGGGCAATACTGCATGTGTTTCCATAGCAACCTCTTCTCATGTCTTGAACTTGTCAGCATCAACATATGACATTTTAAACTATAAAGCATTTGCACGTATTGCTGCCTCTTTGGACATGAGTGAGATTTGCCAAAAACTGGGTTCTTGCAGACAGTTGAAGTTGGGGAAAGGTGATGGACTCAGATATTCTTCGTACCTCCTGCTTGCTTACAAAGAATAACAAAGTTCTTTGAGTTCTCACTGGACTCAGGCAATGGGACACAGATTCCTGCTCCCAGCTCCAAGGTCAACATCTAACTCAAAGGCTGTTTTTTCCCCCAGGACTGTTTGTCAGTGGGTTCTGTGTCTGATTCTCTGCACTGTGTGTTTTTGGGCTGTCTGACTTTTCTCAGGTGCACCTGCTTCTCTGTTCTGTGTTCAGCAGAGTTGTTCTTGACCCTGGACACGCACAGGCGTTGGACAGTGATGTACACCAGATCTCTCTCTGCTGCTCTGATGTTTTTCATTTTAAACCCAGGGAATGGTAAGTGCAGGTTAAGTGCAGCCTAATCCAAATGACAGTGTATTTGCAAAACATTTGTGAAATAAAAGAACTGAAGAAGGGGTACAGAAAAGCCCTAGTCAGCTTGGAGGAAATAGAAGAGATGGTGTTCCAGTGAGCAGTAAAGAGGAATTGGTTTGACTAGCCAGACATAATTGTAAAACATTCTCTAGGAGGGAGCCCTAATATAATTGTATGATAGGTGCTTTTACTGTCTTCCTTTTTCTGTTTGTAGCATGGGTTGGCTGCTGATTTGATCTTCTAAAATTTGAATTTGCAGATATAGACAAGCTGCCAAAAATGTGACTAATACAAAAATGACCACTGATGTCTTTTTAAAGACTATATTAACTGCTCCCTGGAAGATAATAATCACTTCTCAGTCTTTGTAGTATTTATACAGACACCTTCCTAAAGGATAGCTCTGCTTTTCCAAACAGAGAGGAGCATTAGTATCAGGTTTGTGAGGCCAGGTTTTGGTATTGTGTGTGTGGGGACTAGAGGGGTGGCTTCTGTGAGCAGCTGCTAAAACCTCCCCCCGTGTCCCGCAGTGCCACTGGCTCCAGAAGGGACTCGCTGCTGGCCAAGGCTGAGCCCGTCAGTGATGGTGGTTGTGCCTCTGGGATGACATATTCCAGAAGGGAAAAGAACTTGCAGCTGTGGTCAGAGGAGTGAGAATATGTGGGAACAGCAGCTCTGCAGACCCCAAGGTCAGTGCAGAAGAAAGGGAGAGGTGCTGCAGGTGCTGGAGCAGAGGTTCCCCATGGTGGGGCCAGATGTCCCCATGCAGCCCATGGAGGAACACGGGGGAGCAGAGATCCACCTGCAGCCCAGGGAGAGCCCCACACTGGAGCTGGGCAGGACTGTGAGGAGTCCTCCCCCTGAGGAGGAAGGAGCAGCACAGACAACGTGTGATGGACTGACCAGAGCCCCCATTCCCCATCCCACTGCACCACTGTGAGGAAGGAGGCAGAGAATTCAGGAGTGAAATTGAGCTTGGGAAGAACAGACAGATGAGGTGGAAGGTGTTTTTAAGTTTTGGTTTTATTTCTCATTACTATACTGTGATTTGATTTGTAATAAATTAAATTAATTTTCCCCAAGTTGAGTTTTGCCTGTGGCAGTAATTGGTGAATGACCTCTCCCTGTCCTTATCTCAGCCTAGAGTATTTTGTTATATTTTATCTCCTCTGTCCCTCTGAGGAGGACTCTGGTGGGCATCTGGCATCCAGCCAGTGGCCCCCCACCACAGTACCCCTCTCCTGCTTTGGCTGTCAGTGTGTATTTGGATTTATCCTTCACACCATTACGTAGGAGAGAGCTGATTTATGCAGCAGGACTTCATGGCCTTAAACCCTCACTGCAGTGGTACATCTCCAGATAAGAATAAAAACAGGTCAATTGCTTGTTTTGCTTTGATTTATGACTTTATGGCTTGGAGCAGGAGACTCCTTTTATTGATGACTCTGTGCATTCAGAAGATGTGGGTGTAGATTCTTTCCTCTGTCTTCACTGAAAATAGAAATCACAGTGATGTTTAACTCTCAGGAGCTGTGCTGAAGCATCCCCCAAGCTCTGCTCCTTACAGGGTGTTCCTGTGCCATTCACTGGCACTCACAATCCCTGGGGGAGCTGTGGCACTCTGGTATTCACCAGAGGGGATGGATTTTCCAGGTGTGGAATAAACCTTTCTCTGTGAGACCTGGCAAGAGAAGTGATGGTGGAATGAACTTCAGTGATTTGTCTAGGATTGAGCATGAACTCTGCTCCCAAAGCAGAGCAGACACTGTTTGTGCTGGAGTAAAAACTGCAACAAAAGCCAGTTATAAACCATCTGGGCACACATCTGTCACTACAGGGCACGGAGAGCCCGTGTTTATATTCTGGGGTGATAACTCTATCAGGAGAGATGAGAAGTAGATGCTTGAATTTCTTGTAGACTTTCTTCATAACTAATCTGGTACAGTATGTTCTTGGGCCAGTGCTTTGATCTAGCTGGGATATAGCCAAAGGGAAAACAATTTCATAGTTTTAGTTTGCTAATCAGGAAATGAGATAATTCATATAAAAAAATTCTTTATGCAAAAAAAAAAAATTGAAGCCTTCTGGTCACTTTGCAGGCATTAATTTTCAGATAAAGAATTTCTGTTTTGTTTCTGAATCAGCCAAATCTTTAATACAAATAACATAAAGCTCAGTGTTTTCTGTATTCCTTAAATCCAGTTTCAGAGAAGAAAGTGACCTTTCTTTGCTTTCAAAATACAGCTGCTCCTCTTGAAATTCTAGCTGTGTAAACACACTTGTTGCTCTCTTCTGTTAGTTTTCTGCATCTTTTGCTCACTGAAGAGTAAAACAATAAATGCCATCTTCAAATCCTCTTTGGAAGACTGGGAAAGTTCTGTTCTGTTGTTGCTGAAGGAATTGCTGAGTCTCAGTATTGCTTTTTTTTTGCCCCTGGTTTGTAAGGAATGCTACAACTTTCCAGAGTTGTTCTTACATGAACGGTTCTGAAGTGTTTGTCCCTTCCTTGATCCTCCCTCTGATTTCATTCTCTTCTGCATGTTGAGGCCCAAACTGAATACAGCATCACCCACTGCTTCTGAGAGAAGGAAATCCAGGACTTTGGCGCCCCAGCGTTTGTGTCTGTGCCCTTCTTCTCCCTTGCTGGAACTGTCACCCTCTGGGGTGCTGATGAGCTGCAATTCCCTGGGTTCCTTCTGCCTGGCAGCTCCCTGAGGGTGCTGGTTCAGCCTCCCCCACGTAAGGAGAGTGGCAGTAATTGGTGAATGTGGGTAGGTAGAGAGGGTAAAGTGGGGTGGTTGGAGGGACAGTTTTTGGATCATAAAGAAAAAGTGCACCAGAAGTGCCATATGCAGCCTCCTGCCTCAGTGGCCCTTTCATCTCCCCCTTTTAATCTTCCCCAGGCCACAGACATGAGCCACATGAGGAAGAGGTAGTAAAGCATCCCTCTCTTTCCCATTTGTAGGAAATCAGTGGAAGTGGCAATGCTGTGGTGGCTTGAGGTCAGCTCTACTGAGTCCAGCAAAAAGTGACTGTAGTATTACTTTACTTTCATACTGAAATGTTGCACCAATTTTTGAAATTGAGAATTATTCAATTATTTGGGCTAGTACAATTAAAACCAACAGATGAAACTTAATTTAAGAATAGTTTTCTTTTTATCAGGCATCAGGGTCATGTTTTTTTCTTTTTATATAACCTTTATTTTTATCTTCTGCATAGACCTTACCAAGTACATATTGCTCTTTCCTTTAGAAAAAAAACCCAACAACATATTTTCAGTTTCTGGGTTAAGATTTATGGAAAATACCGGAAAAGGGAGGTTTCTTGGAGTAGTCTGTGTATATCATTATATTACAGTGTGCTTGAAACATTATATTGTGTATTGGTCCAAGTACCACCTTTTGCAAAAGACAATTGACTCTTTTTGTGGAACTCACAGAAAATGGATATAAAATATTAATGAAATGAAGTTTGGGCTGAATAGTTTAGACTATTGTACATTCAAAATCCATTAAATACTTATAAAATAGAATAAATTGGCAAATGATGCTAGTGCACCTCTAGAACATATGAGAAAAATGGGTAAAATAAGTAAATCTCTGTTACTTTCAGTACTTATAGGAAGCATAATGTCATTAAGAAAGGAAAATGCAAAACATGTGATAGCAGATGCCAGACAAACCACAGTGCTCCAGCTCTCACAAGAAGCCCCCTTTTCAAGCTGTACGTGGCCCTGGCCAAAGCATTCTTTTTGGACTGAGTTTTTCGTTCCTGGTTTTAGGCCAAAGGTAAATTCTCCTCTGTGTGGAAACTCTGAATAAAACCAATTGAATCATTTTTCGGATTCTCCCTCTCATCAGGGTTCCTGCCCCTTTCCCATTGCTGTGCCAATGCTGCAGCAGCTGTGAGGGCTCTGCCTTGCCTTTTGGAGTGTTTTTGCACACGTTCACAAAAGTATTGCTCTAGTCCTTTGCCTTTTATTTCTAATATCACCAAGAATGTTTACGATGCTGCTGATTGATCTCTTGGACAACACAAACTGCAAAATCGCCTGAAGTTGTGCTGCAGCCAGCCTAAGAAAGTAGCTGAGACCCTGATCAACCCTCTCAGAGAAGCAGGATTTTGGAACTTCCACTGATTCTAAAGGTTATGGTGGATTTTGAGTTTTTGTAGAGTTATAGAGGGAACTAAAAAAGATATGTGGTACCTAGTGACACTTCCACATTCACCTGAGGATGATCTTAATTCTCTTGACCTGGTGGGGTTTAAGTATCTAATTCACTGGGGCTGGGGCTTTGCAGAACCCACCTGCCTCTTTGGTGGGTGCACACCTTTGGGTATGTAACCCCACACAGCTGAGTTTCTGAGCTGTTGGCTTTTGTTGGATCTCCTTCATAGGCTCCAGAGGAAGTGAAGTCATGTGCTGGGCTTCTCTTTTCTCTTCTGAATTTGGCCCCAACTCGTTCCAAAATGGTTTGTTTAAGGTTTGTTTTTAATGCTTTAAAAACATATATATATATATTTAAATTATCTCTATCTGTCCTCTGCAATAGCAGTGATGAGCATCACTGTTCTTAGCAAGAAAAGGAAAAGTGGAACTGAGGACTTTGAAGTTGCTAGAGCTCTTGGATGAGGCAATGCGAACAGGTCAGGCAAGAGAAAGAGGAGCTAAAGCACATTTCTACTGTTATTTGAAGGTAAATTTCAATTTCATTTGGTCTGGTGGAAAGACATCCACTCACGAACTTGCTTGATTTTAGAGATTTCAGAGCTCTTTTCATTTGAGTGAAAATCATTTCATACCTTGGTGTTGTCATTCTGTTACATGGACCTTCCCCTGCTCACTTACGGCTTCGTGCACCTGGATTTTTCTAATCAGGCAAGAATAGTGGATGCAGAATGGGTCAGTTTGGGATCCTTGATAGGCTTAAGTTTGTTTGAAGCTGAATCTAAATATCCAATTACTTGCTATGGCTTATTTAATTTCACTCAGATTTTTTCCCCTGATGGTTTATAAAGTATTCATACCACGTTTTCCCTAATTGACTTAAGTTAGCTCTTCCTTTTCCAAAAGGAAATATGCCAAACTGAAAGATTTCAAATGAAAACTGTGGTCACATTGACATTTTTTTGTCATCTTGACTATAATATTTAGTAGTGGAAAAAACGGCTGATAAAATTATATGGTAAAGTGCTATCAGGAATTTAAGGAAGACAAAAGCCAAATGGACCTGTCAGGAGGCAAATCTGGCCACTACAGCAGTTATATCTCATGCAAGTCTCAGCTGTAATCTGGGTTTCCATTCATTGAATACTAGATAAGGAATAATCTCTTCTTAATGTAATAATGCAGGCATTTGTATTTTTTTGAGAATTAAGACTCATATTCTGAAGAAGCAAATGCTTTATTTCAATTTGGCTGGATATTTTGAAGCTTTTAATTAAGAAAAAAAGAGAGCCTTTTAATCTAAAGAAATAAATGTAGAGTTTCTGCTTGAATGCAGAGGGAGAAATTTACTGTTGCGTTTTCTTTGTTTGTTTAGTCCAAGGGTTTTGTTGGTTTTTTTTTTTTTTTTTTTAAGTGCTTGTGTGTCGAAGGCTGTAATTGGCTCTGGAGAAGGCCTTTTACTTGTGTTTCCCAGTCATGGATGTCTGCACTTATCTCATTCTTGGCATCCTCCCATTTCAAAGTAAGACGTGGCAGTAAAGTATTCTGAGGCAGTGCCAAAGAGCAGACTGTTGTAGGGGAAAAAAATTGTTCCTTCTATGTTATGCTGAACTCTTTAGCTTTTAAGGAATTGAACTTACCCGTTTTCCCTGTAACATTACAGGAGAGGTTCGTTGCCACCCAGATAACAAGTTGCTCACGGGTGCTTTTGTGCACAGCTCAAATATTTGGCTGAGGAATGACTTTGGTCTGTGTCCCTTTACCTGTTCCACTCTGAGCGTGGCTCGGCTGAGCGGGCAGCAGGGAGTGTCTGGCATCACCCAGGTGTGCTCCGCTCTGCTCTGCTCTGCTCAGACTCCCAGGCAGCTGCTGGGGTGAGGAAGGTGGTCAAGAAACCCCATCCAAGTCAGATTTGCTTTGTTTTTATTAATCTGGTATTTTGGGGGTTTTTTGCAAGTGATTTTTATGAGGTGGAAGTGAAAGTGAATGAGGGTTAATGAAGGAGGAAAAGCTGCTGATTTTAAACACGTGGTAAGGGTAGATCAGCCTTTCTTAGAGCAGAGTTTTGCAGAAAATAAATCCTCCACTAGTTTCCTGTGGGATGGATTAAGGCATTAATTAATGATTTTGGACTTAAAACTATTCCAATGTAGTTCCTCTACCTGAGAATATGCAGTGTGGTTACAGGAAGGGAGGAACTCTCATATTAAACCTTCTATGTGTTTATTCATAAATCCATGTGTATTAATCTGTGGGAATCTACTTTGGATCACAACATATTTTGGGGAAGCGTTAAATATGGGTTGGAACAGGAGAAAGTG
This sequence comes from Irena cyanogastra, assembly GCA_013397155.1. NCBI lineage: Eukaryota > Metazoa > Chordata > Aves > Passeriformes > Irenidae > Irena > Irena cyanogastra. Next base: position 750,041 of record VWZV01001720.1, on the reverse strand, counting down.
CTGGAAAGTCTGTAGCTAGGAAGAGGAGATTGCTTTATTTCAGTGTCACGTGGACCATCAGCAGTGCTGGGTGAAATGGTGCAAGAGGGCAAAGTGGGACTGTCTACAAAGAATTAAAACAGGAGATGAAGGAGAACAGTATTTTTAATTATGTTTCATCTGAGGCACATGTTCATTGTCTCAAGACAGATTTTGAGATTTTGTCCATATTTGAACTGGAACAAGAGAACAGTTTTTCTCCAGTTTTGCATCTGACTTGCATCCAAAGCAGATTTGGATGGGTGCCCCACCTGAATTGTTAAGGACTTGGAAGAAACTTTTTAGTCTTCGCCTATTTCTGGTTAAAATACATTCTTCTGCAATGGAGCAAAAGTATTTTTTTAAATAAATGAAAGAGACAGGAGGCAGATACAATCTCAAGAGATGAGGTTAAGATTTCAAACATCTTTTAAACGGATCTATTTTTGATAGGCAGATTACTAAGACTTGACTGTTGGGCAGGTTTATTTAAACTCTCAGTAGTGTGTGGTATTGAGAAAACTTCACCATCATTGCAGGGAAATGTGAGTTTGGGTACAGCATTTGCCTTATTTACTTGAAAAATCTCCCAGTGCACCCACTACACAAAACAGTTCTCTTGCTGATTATGTGTTTCCTGTTTTGTTAATTAGGATGTCACTGCTCTTCCATATCTCATTTCTTACAGTAATTTCTTAATGAGTCAGTTGAAGTTTTGTGGGCAGGGGAAATCTGGTGAACTGGCTAACGTTTTCCTCTGATATCTGTTTTGATATCAATTATGCTTCAGCTTCCAATTAAGCAGGTCAGGGTGCATTAGCAAGTCTCCAGTTCATGGCAAAATACTGCATAGAGAGAAGGCATAAGACTAAATTCAAGATTATCCAAAGTAATTGGGACAGAAAATTATTTAGTTTGCCTTGCTGGAATTAGTCTGACTTATTGTTGAAATGCTGCCTGCCTTAGTTCAGTTCTCTCTGTAGTTCCAGGCAGGAGAAAGCCATTTGCAGCAGACTGTAATCTTTAATAAGGTTGTATTATGCAACTAAGTAAACCAGGGTGAGGAAAGATTGGAGCTGAACTCCCTGAAAGAGTATGGACTGAAAATGCAAAAGAGATGAACTTGCAATCAAAATGCAAAAATTGCACATGATCTGTTGGACAATAGGCTCTGATATTAAAGATTGGTGACTGAGGATATAATTTGGGAGAAGAAAAATAGACAAGTCCTATACCACTGAGTTATTCATGTCCATGTTTTGTGCCTTCTTTTCTAAATATTTCTAATAGCATCAAAGGCAATGTTTATCCTTGTCATATTGACTTGCAGGACAAGTGAAAATGATATCTGCTAAGCTTTATTAGAATATGTTAATTTGGCCAGGCTGTGTAGGATGTGCTTGGAATGTAGCAATTTGTACACCAAGGAAAATGAGAATTTTTTCAAATTAACTGATAAAATTTGGCAGCATTTCTTAATGCAAAATGTATGTTGAGTTGTATCTAGAATGAAAACATGACTTTTAATTTGAAAATATTGCTTTGCGCTTATCAGAGATTTTTCATACATCTGGTCATGATCAGAAATGATCAGGGAAAAAAGTCTGAAAAGCAATATATACCTTATACTGTAAAGTTCCACAATCTCCACTGTTTTTTTTTTTTTACTTATTTTTTGTGATGACTAGAATTCTGCAGGAGCAATCAAGTGCATTAGTGTAACTGTTAATAATGGTATGTATTTTTGGCTCAGGTTCTTCCAAAGTGAGAGAGCTCTTCCCCCTCCTCCCATATAAGAAATTAAATTTGCATCTATGTATATGAAGGATTGCTCCATGCAGAGTTCCTGTTCTTCTCTCACTGTAGTGCAGCTCCTCAGACCTCGATCACTGAGGTTGAGTGAGGCATTCCACAGTTGTCTCCAGGCTATGGACTGGATCCAGGAACAAGACAGTGAATTTTTTAACTGCTTATAAAGAAATTTTATATGGATTGATATCTTTCTTTTGTGCATTTTTGAAAGCTGCCTTTTAAAACCTTATTATGCCCTAGGAAATCACTGGATGCTGTTCTGTCAGATGTGCATGCACCAATTTCTCCTCTTTAGGATTCTGCCTTTCTGCATATCTGACAAAAAAATCTCTGGACCACAGCTGTCATTTAGCACTTTGAAATCGAACCATCTTTCATTACAGTTGGTGTTTCTGACCTTCAAGACTGAAATTCTGAACGTGCCCCCTTGTCGGCATTGGGTTTTATACTCTGCTCTAGGCAGTAATTTGCTGAACCACTCCTGTGCCTCCAAAAGCCATTTTGTAATTAAAAAAGTCTTCAACAGAGATAGCTGCAAGGAAAGTAGTGTATACAGCAGACTCCTAAGGCTTCTGGCTTTTTTTCTGTATCAGGGAAAGGTTTTGGAAAAACTTTGATTCCTAAAGGCTTAAACAACAGCAATAAAAAGTGAGATAAAATTTGATGAAAAACTGGTATAACTTATGAGAGCCAAGGCATTATCTTCCATAAAGGGAATACTTCCTATAGAAAGCACAACTTGATGCTGTGTGTTACATTACATATGTGTCACAGAGCTGCTTCATTTTCTTAAATGATGATGGCATCTTCCCCATGTTCCTGCTTAGCAGAGAGACTCATGCATGGCATTCTGATAACTGGTTTTGCTTGGTGTATCTTTCTGTGTGAGACAGGGTGGCGTTATTTTACTCAGGGATAAAGTACCTAAGGTGCTCCTTCTTTAATTGTCTTTGAATTAGAAGTGCTGCTTCAGGTGTGGTAGCAGGGCTGTAGTTTCCTTGGGTTGATGATACAGGCAGCTGCAGTCAGTATTATGGCTAGTCCAGCTCTGCAATTTAAATGGAATGAAAGGAAGTTGAGTGTTTAAAATAAGATAATTTTTAAGTGTTTAGTTAGGGATTTGAAGAGCCAAACTTACACACAGATCTCAGTGTTCCGGTTTGTTGGAACTCAGCTAGTGGTGATGGTGTTTGTTTTGTTTTGTTTTCCTCACAAGATGCAAGAGAATTTTAAACCACTGCTATTTTTGTGAATATAGGAAAAAGGGGTGCTCAGGACACTAGCATGCAGACAGAAAAAAGAGCAGGGATGTGTACCAGAGTAAAAGTTGTTCTTTAAGGATGATCCATTCTGAACTTAAAAAGCTTCATTTCTTAAGGCAAACCTTTGCTTAGATGGCAACATGAAATTTCTTGTGCTAATCTGAATCTTCTATGTGGTTTCTTTTCCCTGGACTTTTTATGCCCCCCTAACTAAAAGGAGAAATTAAAAAACATCTACTTGTTTACTCTGGTCCTGTCAGCTGAAATAAATGTCCCAATTTATCCCAAGCCCTGCTTACACTAAGGAAGTTCAGTTAGCTGATGGTAAATGAACCTGGGTCATCGTTCATTAGTCTCTGTAGCTGGACAGAATGTTCTGCGTTCTGCTCTACCTTTTTTTCCCCTCATACTTTTATATTTAAATGCTCTTACTTGTTCAGGATGGGTGTTTTCACTCTGTCCCCTGAGGCCCTTATGAAAATGAGATGATGCATCTTAGCTTGTTCTGTTAAGCAAAACTATCTGAATAAAATACAGATCCATGTCTTGTGACAATAGCTGACTGCCATGGTGGGGAACACAGGTCCCTCAGGACCCACATGCTCCTTTACCTTCTCCTTTGATCTTGATGAAACAGATGAAAGCTTCATTGTATTTTAAATTATCCATCCCTTGCTCTGCCATAGTTTGAAAGGAGATTTCAGAAAGGCTTTAAGTGATTTTAATAAGACCACCATGAGGCACTGCCAAATCCCCATGTCCCTCCCCTTGCCAGAGGCCACGTGGAGCATCAGTGCCAGTAGCAGAAGGAGCTGGAGAGTCCCAGCTCGGAGACCTGCCGGAGGCTCCGCAGCAGAGCGTCACTGGAGATTGGTGCTGGAATTTCTTCTCCTCTTGGCATATTTTGCTGTTTGGCTCCCACAGGCAAGGTCTACCTCTTCTGTGATTATGATGCTTTCCATTATGTTAAGACTAATTTATGGCCAGAGCAGAGAGTTGTGGTGGCAGGCTTAGGCAGTGGGCTTGCTGTCCCAGCTGATGCATTTGTGCCTAGAGCTGTTTTGATATATTCTCTTGCTTCCATCGTAGTTACGAATGCCCCATCTCTTTTTTCACTGCTCCAAGCCTACAATTTAAGAGAAATTCTGCCTGAAACTTAAGAGAAGATGATGAAAGATGGAAGGATTATTTTCTCTCCACATACCCATTTGTTTCTTGGCTTTATATGAGGTTTTTCTTCCTTCTTTCCTTCTTTCCTTCTTTCCTTCTTTCCTTCTTTCCTTCTTTCCTTCTTTCCTTCTTTCCTTCTTTCCTTCTTTCCTTCTTCCTTTCCTGTTGTACTGAGATTTGCAGACAGTTTCTCATTCTGGTCCTCCTCCTTTGATCCTCTTCCAAAATCCTCCTCTTCCCCTCAAAGATATGCTTTTCTAAATGCTTATTTGTAATTTAAGTAAGAACTTAATCTATTAGTAAGGTTCACGAACTGAGATTTCACAACCTATTTTATTTATCTATTTTATTATACCTGCCAAGATTTTAATCTCAAGATATTTTCCTTTGCTCCTGAATTTTGAAATAACTGCTGTCATGGCCAAATCACATATCCCAGTGCTGACATCCACTCTGTCCAGATTACTTGCCCTGCACAGAATGTACTCTCGTGTTTGGTGTCATCCTCCAGCGTGACATTGCTCTGTGCAATGGAAGTTTCCTTGTAAACTGCAACAGCTTCTGGAACTTTGGATTGACCAAAGCTGAAGATGAGCCTGGCTTTTATAGGAGAGCATCTGGAGGATAATGTTTACCACTTTCTTAAATTTGTAACTTCTCTGTGTAGCTCAGCTTACTGCAATGGAACTCCAGTGGAAGCTGCTCATGTTGGGAAAGGCTTGTGAACAGGTTGGAAGTGGTGTCTGGACTAATGGTAGGCTGCAGATATGGATAAATCCATCTTGGATTTGGAGTTTGATTTGTTTTTAGAACTTAAGTTACAGTTTCTTGTGTATGCCTGCACTTTTCCACTGCAATAGAACAGCAGACCTGTTATTGGTCTGCTTTGAATAAGGTAAATCTGGATAAAGTTAAAATAGTAAGAATGTTGGTCAGATTATATTCCTAGTATTTCCAAAAATTATTTCCTTCCCCTTTATGCCCCATAGGGAATTGATGCAAAGTGCCCTATGAAAAGAGCTTCATTTGTTTAAGGACCTCAAAGAACTTAATGTAAATTAAGGATTTTTAAGAGCACAGAGTGGAAGAACCTCCTGAGCTGCTGTGTGCCTTCTGCCACTGGTGCGGGCGCCGCGCATGTCCCTTTCTCATCTCCATTTCACAAACCAGCAATCTGTGGCAATTACACAGATGGGTCAGTGGCAGGGCTTGGACAAAGCCAGGGTTTTGTCTTCCAGTTTCACTACGCTGCCCTCTGAACAGAATATTCACCAAGAGTAGAAGTCTCCATAGCAGTTCTGCCAGTTTCTACGATCAGTCTGTGTTATGACTGTGAATATTACAAATAGCGTGGGACAATGCCAGTAATTTTTTTACTGTATATTTCTGAAGAAATCGGAATAATTCAACAGAAATTCATTTTGTGATACATATATTAAGCAATTTTATTCTGAATATGGTCTTTGGTGTTTTACGATGGAGATATTATTGGAAGGTGCAACTCATTGCTATGCACTGATGGGAACAGGCACTAACTCTGTTGTGATCACTGAAATTGTTACATGAACATAGGGAGCCTACGGGTCCATTTTATGATCTGGTGTCTGCTTAGGAAGCTGGTTGAGCTAGAGGATACAGTTCTGTCTCATGGGCGTGTAGCCACAAGTCATTATGAGCTTCCTGCTAATCCAGAAACTGCAGAAACCGAATCGCGCTGCTCCCAGTGCTGTGTTGATTTTGCAGCCACTGTGCATTGCAGGAATCTAAGAGAAAGAAAAGTTTCCCTACATGTAGCTCATGGTTAGGAAAATAGCAAAGAATAAATATCCAAAGGCAAAGGAATTGTTGACAAACATCATGGAAAGTTGCAGGTAATGGAAGTGAATATGCAGTAGTAGTTACTGCCTGGTGGCCTTTCCATCCAAGAGTGTACTTCTTAGTTAGGAGGCTGCCTCATGGGCTAGGGATAATTAGTAAGTTTAACTGCAAAAGAAGGAGGAGATGAGAATCTTTTGTTCATTACTAGAGCTTTTGGAAAACAGCTGAAAATGGTAATAAATTTTCGCAAAGCATTTAGTAAGTAATTTTTCTTATCAGCTTCTTTTTTGCAGCTAGCTTACCAGCAAATTCTCTTTTAACAGCAATCCAGACTATTGTTAGAGTTCCTGAAGGGTTCTCACCCTAATTCGTGGCTTCAAGTAGATTGCTAACCTCTTAGCACAACACTTGAGTAGCATGGATCAGGCCACAGGAATTTCCTTAGTCTCCAAAGGTATGAATGTTGACATTGGATCTGATTTTAGGAAGTGTGAAGCACTCCAAAATCCCAAAGATGTTGATAGAAAAAATATGGAACAAAATTCTCTTTCTGCTAGAGGTGTGTGGAGCTGATTGGCAATGGGACTGGGAAGCAGAGGGCAGGATTTTCAGCTGAGATCTTAAAATACCTTTGCATAAGATGGAAGTGGTACTGAGGAATGAAAATGTTTGGTGTAGCCAGCAGCCCAAAAGATATGAGGAGAATTAAAAACTCTGCAGGGTGTCTGCCCTTTTCTTTGTGGAAGGGTTGTGCAGCTACTTTTACAGAGTGGTTTGAAACTGTTGTGGTTTCATTCATCAGTGCTAGAGATGATGTGGGGAAAAGGAGTCAAAATTGTTGGACCTTAAAAACAGAAAAAACACAGAAAAAAAAAGTCTTCTCAATATAAAGATGTTTATTGATATAAAAGTGTTTGTGAATTGCATGTGTGAGAATCATGATGTGTAGTGTAACTGCTAATACATACATATAAATACTACAGTAAGCTAGTGGCATTATATATTCTAGGGCACTTAATGAATTATCCCAGTGACCTAAATAATTTTCTGTCAGAATGCTTTTTCCCTTTTACATTTTCAGATTGTCTGTAGTAAATCCATGTGTTTCACTGAGATTTATTTTTAAATCCTCACACTATTTACCCCTTAAGGTTGAAAGCTTGAATTTAAGATAAGCAGCCGTAGAAAAATGCATGTTTCCCTTCCAGACAAGCAAACTACTTCTAACACTTACCTGACTTTACAGGGAAGGATGTGGGAGACATGAGGCTTTGCCATTTAGGCTCCATTAAACATATACACTCAGTGCTATAAACAGGATGTTTAATGTTGTTCTCACTGCTTGCAATTGTTGTGACTTGGCAGGTGTATTTGATGGAGTCCTTGGAGCTTCAGCCTTGTCACCAGGCATGTGTGAAAAAGAACTGGTTGGAATTGCAATACAAATGGGGATTATGAAATAAACTCATTGTGGTATGCTGGAATTACTGGCCTATAATTAAATATTCTATTAAAATACGCATTTATGTGGGGTAGGAGGGCTCACAGACAGGGACAAATTTCATGTGCATAAAATATTCCATTACTCAAGCAAAGAATAAAGGAATAAGAACTATTCTTAAACTGTCATTAGTTGGTTGCAAAACAAAGGGGAGTATTAAGATTTATCTGCTTTCCTGACAAGCGTGAAATTCACTAATCCCTTTGAAGAACTCAAAAACCTGCCATATCACTGCCTTGTGAACACAGTTAATAGATATCATTACTGCTGGCAGTTATTTTGCAGAGAATTTGGGCAGAACCTGCTCTAGGAGAGGTCCTACATGTCAAAGTACAAATGCTTATGTGGCTTTATGATTTCTTCTGTAACCTTTGATCCAGACAGCTCATGGGCTGAACACCAAGGCTTCTGCTCTCATTTTCTGGGTTTAAATCCTCCTGGGGATGTGTTGCAGTAAAGCCAATTTGAAGCATTCTGGCTCGATCCAGCCACCCCCAAATGCAGAATAACGTAAAAAATTAATAAAAGAAGATATATTTTCAGTTATTCACCTTCTCTTTTTTTCTCTTGATGCTGAGCATACCTTTTTGGCTGTACTAAGTTGTTGTTTACAAGTTGTGATTGCTTTTGTGTTTATTTATTTTTAAAAGCCCACTGTATGAATATGAACATGTAAGTTTAAAGACAGGAACTGAAACTTGATCTTGTAGGGCTTTGGATAAAACCAGTAAAGTGAATTTACAGTTGCTTACAATTAAAAAGGCAACAGATTTCAAAAACCTCAGTAATTGATTTTTGGTCTGGGAGTCTATTAGATTCCTTCTGTACCATATCCTGGTCCTGCTGGGAGCTGGAGGAGCAAGCACTCTGGTTGATTCTCAATTCCTTAAAAGGCTGTAATTTGAATAATCAGTAAGGGCTGTAGGAGTCCTTCAGTGTGATCTCCAGTGTCTGCTCCCACCACGGCTCTGTGCTCGACCCTGCAGGCGGAGTCCTTCCAGTGGGACTTTCTCACTTGACATAGTGATCAGTCAAATGTCCCAGAACTCTGCTTTTTTAAGAGCCCTTCAATGGACAGTGGTACTTCTCAGCCTGCCAGCAAATATTTAGAAAGTGTCAGGGTTTCCCCCTGAGTTCTCATTTGTTTGCTGTGGATGGACAAGGCACGAAACATCCCATCATAATATGCGGTTTAAATATTTAGTGAGGTAGAGAAAACCATCTGCTTTTGAGTGTGTGTTTTGGTTCCCATTGTGAGCCCAAGGTGAGAATCCAGTCTGACAGGATTTTGGTTGCTTTCAGGATCTGGAGTTTGGGGATTTGTGATTCTGATCTGACCTGTTTTAAGCCTAAGATTTCCTTGTAAAATTTTAAGAAATAGTGGTGTGTTAACCAGCAAAACCTGACTTAAGAGTGGGAGAGTGGAATGGCTTCATGCTTGGATATATCCCATAAAAGACCACTAAGTTAGGCTCTGTGTCTAGAATTGTGTGGTTTTGTGAATGCACTGGAAGTGTCTTTTTCTCTCTGCAGTCCATCATCCATTGGGGTCTGTGGTACGTTTTGAAGAGGGTCACAATAGCACTAAACCCACCAAGCCTATATGTAGGAAGATAATTTCTGCTTCATCTGATGCCCTGTTTCCCTGGAAATTGTTAGATGTATGCATTGGAAAATATATTGATAATAATGGCAAAACAAAAATTAATAACCACCTCAGCTTTCACCAGACACTAAAATAAGTATTCTGTGCTTTCCGCAGTCTTTGCTCTTTGGAATTGATTTTCTGCTGGAGTGTGCCTGCTGAGCAGCACTGGAATGAATTCCTGTAGTTTTACAAATTGGCTAGATTAGAAGGTCCAGCTTTACATGTCAGGAGTGGCTGTCAGATTCTCCAGATAAATGGGATACTGTTTGTCTCAGGATTTTGGCTGGTCCTTAAGGCATGAGTGTATGGGATTTTGGGGGCTTTTTTCCTTTCTTTCTTTTACTTTCAGACTTCCATGGAAATGACTGGAAACTGTCAGGGATCACAAGTGGTAGCTGGACACTCAGAGGCCTGGACTGCTTTGGCTGCAGCTTGTGCAGCTACTTGGAGCTTTCAGGTGATGGGATGTTGAGACTTAAACCAAAGCAGGAACTCCTAGGAGTGTCAGTGCTGACTTTTCTGGAAGATGGATTGGAGAACTCTTCCTCTTGTACCATCAGAAGGGCACACCAGAAGGTCTTCATGAAACACCATTCCTGTCCCTATCCTGTCCTACCCAGTAACCCCATGAATATCACATTCTCCATCAGAAGGACCAGACAAGCTTAAAAGTGGTAAAATTACAGAGTAGACTTCCCTTTCCAAATACCAGTTTCCCCTTGGCATCGTGGAAACACTTCCATGTGATCTCTGGGCTCTGGGAATGGATAGATAGAGATGGTTGTAGCCTGTGGTTCCCTCATGGATTTCTGAAGTCTGAGCTGTCTGGTCATTGAGAGGGGAAAAAAAGCACCTTTGTTTTTAGAGAAACATCTAGAATGTAAAAGCCTGGTGTGAGAATAGGAGCCAGGCAGAGTTCTCTGCTGCCAGTTCAGTGTAGCTACAAAAGGGAGACAACTAAAATAAGCAATGGGAGCAACTTAATGTGGTCTGTATTAGAAAATAAAAAGGGGAAAATGGAAAGTAAATAATTTGCTGTCTCACAGCTGGAATATGTCCTCAGAGAGCTACCTGGAAAATTCTGAGGGGATTTCCCAGTAGTGTTTGGGGATGTGTTCAGACATGGTAGGAAATCAGAGGCTTGAATGCAGGGCCGAGGGAGGCACATCAGTGTTCTTGGAAGTACTGACAGGCTCAGAGCTGACCAAGGCCAGAACAAATTAAAGGGGATGGGTAGCATCAGGTCCCAGAGCTGGGCACAAAATGTAGCTAATGAGCCTCCACTGGTTGTGCCTAGGACAATTGTAGAACAGTTTTATAATGCTCAATGTTCAAAGCTCTCTATCTTCAAACTCCTCATTTTTCTCATTTGCTGTAAATAAATTTTGTACATGCCAAGATTGTCAGATAAATGCCTGCTTGTTTCAGCCCAACATGTATTTAGCTGACTTCTAAGCCATTTTGTTCAAACGAGGGCACATTCATGGAATGAATCATAGAATGGTTTGGGTTGGAAGAAACCTTAGAGATCATCTAGTTCCAACCCCCTGCCATGGCAAAGACAATTGCCATTTATATTTATGCTTACGAACATTGCCACTTACATTCTCAAATTGAGAAGATGATTGTGAAATCTGACTCCAATTTAACTCAGCCCATGATTAAGTTTTCAGGACAGAGAATGTTCTTCATATTATCTGTAAAACAATCTGTATGTTTTCAGCATTGTTTAAAAGCTGCTAATAATAATTATTCAGAGAAGCTTTTGAAAAGAAGTTCTGAATCAAGTGTAAACAAACTCTAAGTGAATACCAATTTCCTGGAGCAGCTTTTACCATTTTTAGGCTCCCATCTTATTTAAAGACTTAAAATATGGAACGATTTCATTATAAACAGACATAAATACATAGAAGTTGGATACAAACTGCAACATGAATTTTGAGTATGTGAGTATTATTGTGTAACTTAGTGTGTTGTGCAGAATGAAAAAGATGTTTCAGTTGTACTCTGAACTGTGGAAAGCAGCAGAGTGAGTCTCTGAGCTGCTAAATCCAACCTGCAGTCCTTCTGAACTCAATTTAGGTCTGTGGCCCTTGAGTCAAAGGTGTGATTGCAGCTTGTGCAGACCACATGCAGTTGCTGAGACAGCAAGAGCTTGAAGGAGAGGCTACATCCCCTCCAAAACAACCTGCAACTGCAGCCTCCCTCATCCCTAAAAGACTGATGAGCCTGAGCGGAACTTCATGGTGAAATGAATACCCAAGAACCTGTTTTAAACTTGCATGAGCTGCAGGCATGGCGTTAAGAAACAGACAGATAATCCACTGAGTGTAGAGGGAGGTTCATGCACTAAATCCAATTGCTCAGAAAATGAGATTTGGTAAAAAATCCCCAGATTTGTTGTTTAATTTCTCATCATGTTTGGGTTTATATCTGCCACCACCTCCCCTGAGCTTTCAAGATTGTGTTAAAGTTCAAACGTTTCTTTGCAACCACAACAGCTTGAGCTGTTTTGTTTTAAATGCAAGGAGAGAATCGCGGGGAGTTATGCTCCTGCTAGAGCAGGCTTTAAAAGAAACCCTGCTGGTATCATAACAACAGTGATAAAATTGTGAAATGAGTTCTTTCCTCTAAGCATGAATTGCTTGAACTTTACAGTGGTAGAAAACAGACTTCACTGGGATAGCAGAAGCTGTGGTTGTGTAAGGATAAACCACTAATTTTGCTGTCTGTCACTTTTCATCAACAATAGTGTTCTGCCACCTTGAATTATAACTTGCAAATCTTATATTCAGATGGGAGCTTAACCTGGAATTGAGACTAAACTTTTACATGGGACCTCTGTGATAATTTTGCAGGAGGTCTGATGTGTAATACCAAAATAATATAAAACAAAGCTATGGAATATGGTACTATTACAGAACTGAGAATGTAGAGAAGAACAGCCAGTGAATTGCAGTGGTAATATGTAGCATTTCCACAAAACTCTTCCTCATCTGAGTCTTTGGAAGACCAGACTCTTTGTATGGCAGTGTGGGAACCAAGTGAAACTGTTCTTGGGCCCTGAGAGTGGAACAGGGACTGTGATGGACCTGTCTCCAAGGGCAGTTCAACGACTGTTGCAAAGGACAGAACAATTCCAGGGGAGAGGAGATGGAAAGCAATACTGAGATATCAAGGTTTACAAAATCATGAGTGATCAGGAGAAGATCCCATGTCTCTTCCTATGTAACAACTAAGAGACGTCAAATAGAGCTTAGAGAAAGCAGTTTCAGACAAGCACAAGGAAGCCAGTTCAGCACAATAAAGCCATGGAATTATTTGCTGAGTGATACCATGGATGGTAAAGTGCTGCAAGAGTTCAAAAAATCATCAGAGATTCACAGAAGGAAAATTGATTAACAGCTGGGAAGTATCCATTCACCAGCACTGCTGCAGGAAATCCCAGACTAGCCCTTTCCTGGAAGTGGGAGGTATATTCTGGAGAACATCACTGCTGGCTTGCAAGTTTGCAGGAGGTATGATGTTTAATACCACTTAGTCTTACATCCTTTCTTAGGAAGGAGTTACAGGACACCTTTGGAAACAGGATATTGAACTTTTATTTGGGAGTCTCAAAGTACTGAGAATATTTGTTCTTGTGGCACCTGGGGACCCTTGGGGCTCACAAACACTGCTGTCATATCTTTATCATCCTCTATTTAGACAGAAAAACTCTGTGTCTGTCTTGGCCCAGTGAGGACAGACATTTGCTGTTATGCATCATGAATTATAGAAAAATCCCTTATATTTCTCCACAATTCCATCAGCACATCTCATTATTGCAGTTAGGAGTGGCTTGGAGCTTTGCTGTTAATGCAGTTCTCATAGCTTTCCTATATTATATTGTCCAAATATCCCATCAGTCTCCATGTATTAAATTCTGAGTTTCTTATTATGATGCTTCTCCCATCTTCTGTTAGTTGGCATTAAAGCTTTTCAGACACTGGGGAAAATGTGTTTTATTTTTCTAACTCACCATTTGCTTTACCAGTATGGGGTTTGTGTTCATTGTGATATTTTTAAGATATTTTCTTGGCATAATGACTGATTTGCAAGAAGCTGAGAAGATTCAAAAAAGCCCAAGATGGAAAATTAAATTTGATTTAATTTCTTGGCAATGTGAAAATTCATTTCCCCAGTCTTTCCACTTAACAGGGCAAAATTTCAGCCTGTTCCCAAGCTATCAACATTCTTGGGTCTTTCAGTGGCTGCAAATCATTTCTCACAATCCATGTTATTGGGACAGGGCGAGAAGTGACCGTGTAGGCTGCTCTGTCCCATTTTATTGCTGCTCTGACTAATGGGTGTTCAGAGACCCCTTGCTAATGGGATGTTTTGCTTATTCATAAAATTTCATCAATGCCAATTTCCAAAGGAATGTCTTGGTCTACGTGCAGCGTTGAACCCAGAGGCAGGAATTTGGCAGGCCTCATAATAAGTCTGAGTATTGAGAATTGTTATGTCTTCCTCACCAATATGTCTAAATAATGGTTCATAATTAACTCTGGCAATCTCTCTTGTCCAAGAAAAATTCATCATTCTGTAATTCTCTGGGGCTTTTGCCAGCTTTCCCACGAGGAGTGTTTGGACTGCGTGTGAAGAGGTTGCAAGGCCAGCTGAAACAGGCAGCAGATGATTCTTCCAATTAGTGTGGGGTGAGTGTGATGCCCACCCTTGCTGGGAGTGTGCCTTTCCCACCCTGGCAGTGGGGCAGTCATCAGTCCCTCTTTGTAGCAGACAGCACTTGGCCTCAGTGGAAAACAAAGCCATCAGGCTCCTCAGAGCTTACTGGTTTATTGTGGTGTGCATGAGGCTTGAAAATGCAGTGGAGGTGGATTGGAATATTCCCCTTGAGGAAAACAGATGCAATTCCCAACATGGTAAGAATTTGCTTTCCATCTTTCTTACCGTCTTGTGGTCACCCTGTAGACTATTTGACATCTGTAGAGGACTTTTGTTCTAACCCTTATGTTGGGAATGAAGTGGGTAAGATCACTCTTCAGGAGAAATATAGGCATTGTATTTCAGGACATTGGCCTCAGACAGAGAAGATCGTGCGTGTTTCTTTGGATGGCTCACTGTAGCCATGCGTGTCCATCTGGCCTGCATTTTCGCCAGGCTTGCTCCTGCAAAACAAAGTTACCACGTCTTTAGAAGGATGGACTGAGAAGTCTAAGATCTTAGAGTTCCTATCTCCATTCCCAGAAATCACCATTACAGGAAAATGCTGGACTCAAGTGCTGACTCGGGATGGAAAATCCCATGTGCAAAGGATTTGTGAGTCACATGGAATTTACACGTCACTTGCTGAACTCAAAGCTTGGAAAGGACTAATCTTCTATTAATTTATGTAAACAGGAAGCTGTGTTTGGCTGTTCGGATGCTCTTAAACTGCACACTTTACCCTTTTAAAATGTTAGATTTCCCTAGAGAATAGCAATGTTGTGTCAGCATGCCAGTCCTGCTTTGTATTTCATACCTGTGCATTGACTCTGCCTGCATGCCTAATTCCCCTGCCTAGGTTTGCATTATTTTATCTTTCAATTGGAAAACTATGTACATCTGTAAAAACAGAGTGTAGTATGTGGCAGTGGTCTGCTACTGTATTAATTTGAATTAATGTCCCTTAAAGTGCAAAGGCTGCAGAATTCATGCATTGCAGGATGGCAGAACTCTGTGCATTTAAAGACAACAAATCCTGTTTTTATAAAGGCTGATCTATAACTTGTTCCAGGTTTATTTAATTTTGGTGGTGCAACGAGAGGAAAAGTGGTGGCAAAAACTTAGATTATCAGTCTGAATTCACAGACTGTACAATCTTGTTTTTGTTGCCTTTCTACCAACGGGAATCTTCTGTGTTCACATTCTTGATCCTTCTCTTCTTCCTTGAGGAAACACAGCTGTGGAGCAGGAGCTGTGATTGTATTGCACTTCTGAGGAGGGCAGGGGGAATTGGGTAGCATTGGATGTAAATGTGATTGTGTTGTTTCTGCCTGTCAGAAATAAATGTTTTATCATATCAGTTACCATCTGTTTTCCCATTAATTAGATTTTTCTGCCTTGAAAATGGCCAAAGCCAAAGGTCCCAGCCACAAGTACATGAAGATTAATAGCAGGTGTAAAGTCATCTCTCTCTGAAGCTGTGAGTGGTTGCTTTTTTTCCCCTGAAATATGATGACTTATTTATTTGGTGTAATAGACTTAAGATTTCTCTAACAATGCTTGAGGATGGTTTATTCGAAGAACACAAAAATTTGGTCAAAGCTCCCTAAAATTGTGAAGTTACAGGGACTTAGCTAGAGCATCTCAAGCCTCTGCCAGAATGGTCTTGTCTGGCAGTGAAGTGAGTGTAGTTGCTGAATGTTTGTCAGGGTAGGATCAAGTTATGACAAACAAATTCCTCTTTCAGATGAGCATAATCCCCAGCACTTAGTGAGCTTTAATTTATATGTATCAACTTTGTGGAACTAGTTGATTCATTTACTTCTGCTTTTTCTGCTCATCTTTCTGGCCTTGGAGTGTGATGCCTCTTTATATAGTTGGAAGCCTGCAAACCTAAGTTTCTTTCCAGACTGCTTCAAGCACCTTAAACATGTCTCAAATGCAGATCTCATCACCCACATTTTCCCCATTCATATATTTTGAGATCTGCTTTCCTGGTTGGTGCCTGCAATCCTGTTTTTAAATCAGTTGCAGCAACATCTACATAGTGGAGTGGAATGTCCTCTTTCTAAATAATCTGGTTTACAAAAAATGCTGGCACAGATGTCACTGATGACTGAGAATGGGGTCACCTCAGCCCCTCATCTCTCTCCTCCTTGATCACAAGTGAGAGGCTCCTCTGGGTTCAAAGCCTTCCCCACCTGCTCCTTCAGGTAGTGCAAAACTCATTGCCAGAGAAGAGATCAGAACTTTGTCTCTGATCTGTGAAGCTCCTCACAGAAACTCAATTTCTAATAGTGATCTGAGTTGGCTGTTACTTAGACATGGTCTTTCTCTTTATCTCTACACAAACAAAAATAAGCCACAGAGTGTGTTAATGCCCAGGGTAGGTGTGTGTTAGAGAGAACAGTGACAGTGGAGAGTATTGACCTGAAATTGTGAGTTACAGGGCTGATGCACACCATGAGCAGAAGTATGTGATACACATATGGGACCCAGTATGTGGTTTCCATTTACATGGTAATTTTCTTCTTTTTAGGTCTATGTTTTTCTCCCCTCCTTTTGCTTTTTATCGCTAACTTTTAAAATTCTTGGAAGAAGGGACAAACCATTTTCTTTGGAGCCAACAGCAACACCATGGGGTTTTTCTTTTGGTTTGGCAGTCTGCTAGCACTTTGGATTTTGATTTCCTTTACCTACTAGATATGTTTCAATATGTAGATATTAAAATAGCACAAAATGTATTTTGTCTGTTTCTGTTCATCTTTAAAATGATGTGCAGCTGTTGAACTGCACATCAGTGTTCCCTTGCTGTGGGTCATTCTTGCTGGATATGTTATTGCTGTGCCAGGCAGTGATCTCTGAGAATAGCGAGATGGGCTTGGTTCTCTCTCCTTTAAAGACATAAGATTAATAAGAAATAATTCCAGGTATGTATGTGGTGAGAAAGAAACTTTGAATTATGTTCTTGGCATGATCAGTTTCCATCAACTTATATTTCCTGTGATATAAATTTCTCATTTCTAAAAATTCTCTGGTGGCAGCTGCTTAACAAACCACATGTGACATTTCAGTTGAAACCCTGTTCTCCTCCTTGCCACTCCATCCTTTTCTTTTGGACCTTTATGCCATTTACTGCAGGTTCTGCTTCCTCTCCCATTCTGCCTTTGCCATGTCTTTCTCTTTTCTTTCTTTTTTCTTCTCTTTGGTGTTTTAAGTTGTGGGTCATCCCATTCCATCTTCCAGCTCACAGCAAATAGAGGATTTATCTTAAGTGTTTTTCATCTGCAGGTCATCTGACACTCCAAGGAAAATGTTTTCTGGGTTTTCAGACTGGTTCAGAGTAGACATGAGGGGCCCCTGTCCAGCATTCTGAGTTATCAGATTAATCCTCCAGCATGACTAACATGACATTAGTCATGTTTCTTGGATGCAAAGAAGAGGCTGTGGCTGCATAGGGTCAGGGTAGAGATGTAGCAGAGGGAACACAGCTGTAGATCCATTAGGGTTAGTTGGAAATTTTTAGTCCATTTTCCCTCTGAAAAGAACGCTTTCCCTCACCCTCTCAAGCCCTAAATTTGCTCAGAAACATCTATGTAAGATTTAGATTTTCCTTCAAAAATAAGAAGCAGCAACTTCATTGGGATTTCTGGAGAACTCAGACACTGCAAATGAGAACAGAGGATTTGAGAACAGAGTTAGTTTATTTAATGCTGACATATTTCTCAGAAAGGGAATGGAGACGCCCTTTGTTTCAAAGAGCCACCCTGCCTCTGCTGACCTCTGTTTCTCCATCCCCTGTGCATGGCAGCACCAAGCACAGCAATGCCACAAGACCCTCCCCAGTGAGCACAGGCTTCCCCATCACAGTATTGTCCTGTAATGCAGAATTGTGTTTCTTTTCCTGCTTTTGCATGCTTCCATATTTACTTGAGCTGTCAACAAACCATTGACAATCTGACTAAGATTCTGGGAAAGAATGTAAATATTAGATTTGCATTGTGGATCTCCTTCCTTTGGTGCTGCCTGGCATTTGGGATCCCCGTGTGCTCAGCCTCCCAGCAGGGCAGAGCCTCTCTCTTGACACGTTGTCCTGTCCTCTCTTGTGGTGCTGCATTTTCTTCTCAGGGCTGGGGCTACAGCAGAGCTCTGTAATGTGCTGATTTGCAATTCCCTGACATATGCTGGTTACAGTGATACACCAGGTTTCGGGAAAACAGCCCTCCTAATATACATGAGAGATAACACACCAGATGACTGTTATGAGAGAGAGCTGAGACATCTTATTTAACGTAATAGCAAACCAAATGGAGAAACCTTGCAGCAATGGCTGCCAGATTATCCTCTGTGGACCACAGCCTGGCTATTTGGCTGATGATAAAACTGCATATTTTTGTATTTACGAATACGGGAGAAGTGAACTCTCCGTGGTGAGTAATGCAGACAGCAGCAGCTCCAGTTCCTCTTCATTCATCACTACACTGTGCTCCCCAGCAAAGGTCAGTGAGTGTGTTTAGTTTGCGTGTTGTAGGATTTGAGGTCATGAGTCACTAAAGGGTCTGTGATTGCATCCTGGCAGTGTGGACCAAGAGAGCTGCTGGTCAGGAGCCTGTGCCCCTCTCCTGCTCTTGGATGGACCCAAGTGATGATTTAGTGCAAGGGGAAGGTCAGGATGTGGAAAGTTTACTCTCTTAGCCCGTGACTCACCTGACCTTAAGCATGTTCTTTGACATGGCAAGGGAACAGATCTGTGACTGGGGCTTCATCCTGAGTTTTGTGACATCCAACTGCTATCAGGAGAGAGGCCACATCTTCTAAGTCTGCCCGTGATTGTCTAGGAAGTAGGTCAGTAGGTCATGCCCAGATATCTTTAGTTTCTTTTTAAGGATAGCACTCCTAATCCAGGTGTTGATGTGTCTTTTAAAGTGCAGGTAAGAGAACACATTCTGCATTTGTGTAAAGCAGGAATTTCAGATGCAGAACAGTTGGTTGTAATGACCAATCCGTGTGTGCTTTCCTTCAGAGTTCAGTTAAGTTTATTTTAATGAATATGGTATTGAGCTTTTCACAGTAGGGTTTAGTGAACAGATTGGAAAGTCTGAAGAAGATATTAGAACTGGGTGAATAATTCATAAAGAGTAATTTATTTTATGAATGTCACCTCTTTCTGTTTTGAATTGCCTGGGAATAAAACATGGCTTACTTGAATTTAGTTGTTAATTAAAATTATACACCAAATAATTTCTGTCAGTAATCCTTATTTTGTAACTCATTTACAAGAGTTTTGTTGTGGGCAGTTGATGTTTAGAAGCTCATGTGTTACATTGAATACAGAAATTCCAGGATTTATTTTTATATTTTTTTATTAGATTATCATAACTTGCTAAGTTTTGCTTTGTTGAAAGGATTGACTAAAATTCCAGAGTATTCTGATTCATAAGTTTGTGGAAATATTGCAATATTTGCCAGAATTTCATGTTTCAGCCAACTGTTCTGCCAAAAAATTATTTCATTATATGACAGATGAAGCAATTACATTATTAAAAATAGACGGTCACATTTGTTTCTGTCTTTTACATACTTTGAAACTGAATTTCTGATTTTTGGAGTAGCCAATAGAAAGGCTATCTCCATCGTGGCGCTATTATCAGATTCTAGTGTTGAGTTTTTCAGGGCTAAGCTTGAAGAATAAAGAAGAACTCTGACTTTTTGTGTGTTATTCTGCTCCTAATAATGGGTCAGAACAAGTCCGTGTCAGGCTCAGAGAGTAGAAAATTGTTTGTAAGTAGGTTGGTTTGTGGGTTGTTTTATTTTTTTTTTTAATTCTTATTTTTTATTTTTATTTGTTTTAAAATCATGGACTCAGTTGCACAGTAGCAAGAACTAGTTCCCTTCAACTGTCTTCCCCATAATTTCTACAAATCTTGTCAGCTAATGAAAACTTTGTATCTTTACACATTTTCTAAACTGCGAGCTAATGTAACACTGATGTGCAGAAATTGCTGCAAACTTTCATGTGCCCATTATGACAGCCTTTACTAATGCACCAGATTCCAATATACAAAATTAAAGGCATTAGACATGTACACTGCTGCTTATTTGACAAGGTGCTGTGTATTCCCTCTGCCAGGTTTGCTGGCTGCAGTGGCTCAGGCTGCACTTCCTTGGGAGGTGAAGCTGACCTTGTCAAACATTCTGTTTTCTGCCTCTCTTTCTAGTCCGTCTTGGTGATCAAGTTGTCGTTATAAATGCAGTTTAAAGTCCTGTAAGAACTTGAAGAAGTGTGTGTAATTTTTCCCAACTGTCTGTTGCTGGAGGAGTCCTGGAAGTGCAGCCTCAGGAAAGCACAGGCTGGCTGCCCACGCTCCTGGAGTCAGCTGCTCCCCTGCCAGGTAGACACTTCTTGAAATAGAATTGCCCACAGGGATCGTTTGTCGCATTTGAATTGATAACTCTGGCAATCTGTTGTAACCTGTGCTGCTTTTTCATCATTTCTTGCGTGGTTTTATGCCCTCAGCCTGACATGTGCCTCCCATATGGAGTCAGCCCCTGGGGCTGTGTGCTTTGGATCCTGTGTTCTGCAGTTGGACTCGATGACCTTAAAGGTATTTTCCAACCTAGATGATTCTATGATTTCGTGTGCAAACAGCAGCACTGCTCTTGGCTTGGGCACTCCCAAGCTCTCCAGCTGCTGTGTATTGGCAGATGGTAATTCTTTCTGATTACCTGGTGTTTACCCCACTCCTGGTTTGTTTTTTGTATCTAATCCTTGTGTGCAGGGCTGTAGTTTGATCATCAGCAATTTGTGGGTTATATATTTACACAATGCCTCTTTACTCCTGAGCGACTTCAGCTGAAATAAATGGTAATACTGCGAGTTCAATATTTGTTCTCCCTTTTCCACAGAGTCAGAGCAATATAATAGGATCTATTTAGCTTTTGTTCATTTGCCTTGCAGAACTCTTTCTTCTTTTTCTCAGATTCTGTAGGTGTCTACTATTGCTCTTAGCTGTAGATTGTACTGTGTAGGTTTTCACAGAGTAAACATATACTGAAATCTGTACAGAAGATTCTTGGTTAATAATAGATGAGATGAACATAACCTGTTTAGATTTGACATTATACATCCCTAAAAGGGATGTATAAACAGCACAATGTGCTGTTTGAAATGTGCACAAAGACAACCCCCCCAAATATTTATATATTTTTTTCAATGTGCAATTTCTTAAACTTGGGTCAAAGGAAAGAGGAAAACCAAATTCTAATGAACCTATGTGTATTATTAATGAGCATTAACTCACTCAGTAGGAGTGCTTGACTAAAAAGATGCAGAACAGACCAGTGGAGAACAAATGGAAAAAAATCAGCCCATTAACTCACCCATTGTCTTCTATACAGAATGAGACCAGATCCCCATAGGTTTGCACTGCATGGAGGGATGTGCTTTTTTAAGCAGTGTCCAAGGTCTTTGCTACAGCCGTAGATACTGACATTAAGAGTGGCAACTATTCTGAGTTAGGCATTTCCAGTGAGAATTTAGAGCATGGTTGGTCCTTTCCTTGCTGAGGAGAGTTGGAGGCTTAGCCTGACTGTTCAGTGAGACAGCATTTACAGGAGGGAAAGGTGGCAGATGGAGAAGCTTGTTTCAAGGTTTCTCTATCCACATGCTTTCCATATGAATCCAGTGCTTTTGGAAAATGTTGTAATGCAATCATGTGGTCTGTGCTGTACTTACATTCTAGTGTAATGATTTTTTTCCCCATTAAATTCTCAGGGGCTTCCCAGTATCAGGCCCTGGCTATTGTTGTGGACATACATGCCAGGTGCCTGGCTGGTCTGTGCCTGTGTGCTTCACTGGAGAAAGATTAGGTTCAGGTTTGAAAAGCAAGTTACTTTTTTATGCATACAAATATTTGATTATATTTCAGCTCTTTTTAAAGTAGTGTTAGTCAGTAGTTATGAATACCTGCATGTTAATTTTAGCCTTCTATAAAATTTGTGCAAGTACTGATCTATAAAGAAATCTATAAATTCCCAAGTTTGCCTTCGCAGAGAGCAAAAACAAACTTGAAAGTAAGTGGGTCTTTCAGCAACTTCTCCCCTATGAGTCACTTGTAAAATAGGAAACCCCTCTGTTTGCCCACACTTCCATGTGTGTCATGTGCAAGTCTTGGAGAAAAACAGAGTTGCAAAGCCCAGTTTCTGCTACCTGAATTTTATTGTTTTTAAGGTTTTACTTTTATAGCCCCAGGAGCTGAGTATAGAGAGCTCTGGCCATAGTAAGTGACATTGCTTTTTGAAAAAAGTTATTAAGGAGAATTTTTAAGGTGTGATTTAGTTTATCCCATGAGATAGAAGCAATAAAAAATTGGTGCAGAAGTTGTATTAATGTTTGGTTTTTAATTGATTCCTTTCCAAGGAAGTTGAAAAGGAAGGAAATTTGAATAGCTGCTGAAAGGAGAGCTCTGTTATCTACTTGTGTAACTTGAACTTTCCAAGGTTTGGCCAGTATTTATACATCTCTGCTGAGCTGTATTTTTGGCACCAAAATATTGGTTGTGGTTTGCATAATCATGTGTTACACTAGCTGCCTGCAAGAAAGCTGAAGTTATTCTTATTTTAAAAATGCAATTAATTTTAAAAGCATTATGCTAATTTTTAAAAAATCTCTACAAGATATGGAAAAAAGCAAACTTTTGTTCACTCTTGAGGGATACATAAAGCGGCTTGGAGAAAGTCAAATAAAAAATAAGTAGTTTTCAGCTCCACTGAGACTGAACTAAAATTACTTTTTTTTCCTTTTCTTCCAATAAACTATAAAAAAATTAGCATAAACTCTGTAAGAGAAACCTTTAAATCTTGTAGAAAAATGTTGGCCTTTACTACTCTGCTCTCATTTCTACCTCCTCTTTGCCCAAGGTAGGAAGCAGATCCCAAAGACTGTTGCTGTCAGAGCTGTTGTTAAGTGTCATTACCTTTAGTGACCAGTTACAAATAGAACACACTTGTGGATGAATGTAGGAGTTGGTGAGTGAATGAAAAAGTTGTTTCATGCCAAAATCATTTGGTTCCCATGAACACAGTGATGTGTTTATAACTGAGGATATGTTGATACATTTAAAGTTTTATCTGTATTAATATTGGCCGATGAAGCAAAGATATCCCAAATGTAATGCTTTGAGGATCACAAGTCCAATGTAAATCCAGGAGGAGTCTGAGCTCTGGGAACACATAGATGTTTTATGAATCCCTTTCTTCTACACAGGTTTATTTCCCAAAGCAAGACCTCAGAGCTCATTACTTCCTTATGCTTCCTTTCTTCCTCCTCTAGGATTATCTCCATGGGTTGAAAAATGACATCTCTCTCTCCATGGTAATTCATCATGTTTCTAATGGATATTAGCCCAAATGGAAACCAAAAATGTGTATCTGAAAATTCCTTACTGAATTGAAATAGCCTGAAATATTTCCCTGTGGTCACTCTAAAATGGGAGGGTGAGTTTGTGGAAGAGGAGAAAAGGCTCCTTCAAACACGCCTCTGATAGCTGATGTGATCAGTTGGAAGTGTAAACTCATCTTCTTTCTTTTGAGGCTTTTGTGCCCAGAAGAAATCTGGACCACTAACCTGGAGATGCCATTGTGGGCCCTTTGTGCACACGAGAGCCCGCCTGAGGAAGGAGTGGGTCCTGTCTGTAAGCATGGTGGGGCCTGGCCACAGCAGCCCGTTTAGAGACTTTCATCATCACCAGGCACAGCTTTCAGGGGTGGCTCCACACGTCTGCCAACACAGCAGAGTGCTTGGCAGGCCAGGGGTTAATTGTCACTGCTTGGCTCTGTTCAGAAGCTGTGTGATCCCAGCCTGCTGTCACGAGGCTCCGTGGCCTCTGGCTTTCCAGGATGGAACAGGTGCCTTCCACAAACTGTAATTCTGACTGATGGGAGGCTGCTTAAGAAGTTGAAATATGGTTAAAAATGACACTACTTATCCTCAGGCTCTTCTGGGAGAGTCAGTATATCTTGTTCTTTTGTCTTTCTGCTTCTCCCTACCTCCCCTTGCAATTTAATCCTTTCCCAAGGTTTGTTATTCTTCAGGACCTGGGAGGAAGGTGCCTGTTGGTGTTTGATCCTTGTGCTGCCAGCTGGGAGATGCCGTGTCTGTGCCCATCCATGCTGCCCACAGGGCAGTTTGAGTCCAGGGGATCTGGAAAGTGCCTGGTCCTGCCCACTGCCAGGTGATGCCACAGCATCCCTGTCCTTGGCCTGCAGAGCTACAGCTCACCAGGCAGCTGTGAACAAAGTGTCTGCATTTGTCCAGTTATTAAAGCAAATCTGAGTGTTGTGCCATCTGTTCCACAGAGACACAAAACCCAGAGAGCTCTTTGGAAAAGGCAGAGAATGTGTTCAGGATCTGTGGAAAAGATGGATGTGAATATAAGATGCTGAGAATTGGTAGGAGCCTGGAGAACACCAAAACAGATCAAATACAACGAAACAAACACTTGAAGGAGCTAACACAAGAAGGAAAACTGACTTCAAGTGCAGGAAAACAACGCTGGATTTTTCGTCTTGTCTCTTCCCCACAGCCTTTCGTCCATGTGGTAATTTTTTTCCCAGTGATTCTACTCAGGAGAGCAGATCCAGAGGGTATTTCACAGCTCGGAAATGCTGTGACAGTGCAGGAGCCCACAACTCCTCACCCTGCCATGCCAGTGAGGGGACTGGTCTCTCCTGGCTGATGAGAAGCCCCAGATAGCTCAGGGTGCCACTGGCTACCCCAGCCAAGCATTGGGCCTCCTCTGCCTGCTGCCAGAAGTCACTGCTGTGATCCAAAGCACAGCTGTGTGTCATTTTTCAAAAGCCAGGAAGGAGAATTGCAGACTGTGTGAAAAATGATAAAATCTGGTAAACTTTTTAAAACAACCTTAACAGTTTTGTGAAATTCCTGCTTCCCCAGAGTTCAGATGAATCCCGTGAAAGTCTAATTGTGTGAAGCTGCTTGTTTCAGTGCTGTGGCCAGACAGGTCTGGTGGCTGTGCTGGTGGTGAACAGTTGGCAGAGAGGGTCACTGGTTGACCAACTCCTTGCAGCAGAGTAGAACAGGAACAGCAAGTAATGAGATATCCCACACCTCTCCTGCTTTTTAAACTGAGAGCCGTGGGCTGGTTGGAAGTGACTCTGATGCTGAGAGCCTGAAGTGATTTTGCTGGTAGGAGAGGAAAGGGCACCTTGTGGATCATGCTCTGGACTTGGTCTTCAGGACATTTGGTTTCCCATCTCTGCCACAGAGTTCCTACATATCCTTGGGCAACTCGTCCAGGTTAGCCTGCTCTCACTTCCCCAGTGAGGAATGGGAGATTGCTTTCCTCCAGCACGGTGCTGTGAGGCTCCGTGGAGTTGGCAGTTACCATAGAGATGAGGGACCTAAATAGAATTTGAAACCTGTGGAAGGAGAGCTGGAAACCTGACAGTGTTACCAAAAGAGCAGCTTGGCTTTGGCTGTGTTGTGTGGGGCAGCTACAACAGGTTGTAAAACTGTCACAGTAGGTGTAAGTCCTGTGAAACCCGGGTCATCTGGAACACTGACTTGTAAAAACAAAAAGCTGCTAGCACAAACTCAGCCTGTAAATATGAAGCAATATCACTAGTTAAACAAATAAACTAAAAGAGATTTTCTCTTTAGGATCCTCTGGGCATTTTCATTTAATAAAGCCTTTTGGTCTGGCAGGAGTCCAAAACCAAGAAGTCCAGACCTGCTTCTGTTCTTTCTGGGGTACCTGGGAGCTTCTGAGGCTCCTCACTGTTTGTATTAAAGGTCTTTAATTTGCTATAAAATGTCAGCTGGAGAATAAAAACTGTTGAGTTCCTCTGTGATTTGTTTTAGGCAGAAGGAGACGGGAAAGAATATTTTATCTAATTGATACTCTCTTTATTGAGAAATGAAGAGATGACTTTCAGGTAGTCCTTGTTACACCATTAATTGTGTTTCTCTGTCCTTCTCAGTCATGCTAAAACAAATATTTAATGTTTTCAGTCTCCCTGCTGAAATGAGGATGGGTTTGAGATCCTGGTCATTCCCATTCAACTTCTTTGGAAACATTTCAGTTAGGTTGTATTTGCAGGCATCCTGCATCCAATGTTTGCAGCACAGCTATAGGACCGACTTGTGTAACAACAAAACAATGCCATCTGTCTTGTCTTTTTTTATCATGTATTTAAACATACATTTTTTTCCTGTTTTGGTGCTGACTGAGTTTGTAGAGTGAAGTGAAAGGAAATATTTATTGAACTTGTTGCAATAGTTGTCCATCCTTCACGTGAGTTGGGAGGAGCTAATTTAGGACTTGTGTGTAGGTTGGTTAAATGTTTCTAACAAAGCATTTTAGTTTTTTGTCAGCGTTATCTTCCATTTGACAGATTCCTGTGCATTCATTCCTTGATCTTTCTGAATTTTGTCTCTTGGGCTCCTGATACTGCTATCTCTAATCTAAATAGTGTAGCTAGCAGCAAATTCAAAGTGGAAGTGCAAGGACTATGTTGACCTCCTTTGTAATTTTTCAAAAACATTTGGAAATTCGTTGTGAAGCTCAGTGGCTCACTGGCCACATGGCCACAACTCACCAGCAGTGTGTAAGTTCACCTGTCTGGTCTGGGATGAGCATGGGTTGGTTGGAACCTTTGTTTTCTGGATGAGGGATGTTTCCTGTCAGGCCCTGGGTGCCCCATGTCACTGCTGGGTGCCCTCAGTAGCACCCTTGGTGCCCTCAGCTGGTTTGTCCTGTGCTGGATATTTGGTCCTCCTCTGCACAGGACTTAAAGACACAATTGCAATAATTCACTTTAGAATGAGTGAGGGGGGGTAGATACAGATTATCTGATAATTTATTTTGAAAACTAATGATTTTTGCATTTATAGAGGTAGATAATTGGCACCCTTACTAGAATATTTCCTCTGACCTGTATTCCCAGCTTGTAGTTCTTTAACTGTACTTGGACAACGGACTTTGAGAAGTTTTTAAGCATTGCTGTTGGCTCAAGAACTACAAATGTTTATTTTTTTCTCTCTGCCTAGCAATCTAAATTAATAATGTCTATTTCATTGTAAAACAATCCTATGAGATTTTAAAGGCAGCTTTAAGTAAGAAAGCCACATCATTTTATAGTAGACATGTAAATTATGGAAACTACCCCACCTCTTGAAGAACTTGCTTAATATCTTCTGTAGTAATAGTGTTGTCCAAATAACCACACACCAGTTGTAAACTTACCAGAATGTGTGGTGGTGCTAACCCAGCTCTACTGGTGTGAATACATTAGCCCACTGACATATGGTGTGTAATTTGATTTCTACTAGTTCTGAAAGATTTACAGGCTGACTTATGCTTCTTGCTTTGCCTTTATTTTCCATACTCTCTCATGTTCCTTTACAGGCTCCATTTGACTCAATGTGTCCAACTTCCAGCTACCTGAGTGCTGCTGGATATTAATTTCTATTTTTTTTTTTGGGAAAACAGACACTTTTCTTTTAACTTTTGCCTAAGAGTGTAGGTGCTTTTCCAAAATAAAACATTACTACCAGTCTACCTTCTACTGCAACACTTGCTGTTTTTTCAGCTTTCTACAGTTATTATCTAACCGTGGTTTTGTCCTTTAGAGTTTTGTGTGTGATATTTAAGTCCTTTTGTGCTTTCTGGAGTACGGTGGAAAGTTTATGGTTACTGGAGCTATAGTCTAAGCAGCAGAGGGAACATTCTTATTCTTCAATTTGCACAATATTAAATTGTTTTATTAGTGGCTGCAGCCTTGGAGGGAGGAGAGGAGAAAAATACCTGGAAAAGCACAAACAGCAAAAGCCATAAAAAATGGAAGTGATCAAAAAGAGGGAAAGAAGATCTCATCAGCCACACTGTGTTTGACCAGATGTCCACGTGAGGCCTTTCTTGTCTTCAATTTCAGCCAGCAGCAGGTGATTGTCTCTGGTGTGTGAACCAAGCTCATGTTTGATTTTGCTTTTTGAAGGGTGTAGATCACCAGCTACTGCCAAGCTCAGCTCCCTGAGCCTGGCTTGGACTCAGCTGATGTTCTTTATTTTTTCTTCTGCAGAAGTCTGCTAAAATGTCTTTGTTATTGTGTGATGCCTAAAGCTTGGTCCTTGAACTGTAGGTACTAGTGCAGTGTAAAAAATAAGGTTTTTAAAGATTTTTAGGGACAAGTTTTGAGCTGGTTTTGCATAAGACTGCCTATAATATTGCAGGCTAAAATTTCTTGTCAGTTTTTTTTTGTTTGTTTCCTGGTATGTCCAAGCTTTTCTCATCAGCAATTCTTATTCTTTCTATGCTTTCAGATCTTGGAGAGTTATCATATGCCTCCCTTCGTCTTTGTCACACAGACAAATAGTGCACATTAATTCTTTGATTTAATCCTTCTTAATAAGCCTGTTCCTCCAGGGATTAATTATTTTAGTTTTTGTACTGTATCTTGCACTTTGTTGACATCTTGTACTGGGAGCCTACAGCTGAGTGCAGTATAAAATTGAAAGCTCATCTCTCATTAGGTTTTCATGGTCTCATTTGAAAAACTGCTCTCCAGGTTCATTTCTCCAATACAGGGTAAGGGAAAGAAGGTTAAAATAAGCCTGGCTATAGGATGTGAAAAGAAAAACAAGCTCCAGCTGCAGCAACCTTTTGTTACTTTTGTTTTCCTGCACCTTTATGGGCATCCTGTTAGAGTAAAGCTGGCATTTAGCAGAGAAGGACCCTGTCTGATTTTCCAGATCTGTGGCTGGCTTTGAGTTAGGAGCTTTTGCATGGAACAGTATGAAGTGGGTGTGAGATAGATGTTTTCTCCCAGCTGGGGGTTTTTACCTGTGGGGGTCTTGCTTTCCCTGTGGCAGCAAATGTCAGGAGCTGCAGACCAGGGGCACTGGTTCTGCCAAAGGGCACAGCTTTCTGGGGTGGGGGTTTTGGGGTGAGCTCCCTGAACCTGCCCACACTGGGGCTGATGTGCCACAGCAGTTGGGGTGGCACTGGGAGGAGCAGGAGATGGGAATGGCTGGGGCCAGGGCTGGCTCCTGCTGCCCTGCAGCTTGTGCTCTGCAGGTCTCATGCTCCTCTGGAATGTGCAATGCTGCTGCAGAACATCTTCCTAAGCAAAGAGTCAGGACTTCCATAACATAATTTGAAATTACTTTACATGCTGAGTTTCCACTCAGATGAATTTAATATATTAAACTTTTTTTCTGCAGTTTTCTGTGGTCTGGATCTTTTCATCTTGTTTACCATAGCAAAGCCCTCGACTCTGTTTCCTACCCATTAATGGAACTGTTCCAGCCCTGCTGCAGACAGTTTTTGGGAGGATGCAGTGATGCTTTGATAAAAAGTCTTTGGCCTGTCTTATATAGAATATCAGACTAAACTGCTTTAGTATTTACGAATCCATTTATAAATTCTGACCTTGAGACTTATGAACGTGACATCCATTGACTTAAGTGGGTAGTGATTTGTGCCTTAAGCAATATATTTTTGAAAAGAAACTTGTGTAGCAACTGTCTCATTTTGTGAGGGTTTGAGCTGAAGAGTTTTCCAGTTGGACTTGTTTTGTTTTCTTGCAGAATGTCAATTAAGTTTTATTGCTGAGGGTAGGACTCAACTATGTGTTTTGTCAGTGTCCTCAGAAATGCCTTATTTCAAATGGTTCTGTGTGTCAAAATTGGGAAAGTTAATCTTTTTGGATCTTGCTGTTAGCAAATTCATGGACTTGATATTCATGCTTTTCCTCCCTGAAAGATTAAAGTTGAGAAACTCTGTTTCAGGGCACTGCAATTACTATTCCCTGCTTGCAACAACAGCAATCAAGTTTACAATCCCCTGAGTCTGCAAGATCTGCCACATTTATCATTTTCATTCTTAACAGCTATTTAATAACTCACCTCTTTCCCACTTCGAATTACACATACCTGTGGGCATCAGGCCTAGAGAATTTCTAAAATCTTCTTGCTTATGCATTATTTTAGGTGAAGGAACTGCTTGTCTCTGAAAAGCTGCACAGTTGTAACACTCTTGCAGCTGGTCACGTCGGAGATGAGGCTGGTGGAGGTATCTGAAAGGTGGAAGCCAGCCTGGCAAAGGTGCCAGGCTATTCCCTGTGCAGCAGCTGCAGGGAGATCTGCTCTGAATTTGCCTGCTTCAGAACCTCTTTGTACTTCTGCAGGCTGTGCTCTGAAAAAGGAATTTCTGTGGCAAATACAGAACATTCTGGGTTTGTATATTACCTAAACTTGTTGAAAATGAGATTTATCTCTTGGGATCTCAGAGGATTCATAGGTGAGTGGCTGCTAGGACAGAGGCAGGAGGTTTACTGGAGGGAAGTGCTTGGGGTTGTCCCTGGTCTGCAGCTGCTGGCCCTGGGCAGGTGCGGAGTGGCAGAGGTGAGAATTTGGTAATTTTCTTGTAAAGGCAGAGACGTTGAAAGCAGTGTTTTTAGCATTGCTCACTGGTGAAAACCAGGCCCTTTGGCCAGGACCTTTGTCTTGAAATCTCCTGGCATTGCTTTGTGAAATCTCTTCAATTGTGTCTGTTTTCTCGATGTTTCACTGAGAATGAGACACAGTCTGTCTCACTATTGTGTCCCTTAAAAACCACAGAAAACCTTTCTGAGTTTCTGAAATTAATTATACCATAAAACTGCAAGATTTGGGTCCAGATTCCCATCTGCTATAAACTAATTCAGCTCTCTTAACTTCAGGTTATATTGGCTCAGATTTGTCCCCCTGCTGTTATCAATCACACTTGCAATTGTGTAGTGACTAAGCTGGGCTCTGGGGACAAAATTTTATTTTTGGTAGCAGTGGAAGTCTATAGATGCATGAATGGATGGACACCAATCCTCCCTTGAGCAACAAGGACTGTAGAAAGCAGTGTGTCATCAAAGAGCTCTTAGTAGCAATAATTCCTGTATGGTGCTATTCATTAGTAGATCTCAAAGTGCAGTAAAAATGTGACCTTACCTCCATGCAGAGAATAAATGGGAGCCCTCAGGGACACACAGGTTCCATAGGGTGACCCAGAAGCTTCTGCCTCTCTGTCAGTCTGGCTGTGTAATTCTTTTGTGAATACATAGTTATTCACCCCCTTAATTTTTTTGAGGATATGTGAAAATAACATGGTTTAATTGCAAAGCACTTTGAAAAAAAAAAGCTGAAAAATACTAACAGTAACAAAAATATATATGATCAGTTAGAAACTTTCTTCCCCAGTCTGGGCCTGAATAGATCAATGTAGATGGAGGGCAGCAGGAGCATGCAGCACAGTAAGTGCCAGTATGTTCCAAATATTTGCCACAATTCCTTCAGTACTTCCTTTCACTGTAAGGGACCATGAATTTGCAGCACTGCACAATTCTTCCTCTGCAGTGCTTCATTAGTTGGAGATATGTTCTCGAAGAATCAAATGCAAATATGACATAAGAAGGTTTTGGGTTTTTTTTTTGCATTGTTATCTACATGAATTAAGCTGAATGGAAGCAAAATTCCAAACTCCTCTGTTCCTGAATCAATGTACTCGTGATTGGGAATGAACACATTGGACAAGGGAAAATTTAGAGAGATCCCACGTGGGCAGGGATGAGTTGGGAAGGTCTGTGTCGTGTCCATAGCTCTGCCACAGACTTGCTGGGTGAACTTGCTCCAGTCACTGGAGCTCCTGGTGCATCAGGTCCATTCCATTGTAATGGAGCAAAGAGCATTTCTGTACTTGGCTTTCTTGTTGGGAGCACACATCTGTTGTTGTCTAGAAAAACCATGTTCCTGTGGCTCTAAGACCTAGAGAAGGATCATGAAAGTAACATGTGGGGTTTGCCTGCAAATTTTCTGATCTGCCAGTGCCACTTTGGTCAAATGTAGAGCAGTTGTGTATTTAGGTAAAAGCACATTGATATAAACATGGCATAAGACTTTGTTCAATATCTTGTCCTGAAAATATAAATATTTTCACTTTCAAGTCATCTACAGAGTATTTCTGGCAACTCTATGTTTAAATGCAAGTCTTTCTCAGATTCTCTGTGAATTGATTGTTGGGAGAATCCCATATTGCCAGTTCCCATCTGGAGTGTGCACTGGCATTGCAGGGAGTGCAAGGTCATAACCCAGACACTGAGGGTAAATATTAAATAGTTTGTACGTTGCTTTTGTCTCAAGAAAATAGTCTGTATTTCAAGACTGTATTTAGGATTTGTTCATGTGCAGATATGTAATTTGGCTAGTTACCTCTTTCAGAATAAAATACTCAGAAAAATTAGATCTTTTTCTATTTACAGAAATGCTATTTCTAAGAGTTTCTGAAACACTGTTTTTCTAGGTTACTGATTTAATTAATTAACCAATTTCATGGATTTTTAAAAAATATTAATTTCAAGTTTGTTCACATTTAATTTTATCTTCCTGTCTGTATCATGTGCTCGCAGAGTGGGACGTAAATCTGCTTTTATACGGCAATGAAAAACTTTGTAAATCTGTACTAATGAGGAAGAAAATGAGCATTAATTAAACTCAGGCTGCAGGATGGGCTGAGGCTCTGGATGCCCTGGCTCTGGATACTTCATTACAGCCCAGAGCAAGGAGCTGTGATGTGAATGCAGTGAGGAGACAATTAAGTCGCTCACCAAGTGCAGAGCCAGAGAGACATTTAATTATCCACAGGAGCTAACGCTCCAAAACCTGCAGTTTTCTGTAGATCCAAATATGCCAGGCAGTTTTTCTGTCAAATTAGGCTTCTGAAGAATGTCTTTAGAAATGCAGGATGGGATGGGGATGTTGAGGAGATAGGAGAAGAAGCCTGCTGTTCTGCTGAGCTCTGTTGTGTGGTGGCAAAGCTCTGGCAGGTCTCCTGGGCTGGAGAAGAGATCTCCATCGTGTGGGATGGGATTAATGTCATTAACCTTAAGCCCATCTGGCTGTGGCCATTGCCAGTGTATGTAGATCCTGTGGTCCTTGAAAGCCTTGGGAGGAGGTCTTCAGGGATGCACAGGAGCCCTGTTACCCTCAAAAAAGATTAGTGGAACTCTAGACCCCAAGTCCATGTGATCCACAAATGGACTCATTTGTGGCTTATCAGTGCAATTAGTGTCATAATTAGACAGAACATTCACTCTCAGTCTTCCTTGTGAATTTTTTTCTGTGTGGCTTTCACTTCTAAATAACTGCCTTGCTAACCTTAGCAGAGGTTTTGATTCTCTGAACTGCCGTTTCCTTTTGATTAAGTGTTTTCTGCTCTAGTCTTTAATGCATATTAATGAGTGCCAAGCAGTGCTTGACTTGAGTAATTTGCAGCTGGGATCTAAGAGCTCTTGGAAGGAAGGCCTGGAGATGTCCCACTGTGGGAAATAGTGGGATATTGTAGGCTCTTTGCTACAATTTGGTGCATTTCAAAGGCAAACACTTTTTCTATTAATTTATATTTTCGTTAGTCACAGGACACAATCACCACTGCCATCATCAATATTCCTATATTCAGCTTAGTTTCAAGTTAAAAATCCCTGAAGAGGGGAGGAGGTGGTAAGAGCTCAGTGTTTTTTTCCAGAATTGGACTTCCTTTCCATGGAGATGCCCAATTCCATGCCTGGTTATGGATTGCACAGTGTGTATGTGGCTGCAGGGTGGTAGTGCAGGGTGAGCACTGCTAATCCATAATGCCTGGAAGTGCAGCATTCCTGGGATGGGTGCTGAGCAGTCTAGGATAGAAAAACACTATGACAGCAGATAATTTTAAGCTCTTAGTTTGTGAAAGCACCTGCTTGTGATTCTGTTCAGAACTTTGGGGAAACAGGCAAATGAAAGGCTGAAATCTGTTGGCACATCTTGTGGAGTAAATGTCCAGATGATGATGTTCCAAGGGTTTTCTGAAGCCCTTCCCATTGAAGGGAAGGCACAGGTGAGCTCAAACAATAGAGCATTTCTGGTTTAGTCATCCAGAGGCATTCTCCAGGAAATTGCAGGACCCTGAATGCTCTCTGTTGTCATCACAAACCTGGTGGTTGTCTGACTGTTCTTGGCGTGACGGGCTGGCACAGGGGTGATGGCAGCTGTGGGTAAGAACAGGACTGATGAAGGGTGAAGGTGAAGGATGTGGGCAAACCCCTGCTGCCTTGTTTGCTGCCCTATTGCTTGCTTGGCTGTGCACAGCACTGGTGTTGAGTTGATGACTAAAAGCAATCTCCCTTTCATGGTGGCTTTTCGAGGGTGTTCTGAGTAGTATCAGAAAAAAATGCATTAGGCATCTTGAGCTTTTCATGTTCAAAGCATTTGACCAAAAAAATCCCCAAATCAGGCCTTGCAATTATCCTGCAAGACTGTTATGCTAGTTCAGAGGTGGAGAAATGGAAGTAAAGAGGTTAAATGTCTTGCTCAAAGCAGTAAGGAAGTGTGTGGTGGAGACTTTCAGGAGCCCCACATATTTCTTAATGAATCATTTATAGCTGTGGTTATATTATTAGGCAGATGACTTGAACTGTGGATTGCTGTAGGAGCTCTGCCTTGCCACCTAAATGAATTTTCTTCTTAAAGTCTGAAACAGCCATTCTTTCTTATTTTATTTTATTTCATGACAATATGTTGGCTAAATCAAGGACTGTGTAGGACATGCAATATATAAAAATATAAAATTCTTTTACAGTTCAAACATACATTCTTTCTTAATAATTCTGATCAAAAATACTATATGGGTTTCTCATCACTAAAAGAAAAGAGAAATTTCAGTGTAGTCCAAGATTAAAATGAGAAAAAGAACATTCAGCCATGCAGGCCAGGAGTTGGGCTTTGATGGTCCTTGGGGGCCCTTCCAACTCAGGAGATTCTATGATTCTGTGTTTGAAGGTTAAATTCCTTTCTTTCAAGACCTCTACAGAAGTAGAGGGGGTGCTGCCATGGGGAGATACAGTGGTGTCATGTCCATCCCAGAAGCAGAGTGAGGAATGAGAGCACCTGAATGTTGTCCTGCTCTTTGGGAGCTTCCAGTGCCACATGAATCACCCTGCACAAAAAAGGGCCAATACCAGGCACAATGGTCTGCAGGAAATGTCAGTGTTTAAGCATTGTTCTATGTCTTGGGATCCAGCATTCATATATCTCTTTCTGTTTAGTCTTACAGCCTGTCCCAGGGTGTCACCTTCATCTTCTCAGAGAGGAGGATTCACTCTGACCAGCTGTTTTCATTTCCAAAAGGCCATCATACCCTGGAAGCTAAAGTTCACCTATAAGAGTTGTTCCTCTGTCCAATCAGTTCAGCTACTGATTGCACAAGTTATTCTCTGTTAATATTCTTAGAAGATCTAAATTCCTAAACTCCCATCAGTACTCCCTGCTGCACACAGTGTACAGCAGCATTTCCCCCTGAATCCTGAATTATGGTCTGCATTCCAAACTAAGGTCTGGCATTAGCTGCTTAGTTAATATTAGGCTCAATGTATCCAAAAATACTTAAGAACATGTGCACAACCATGGTGCTTTTTTCACTTGCAAAACCCAAAATCACATATTTTCACATGACAGTCAAGCTCTCAATGTATTTCTCCTGGGTGTAGTATGGTGTGTGCATTGTACCCTGTGCTGTTGAACTTGCAAATGCTTGCTCCTTCTTCATGTTTAGTTGTGCATTTATCATAAAAAGATTTCCAAATTTCTGGATATAATATTTAATATCCAGAAGAACTCTGTGTGTAATGTAATTAGAATAACATTAAAAGGAGATTAACATCTAGTCAGATTTTTTCATGTATTCCACTTTACAGTGAAAGATCAGTTGCTGTCTCTTTGGATTCAGCACTTATTTTCTTGGTTGTCTTGACATCCTTGAGCTGCTGAGCTTGTCTCACCTTTTCTGTGTCTGATGTAGAATCTAAATTAGTTAAGAAGAAACAGGATTTCAAATTCTGTTTCCTCTATACAGGCAGGATGGCATCAGCTTAAATTGCTTTGATATAATTTTGCTTCTTTAATCCTTCCTCTCCAATCTGTTTTTATATACATTATATATGAATTCTGGGACTGGAAATCTTGCCTAATGTAAGTTAAGACATGATAAATGAACCTGACATTTTTCCAAGGAGGGAACCAGTGAACATACTGTATTTATAGCAGTAGGAATGTAGTTTGTTGCTTGTAGAAGAAAAATATGTGCTGTATGAGAACTTTGGTGCTGTAATATGATAAGTGTGTTTAGATGTGCTTATTTCAAGTGAATATACTGATTTCAAAGGAGCCAAACTGGTTCCAAACTGGAAGCTTGAGGTAAGGCTTCACTGAACAGGGGATTTAGGTTCCCAGAAGCTCAGATAGCAAGATGGAGAGTGTCACAGTGCAAGTTTGAAACTGTAGTGTCTCCAGGATCATCTCTGGGCAGAGTGAGAAAAAAATGTGATGAAGGGTCTTCTGAAGGCTGGATCTGGAACAATTTCATTCATGTTAATAGTAAGAATTTTGTCTGCAAGCTGAGAGTTCACTAGCTGAAGTTCTCAAACAGGGATGTGCAAACATGCAGAAAAAATGGATTCAAGCCAACCATGTCTGCAAGCAGCTCTTGGCTGCTGTGACCTCCTGCAGTTGGGCAGGACTGCAAGAGGAGACAAGCCTAGGTGATCCAGGTGCCCAAGTTGTTTCACCTGCATAAATATGATGAAAAGTCCTTTTCTTTTTTTAAGTTTTCAGTCTTTATGAAGGTTTCCCCTGAACACAATGAGAATTGCTTGGACGATGTTCCTTTGCTGTGCTTTGTAGAAGTGCAAATTTCCATTTTCATACCAGGGTATCTGGTCCAGTCTGAATAAGTTGGGTTTTTTTTTAACAACGCACTACTGACACTCAAACTAGTCATGGCTAATTCTTGAAAGATTATTTTGTTGGCTTTGTGCCACACGGGAAATAATCACAAAGCTTAGCTGCCTGAAAGTAAGATGCAGTATTTTTCTATCTTGCTTCTGAACAGAAGCCTTGACTCTACAACTTTTGACTGTTGAAGAGCACATCAGAACCAGCTTATGGCACTGATCTGATCCTTTATTTAGCAGAAATAGTAAACACTGGAGTGGTCTGGGCTAGATAGATAGCTAAAGTCATAGTAACTTCCATTGTAGATGTTTTTTAATGGAGAGGGTGGTTTCCCAGACAGATTCTTAGGCCTATACGTGGCTCAAGGAGAAGTCCTTTTGGTTCAGAGTTGTACCTTTTGTCCTTTCTTGTCAAGCTGGGAAAACGATGCCTTGTTTTGCTCTAATAAAGAATTCACCTGGTTTCCTCTCTGCATCCTAATTGCTCTCCAGAGAGCACTAAGTGTGCTTAAGCATATTGTAAGTGTTTGCTCGCAGCGCCTGCTGCATGTGCAGTAATGCAAAGTGTTCCATCTCTGCCCTGTGCTGCAGGCTGGCATGATTCGCACGGACAAGGACGAGTTCTTCATCGAGCCCCTGCAGAGGGGGGCCCAGGAGGAGGAGGGAGGAGGCAGAACACACGTGGTGTACCGCAGAGCAGCTGCCAGGGAGCAGCTCCCCAGCCAGGACGTGGATGCTGTGTACAGAGGTAAGGCAGGCTGTGGGATCAAGTGTGGCTGAAGGCACCTGGCCGACGTGAGCTGCTGCCTCTGGCTTTTTTATCCTTCAAGGTGGAAACGTGTTCTCCCTCCAAGGAGGGAAAAGTAGGGAACCTGTTGAACACTTCCTATGGGCTAACAAACATTGCGGCAGCCAAAACCATCTCCGGGGTGGTGGCACTGTCTTTGCCTTGAAGAGTTTCCTTGGCTCCAGAGATGGCCAACAAAAACCAGGCCCTGGGTGAGAGCAGAGGAAGGGGATGGTGGTGACACAGCAGTGCAGAGGTGGCTGTGGCTGCTGGGACAGGTGGCAGTGCTGGCTTTGCAAAGGCTGTGTTGGACAGCTGCAGCCAGGACACTGAGGCTGACAGAGTACATGGGCTTTATTGACAGTGTCTTCACTGGGCTGCATTAGTCCCAATGGGAAAATAATGGTCTCTCCAGTAGGAGCACAGACTTTCTGGATTTATTTATGTGTTGCCAAGCGTGGAATATAATGTACTAAGTATGTGCTAGACAGTGATGGAATAACAAGAATTAAATATAAACACCCATTTTGTGTAGTGTTTTCTGTTTCTCTGATAACTGCTTGGTTATTGCACCTTTTTTTCTGAATAAATAAGGGATGCAAATCTGCTAAGAGGATGTTTTGACAGCTGATGTTAACACTGAAATTAACTGGGTCATTTGAGTGGAAACAACAAAATAGCTACATTTTTGTTCCAAATGTGTGTACCAAACTGCAGAGTTATTTGTCACTCATACCCTAGTATTATCTTATTTCAGTATAATAGGGTTTCAAGTACAGGAAGGAAGGAACAGAGAGCCATAGGGACGAGGCACTGAAATTAGGGTCACATGAACAATATAAATTTCTCACTGTTCAGGTTGGAACAAGGATTTAAAAGAAAGCAAGCAATAGCATTCAACCATATTTTTTTCTCCACTTTGGAAATGACCTGTGAATTTTGTGACTGACACAGTGCTTTGCTGAGTTCTTCTTGTTGCCTTTGTAGTCACTGTGGAGCAGATCTGGGTAATGCAGGAGTCTGAGCGCCACAATCCCAGAAGGGTTGGATGGTAGGTATGGTGGAAATTGCTCTATTAGTGAATGTTTATGAAATTATTGCATGTTGGAAAATACCAGCCGCTCACTGTGTTTCCTCTTAGACAAAAGAGACTTGATGTTGTTCACACCTTATGGCAATATTTTTGGTTTTGGATGGTAAATATTCCTCAGGAGTAGGAGTCTGGTACACAGAAAAGCACAAACTGTAGATCAGCTCCACTGGCACCTGGTACCTGCTGGAGGAGGCTCTGACAGCAGTGGCTGAGATGCAGCCTGTACCTGGCAGCAAAGCCACACGCCGTGTCTGATGCCACCAGACTTGGTGTCTGTCACCTCCCCTGTGTCAGGGCTGGAGTTTGTCAGCTGTGGTAAAAAGGCACAAAGTAATCACAGCCACCAGCCAGCACTGTGGGATTGAAAAGCAAAAGGGAGGCTGGGCTGAGAAGTAACAGTGACCTTGTCTGGTCACTAAAAATTAGTTTTTATTTTGGAAAAAAACCCCACTGTTACCAAAAATCAGTAAAAATAAAAACTGTATGGAAAAGGGGATGTTTTCCATGAAATTTTCTTTGCCTTTAATAAAAAAAGTGAACAACCACTCAAAAATGGTTTTCTCTCTACTTTTTTTTTTATTAAACCTGGCTTCCCACCTCTGATTGCTCTAGGCAAAAGGCATGGACGGGATGTGCTTTCAGAAATTGTAGTTTTACTTTCCACTTGTCTTTTTCCAGAATACACTGAGTTTTGGTTAACAAACACCAAAATATTTAGTGATTGAGCATTGATAAGCACACTCTGCTGTGTGTTCCATAGTGTTCTAAACTGATTGATGGGCTGAGTTAGGAAATACTTAGTAGGGCACTTTCAGCATACTGTATTTATAAAAAAAAAAAAAAGGTTAACCAAGAGCACTCCCCCTCTTTCCAACATCCCTGGAGACAAGAGCATTGTTGCCAAATCCCATAAATTTACATGTGATGAATTGTAACACTTGGACTATTTTTAAAGGTCCAGCCTCCAGGAATCTTATGAATATGTGATGATTTTTTTTCCCTAGGTAAGCTTCTGGTTCTTTTAACTGTTGATAAAAATTTGTAGTTTCTGGCTGTGTAAATATTTTAAGGTAATGCGTGACAAACAAAATTTATGTATTCCACAATTTCTAAAACAGCATCTTTTAAAATCCCATGATATGTTAATTTAATCCCATGATTTGGGAGGGGATTGTGAGTCATGATTTTTGAATGTTTTGGTTTGGATAGATAGATACAAATTCCTTATAAATATCCCTATCTTTGGCACTCTTTTCACAAGAAATAGGACAAGCTGTTCTCTCCTCAGCGAAACAGGAGGTGAAGGAATTGAAAACTCCATGAACTTGGAGTGGAGAGGGTCAGTCACCATGTCAGGGTCTGGGGCAGTGGCCACGCTGGACCTGGCAGGGCACAAGGGTTTGGGATTTACTGCTGAGTGCAGTTATTTTGGAGGGTGGCTTGTTGAAGAACTCAGTGCCCCAAGTCTGTGTGCATCCCCCACAGCTGAGAGAGCTCCAACACGGGGCTGCAAGGCACTGGGACAAAGGTCCCTGAGGCTGGGGGGCAGCTGAACACCCCAAAAGACAGCCAGGACTAATGGAAGATCCACTGACTGCTTGGGAGTGCAGATTAAAAAAAAACTGAAAAAAAAATTGCATTTTCCACACCATGGAAATAAATTCTAAATTATGTCTACAGATGAGGTGAGATGGACCTGACAGCAGGGTTTGTCTGGCATTTTCCACGCACCATTATCTATCTTTTATATTCTAATAAGAAAAATCAAGATTCCATCTGTCTAAAAATTGTAAACAAGCAAACCCCACAACCTCCTAAGCCCTGCAGAGATCAAGGTGTGCATCTGGTGTTACGAAGGCTCTGCTGACGTGCTGGGTTTTGAAAGGTGGAATGTGCTGGGAGAGATCTGCCCTGCCCTGAGTCCAGACTGTGCCAGATTTGCTTCTGCATTTACGTAAAGCGTTATCAGAAGATTGGGAAATGTAACTACTTGTTTTGGCAACCTGAATCATTTGTTTTGACTGGTATGGGATTACCTGGGGTTTGAGAGAATCACAGAGGATGGGGTGTAATATTTCTGCCTGGTCTTCCCCTCTCAAACAATGCTATTTGTTAATGTACTGGAAAAATTTAAGCATCGTATTTTAGGCAAGTAATAATCTTCAGCAGAGTAGTACTGTGAAAGTCTGTGTGAGCTCACTACAAATTAGGCTAATTGTTTCAGAAGGAGAAATATTTTCATGTAGTGGCTGAAATATTGCAGGTGTGGTGAGAATAAATACTGTTTTCTCTGGCAACTGCTTTTAGTGCTTGCTTTTAGTACATACAATAATTTATCTTCCTCTAGATAAAAATAAGCATCATGTTGAACATATTTTAATATTTCCAGTTGAATTCCTTCTTACAAACATGAAAAATGTACCTTGATAGCAGTAAAACTACCTACATAGTAGAACTGGAGTTAAATAGATAAGCTAGAGTGGGTTGTTTTTTTCTTGAAACTGCTGAGTTTTTGCTTAAATGTTCTCTGGATGTTAGCTGAAGAGGTGGTAAGTATTTAATCAATGGTTATGATGAGGCCTGGAATGCTAGCTTGATTTTTGCCTCTAAAGGCAATCTTAGTATCAGGGTTGTAAGCTTTAATATCACATTTCTCCACCTAAATTACTGTGTCTGTTATGTTGATCAGCTGAGAGGAAATGATTATACTAAAACTTCCTAAGGTTTGCCTTTTCTCTAAAAATTGTTGTTTAAGTACTGTGCTCTGAGTTTTATTGTATTATTTGATTGATGAGAAGCAGAAACTCAGCTTTAGTGACAGTTTTATTTACTGGGCAGATGAAAGATGACCTTAGCCAAGAACAGTTTATTACTGACAAAGACAGTAAGGTAACACCCCAGACGTGCTTAAACCAGAAGTTGTTGTTTGTGTAAGTGCCAATTAAATCCCTTGGAATGGCCAAAGGCAGTCTGACACAAGTCCCATCACGAACAGCTCTGGGCTGACAGGGTGCACAAACCCACAGCTCTGCTGGAGACTTGTGACCCCTTCCCATGGCAGTCCTTGGGATTGCTGGGGTTGTGCCTTGGTGCTGAGTGATGTGATCATTTAATGTGACCCTGTGATGTACTTCCTGGGGCAAACCCCATAATTTTTTTTATTACTTTCTTTTGGTAAATTTTTCAACTGTTTCCTTTTATTTTTACATTGAGGGGTTCTAACATCCCCCTGGCCGTAAGCACGTGTCAGTCAGATAAAAAGACAGAAATAAT
This sequence comes from Irena cyanogastra, assembly GCA_013397155.1. Classification (NCBI taxonomy): domain Eukaryota; kingdom Metazoa; phylum Chordata; class Aves; order Passeriformes; family Irenidae; genus Irena; species Irena cyanogastra. Next base: position 708,143 of record VWZV01001720.1, on the reverse strand, counting down.
TTGCTGCTTCTATTCAATAGTGGTAGCCAGCTTCTTTGTGACAGACCCAGACTTCATCAGAGCAGAGCTGGTCCTCAGTCCTCTCACTGGCATCTCCTGGCCCTCCAAAATGCCAAAGGACAACACTCTTAGACATTTAGGAACCCTGAAAAGTTAGGGGCCAGTTCAGCAGGAGAGAAATCCATGTAAGTTTAAGCTGAAACAATCCCACTCTAGAAGTTTTTTGAAAAGATGAAAGTTAAAAATATGACAAAGTTGTAACAACTCAGTTGCCAGAGCTTTGCAGGTTTTAGAGATGATATTTCAGAGGAAGACTCCTCCATCATAGTCCATCAAACTGCCAATGCCATTGATTTACTAATGTATTTAAATTACTCCTTAGAAACCAACGTGCATCTGGTGTATATTTTTCTGGATTGCCTGGAACAGCTCAGATTGGCTGCTGGCTGGCTGGTTGCCATTCTAATTTACACAAACTTTCCTGGTTACCTTTGCAGGGGAACAGTTTCTTCAGGAAACTGAAGTTTCTCCAAATCCAATCAATATTTCCTCTCAGCCTGAACTCTTGCTGATTAATTACTGCTCCCTTATTTTGCAGTCAGTAAGACTCTGATGACAATATTTTTTGTCTCCTTCCTACATCATCTGTGCATGATAAATACATCTGTCTTTCTCTCCTGTCTTGGGTTTTTTCTGAATTCCACATTGCAGATTCATGGGGATTTCTGGAAAGAGGAAGATTGAGAATTGAGAGGCAAATCAGCTTTTGATTCAGAAGTAAGGTTAAGCACTCAGGGGAAAAACAAGTCTGCAGAGAAAGTGGTCAGTGGTCTCAGGCCATGGGCTGTCCCCCTTCCCAGCATCTGCATTACAGCTGGTCAGGCAGTTCTTTGCTAGCACAGGAAAATGAGATCCTTCCAGTAATTTTGGAGAAAAATCTAAAGGTTTCTACTTTTACAATAGTGCAGTAAATCATGTGGGATGATCAGGTGAAGGCTAATGAACAGTGCTCTTAAATGTATTTAATGGGAAACGCAGGGAACAGCCTGTTTTCCTCCAGAGTTGATGGAGTTTTCAGCCATGGACTTCCTCAGTGGGTGGCCTTAGCTGGGCCACAGAATGGTGTCAGGTAAAAAGTCAACCCTCCCAGTCCTTCTGGGGTAGTCAGTTTCATTTTACCTGGAAATAAGAAATTCAATTAATTTAATAATAATTTTATTTCTTAATATCAGTAATTTCGCTCAGTTTTTTCGATGGGGATGTGCTCATGTAACTAATGATGCATGGTGAGGCATATGCATATCAGGACCACAGCAAAGCTGTGTGGGCTACCTTTGCAGTGTGCTTTTTTGAATTTCAGAGTGCTTTGGGAAGTATATTGCATCTTCAAAGGATTTTTCTTTTAGTTAAACATCTCCTTTTTCCAGGTGCTCTAAATTGCTTCCAGAATTCTTGAATGTTCATTAAATAGTTTCTTGTTATTATTTCTTCATTTCTTCATGATATCAAATCTGTAGTTGCTGCAGCACCATTTTGTTTCATCAGGAACACAAATCCTCCTGTACAGAGGTAAACATTGGTGGGGTGGCCTGGAGCTGGAGCAGAGCTGCCACCTGGGCCAGCTCCACTACAGGTTCCTGGCACTGAGCTGTCATCTCCCTCTCCCACACACCCCACCAAGCTGTAATAAAGCCGTAATTTAGCTGTTGCTAAACTGTTATTATCTTCCTGGAATACAGGAACATAATAATAGTGTGTAAAGAAGCTCAGTTTCTGTATTTGTCCCTGCCTTTCTCATGAGGCAGCTTGGGATCCGTGTAGACTTTGAGGAAACACATCAGTGCAGGCTCAGCTTTGAGCAGGTACTTAAATCAAATTGATTTCAGTGGGATTCAGGTACATACCTTAGGCTAAATGTTTTTTTTTTTCTTCTGAATGGGTTTCTGTTGAGGTTATGAGCCAAGTTACTGGAGCAAGTTACTTCCATTCAGATATGCATTGATTAAGGGTGAAGGACTTAATTATATGTACTTGTTTAAATATCACTGATTTGCCTGTATCGACTGCTAATATAAAAATAAAATTAATTCTCAACTAATGAGTTCATTTTAGCTTCTCTGCTAAATTCAAGCTCTATAAGGCTCTCCAAAATTATTGCTGTGAGCAGCTTATAGCTGGAGTTGAATATTACCAAATGTTGCTAAATATAACAAAAGGATAATAAAGCTGATATTGGTCTATAAAACAAGTTTCCAGTTCTCATATGAATACCCCTGTAAAATTTTTGTGATCAGTTCTGATGAAAGTATTGAGGAAGTGCTCATTTTACTTTTCACATCCTTCTATCAATTAATTCAACTTTGGGGGTGTGTGAAACTGAGGTTGATTAATCACTCGTTTGTGTTTACATTTAGTCAACACTTGCTTATAAAGACAAAACATTTCAGCAGATTTCATTAAAGTTCATTTTTATTCTTCCTTCTAATATCCATTGATCTCACCATCCTTAATGGATTTAGCCTCTCAGTCTCCTGGGAGGAAAGAGAGAACAAAACATTTGCCTTTTGGACAAGGGTGACATAAACCTCGTTTTCTCTGCAAGCTGACCCCGTGTCTTGCTGGTAAAAGCCCTATGGAAGGGCACAGCTCACTGGAGCAGCAGTTGGGAAGTCAGGCTTTGGCTCCAGAAGCCCAGCCAGAGCTCTCATGTGTGAGGGTGTGCAGCCGCCCACAGGCGTGTGGGGAGGTTTGCCTTATGAAAATGTATGTGCACACCCACGAGGTTTTTGCAGTTTCACATTTACTGGTGTGTTTTTCTGTGAAGTGTCATCCTGTTGTGGTTTGTTTATTTACAAGCTGTGTTCGTGTTATTCAACCTGCTGAGAAAAACAGAGGATGGCGGGGATCCAGCGGGTCCTGCCAGGCTCAAAGAGGGAGAAACTTGTTCACAGAAAGACCTTAATATTCTGTCCTGACAAACTGGAAGTGTTCTGCAACCCATATCTCTGTTTAGGAAATGGATTCTGAAAGTGAGAATTCAAAAATATGGGTAGCATGTAGTGTTTGCTGTTTTGTACCATGGGATTCAAACTCTGTGTTTAATAACAATACACAAAATAGCATCTGGTAGGCACCACTGAAATAAGCTTTAGTAGATATACCGATAAGCGTTTTCAGTTTAAAATGTTTTCTGACAAAAAGTGGCATAAATTTTGTCTGCTGTCCATGATGATGATGGGGCAGTGGTTTGATGAGGCTGACAGACATCATCAAGTGAAAGTGATGGGCAAAGCCCAGAGCAGCAAGAGAGATGCATATCCCTCAAACATCTACATTTCTATCATTTCTCGCAACCAGAGAGCCGCATGTGAGGCCTCGTGAAGTGGTCCAAGGATTAAAAATGTATTCCAGCTGATTCTGACTGTTCTCAGCTGTGTGAGATGTGCTCCTCATGGGCTGGCCAGAGCAGCGGTGCTGCGTGGTGCTGTTATCTTGGTGCTTGCAGGAGGGGCACTGGAAGGGTCTCTGCATTTATGGTGGTGTGAGCCCAGCTGGAGAATGAGAAACAAATGGCTTGGTCTTACTCTGCACTGATTTTCATGGTTGGCACCCAACACTTCCCTAGACCCCTGTGTTGCTCATGAGCTCAGTGCTGGTTTAAAGGAGAACCTTTCAGTGTCCCAGAGCTGGTGCTGCAGTCAGGCATCACTGGGCACCTCCAAAGCAAAAGCCACTGCCTGAGCTGAAGGGCTGAGACAAAGAGCTGAGCTAAAGGGCTGTTTCTTTATGGTAAGTTCTGCATTGTATAATGCATTTAATCACTGCTCCCTTTAAAAGCTGTGCTTCCCCCTGCCCTAAAGGCAGAGCCAGGACTCCTGCTTGTCCTGCCTTCCCCTTGCAGCCACAGGTCCTGTGTGGGTGAGGAGACACAGCAGTGCTGGGGGAGCTGAGCAGGGCAAGCACTGCTGCTCACCGGCGCTGCTGCTGGGTGGACTGGCAGGACGGAGGACACAGAGCATTTCTCCTGCCTTTTGTAGACAGGGTGAGAGGAGCATGCAGCTTTCTGGGCCAGATTCTGCCCCTGGTGAGTGCCAGTGCAGGGAGGAGCAGGGAAGCTCGTGCTGCTTGGATGTTTATGCTTTAGCCAGGCATGTGTTACGCTCTGCAGGAGGTGGGCAGTGCACCTGTGGCAAGCCGGTGGTTGGAATGAATGAGGTGCCTGGTCTGCCCAGCCTTGGTTTAGAGCTAAAGCCTGTGTTGGGTAATAACTTTCCATAACCATTTTGTGACTTTTTTTTTTTTTTTTTGGTGCTTTTCGTGTTTTGAGTTCCCTGAGCAGTGCTTGGGGCTGCTTGGACTTTTTAGGTAAAAATAACTTTCATTTGAAGAACAAGCAACAGCAGTGTTAACTTCCCTTTCAGCTAGTGCAAGGCTCTTTTCCCCTGTGCTTTCTTCAAGTTCTAAAAGGCAATAATGTCTTAGCCCAGGAGGAAAACAGCAAAGTTTTTGATTGTAGTTGCTTTGAATCTGCTGTTTGGTAACAGCAGTGGATGAATTTCTTCTGGAAATTTGTGCTTTTCCATAGAGCAGAAACACTGTTTTGAAACAGTGCGTAAGTGGGATAAAGCAGTAACAGAAACTGTTACTGCAAACTATGAGTGGGAACTCTGCTTTTTCTAAATGATCGTGTTACAAACAATTTATAATTATTTTTCTAAATATTTTGTCCCAAACTGTGTAGATAATAAAGTCCTACATACATGCTTGCTGGAAATAGTTTGAATTTAAATGTCTTTGCTCATTTGAATAGAAACCTTGGGAGTTGTTTTACTTAACATTTGCATATTAGATTACAAATGGTCTGTCAGCAGGACTGGCCTGGACCATGATGTATTTTCAAGCCAAACAATGGCTATTTGTTAATATAGAGGTGTTTTCTTGATCCCTGCAACACTGCCTGCACACACCTGCATTCTGATACTCCATTACTGGAACTTTACTTTTTTAATAAGAGCAAAGGCATGATCTGGTAATTGGTTTAAAGCAGTGTGACACCGTGCTAATGACAGTCCCCTCTCACACTGGCCACAGTCTCTTGCCAGCTGTTGCTATCTGACCCTCGTTGCTGGAAGGGATGCAGCCACCAGCTGGAAGCTGTTGGGTGTTCCAGCAGAGCCAAGGCAGGCGATTGAATCACTGCACTGCTTTCCTCAATGATCATGGAGACCCTGTGCTCCACTGGCTGCATTTCTGGAAAGAGACCCTCAGAGAGTGGCACCTGGTTCTGGTGTCCACATGTCCCATTCCCATGCAAAAGCTGAAGTCTCTTGCAGACCAACAGGTTCCTAATTTTCCATGTGATATTGTTGCTGAGCTCATGGGACTGCAGTGCTTGTTAATGGGTTAAATACCGTGTATTTCATTTGTCAGCAGGTTCTTTGATTAAAAGCCTGAGATGCATCTTTGCTTTTCCTTTTATCTCTGAGTTTTTGTGCAGTCTCTTCCTCGTTCCAGCTCTCTGTGTGTGCTCAGACCATCTGGCACGGCTCAGCTGCCCGTCAACGTGTGCTGCTTTCACGGGGAAAAATTATTAATCACAATCTGGATGGCAAGGGGGTTAGGGATGGGTTTTATTTCCGCTTCAGAGCTGACAGTTCCACAGGTAGGCAGCTCTTCAGGGAAGGTTTCTCAGCAGCCTTTTGCAGCGTTGCCTGGTGGCTGTGTGAGGAAGGGTGGCCAGAAATCCCACAGGAGCAGATGCGAGGGAGGAGCTGGAAGCAGCGGTCCTTGGTGGCTCAGCCCCGCTGTCCCTTGCTGCTGTCCTGCTGCAGGAGCCTCACGGTGCTGAGGAGCACCTTCTTCAGCACTGCTGGGCTCCAGACAGTTGTCCTTGGATCAAAATTAATTTCCCTGGGCTCTGCTCCACTTTGCAGGCTTTGGTCATTACAGACTGTCAATTTTAAGAGACATGGGTTGTTTTTTTTTCCTGGTAACACTAATGTTTTAGCATTGCTTCAACAATCACAGCTTTGTAAACATTGAGCGATTATTTATAGAACATTAGAGGAAGGATTCTTTTACCCAAAGAGTGAGTTATACATAAGACATGCTCAGTCTAAAAGTGACCTGAAAAGACAAGCCTAATGGTGGTTTCTCTGAACTGCCACCTGTAGGAATTTTTTAAATTTGTAATCTCATCAGGTATCTGTGCACTTTGTGACCATGTCTGTTTGCTTGTCAAGGAGATCGTTTTTCCTACTTGTGGAGGCATATTGCAGTTATTGAAAGTGTTTGCAGATTGTGAACAGTGAGAGACACTAAAAAATGTTTTGTGCCTGAAGCAGCTGCCTCCAAAACGCCCATCCCTGCACCTCCTTCAAAAACCAACTTGCATGCTTAACAGGGCAAGTTTACATTGCTGCTGCAGGGGATTTCTTTAACTTTAAAAAAAAATGAACCATTTTTTCTTTTTTTCTTTTTTCTGTCTCTCTCTTTTTTATTTTTTTTTTGTGTGAAGTATTTTAGGAATAAATGGGTGGTGTGGTTTTAAGCGATGCAGCTTTTTGAATGAGTCTTTGGATGTGGTGGGTCATGACATTTTGGAAACGCCGTTCTTCCACAGACCAGCAAAGCCAGGTCACTTCATGGGAAAGCATCTGGTGTGAGTGGCAGCAACAGCTACTACATGAGAAGCTGCCCTTGCCTGACTATTAAAATATATGAAATTAGCAAGCACTGACAATTACCTCTTGTGAGCCGTGTTTTGTTGTTGCTGAGTGGGCAGCAATCCTGTTTGTCTAATTGAGCTTTGCTAGATCATAGTGTTCAGAGTTCATTCATCATACTGGGTTTCTTTCTTTCTAGGGTTTTCCATTTTTAGAGAGACCCTGTTATATATAGTAATGAACACATTGCAGTCGTGCATGCCTTTTTCCCTGTGGAGCAGGGCAGAAGTTTGGATCTCATTTTACAGAGCTCTCGTTTACATTTTATTCACAATGAAACTGAGCATGCCAAACCCTAGATATTTGGGGCTTGTATCTATTTGTTATGTGGCTTTTAAAGCAGATTTTTTCTTCAGTACATAAAAAAATGTATTTCTTGAGGTTGGGAAATCAGACCTTTCAGGGCCCTGAGCTTAAAATGATATATTGTCCAAAGCCATAGATTAAATCTCTGCTTGAGTCCTTGTTCACAGACTTGCTGGCTGTTCTTTCTACCAGTTCAATGTAGCCTTTTCCCAGTCCCTCTTAAAAAATAGTTGACTAAAGAGAAGGCTGAAAATCATGCATGCTAACTTCATATTCTACTTGCAAGCTGAAGTATTTTTTGCTTTGTTTTTCTTTAAGCAGAGCCTCTGGAGACTTGTGAAACTATGAAATGGTCACAAAAAAGCAGTTCGAAGGCTCCAGATAAGGGTATTAAATGTCCTAGGAAGCCCAAAAAAGCTGCTCCAACTCCAATGGAGTAAAATATAAGAAAAGAGGAAAATCTGATTTTCAGTCACTGTAAGATGACTTGAATATAATTACTAAATTTCCAGGTATTTTTCTAGGATATCCTAATTAAATGTGTGCAGAGAAATGGATGATATTGACATTTCCATAGCAACCCATTGTAGCATTTCAGATATTAACCTGCAGGTCATATATTACTGAAGCAGAATATTTTTGGAAGACTAGCAAAATCTATCATGCCTGCAAAATGTGCAGGTAACAGCATAGCAACAAAATGCAGACAAGAAAGCATGTTGGAATAAAAGTTGGAATAAAATCTAGGCTTGAAAGTTAAGTGGAAGTTTTGTTTAAGACTCCACTGCTGGTGAGTAACATCACATTCCAGCCCCCGTGGGTTAAATGCTGCCATTTTTGCACTGTGGGTCTGGTTTGTATTTGTGAGTAGAGGTGGAGTGATTGCAGAAATGTTGCAGCAACTATTATTATCCTTTAATCCCAGGTGCTGACAGACTTTGGGGAGCCTGAGGTGGCCCTTCTTCTGTTCCACTGGTCCTTGGTGATGGTGGTGGCATACGGGTGGGACATGGCCAGAATTAGTTAAGCCTTAGGTCTCTGTGGAGGTGTTTACTGGTCCATAATGATGGATTGCCCACTGTTCACATGGGAGCCTCTTACCAGCCATCCTGAAGAGAATTAGATGTTCTTTTGTGCTGCTGAAACCCTGGAGAAAAGCTCTGGCAAAGGGCAGAGCGTTCCTTGCAAGGAAGCTGGTGAGTCTCTGGTATCTGGAGGTTTGCAGCAGATCAGATTGATTGCACTGGTAGGATTTACAGACCTCGTGGGTCTCAGGTCAGACAGCTGGAAAGCCTGATTGTCTCTGAAGTGACGGCGGACGCATTTCCGAGAATCTTTGGAAGAAAGAATCTCCTTTGCTAGGAAGCCACATTTCTTCCTTAAGATTATTTCAAGTTTTTAAAGTTTTTTACAGGAGAACTTGGAGTCTTTGCAACGTGAGATGGAACTGTACTTCCACCAATAAATTACAGTGTCTCTTTCAAAATCCCCGTAGGCAAGGCGTGCTATGTGATAGCTAATTCTCACAGACCTTATAAGAATGCATTTTCTGGGAACTGCCTTTGTAATAATAAATTACTGGTTGTCAAGTGGATAAGGTTCAGCCAAGCCATGCACTTGATCCTGTTCACATTGATTCTAATGGAGAAATTCCCAGTGAGTTTATTGGGGGCAGACCCAGTACAAGGCTGTGGGAAACTGGGTGTCTGAATTTGCCTGAACTGCAAAGTGTCTTTGCTTCTGTTTAGATTAATTTTGTACCTTCTGGGTTCATGATTTACTTTGAGATTTTGTAACTTGAAGTTATGTTAAGAACTGAGCATCGAAAACATGACTTCTGTATTGCTCATGATTGAGTGTATATATGGACATGATGGGAAGGATCCAGGCATTCCTAATGAAGTTACACTGCACAGGTGCTTGCTCTCTAACATTCTTTTTATGTCTGTTGAGAGACAGCAGCATCTTTTATTGTTCATAAAAAATTACCAGAGTCCCTTTGAAAATATATTTATTTTTCCCTGGTTTCCCACTGTGCAGCTTGCAGAGGTTGTGTGCTCTGTGCTGCTTTCCAGTTGCAGCAGATGTGCTTTCACCATGTAGGTCACAGACAAAGACTTGTGACAATGTCATACACATTCATCTCATTCGCTCAGAATTCAGAGTCTTTTCCTGCCTTTAACATCTTGGCTACCAGGAGATGGGTTTTTTCCTACCTACTTATGCTTTGTTGATACCCTCCCTTACATCAAGCAACACATCATTAGTTTCAACCAGTTCAGCCAATTTGTCATTAATGAACCAGATAAGAAACTTCCAGATCATAAGTGACCAGGTTATTTGTCATGGGATTTCAGTGCTGCTCCTTTTTGTTTTAATGAGCACTTTCTTCTCTCACCTGGTCACGTGCTCCTTCCTCCAGCCTTTGTTAGATGCACTCAGAGGTGGGATCTAACTTTGTTAAAACTCTGTCAGTAACAATTGTACCTCCATTCCTTCTTGTGCTTTCCAATCAGATAATTTTATGAATTTTCTTTATACAGCTCTGTCTTTGGATATGCACTTGACTGTGCTCAATCTCATTATTCCATTCATACTTTGTTTTTAATCCAATTTTCAGGAAATACGTAGTGCCTTCTTTTCCTATTGTGCTTTCCAAAATTCACTGCTTTTTGTGCATGTAGAAGTATCTTTTCATCCCTCTGTTGCAATTTTCTGACAGCTTTTCAACTGATTTCAATAATTGATTGAATTCACATTGGGCTGTGCTTCTGTATGTTTCTCTAATTCATCAAAATTATTTCAGCTCTACACTGTAGCAGCAAGAAGTCTAAAATTTTGACTTATCACCTCTGGTTTTACTGGTTGTCCTTCCACTTCCTTTCTTTTTGTCTTGTCCAGGTGAACCACTTTTTTTTTCTTTATTTTTTAACACCATTTGGTCTAATTTAGGTCTCCAGGTGATGTCTTGGTGAGTCCTATGTTTCCCAGATATCCTAGTACCCTTCAGGCTTCTCATTCACATTTTCCAAGGAACCCATCCTGCCCTCTCAGTATTTTGACCACTTTATGCCAAGATGTCATGTTGCATGAGGCCTTTTACTCCACTCATTTTTTGTTCTCCCAATTTACAGTGAAACTGTTGGAAGAATTTGATACTGTGTTAGCATTTAGAGGAATTTCTCATTCATGGGCAAATTTGGCTTGAAACACAAAACTTTGCTCCCCAAATCCCAAAATATCCATTAAATCCAAGCAAAGCACATGTTCTGATATATCCTGGTATAGCTAAAAGGCATAGAAACACACTTCCTGGGCACTAACACCAAAAAGATCCTGCAGTATTGGTCTTTCCACATTCTTCCAGAAGTCCTTGTCATGTGCAAATACCTTTCTCACTTCCTTCGTAATAAAGATAAATAGTTGAAGTTTTTAAAAACAAGCTTAAAGTTGTTCAGATACCCAGGAGAAATCAATGTCTTCTGCCTTTATAGAAAGGATATCCAGAAGATAATTTTATTGGTTTCAGGATCTGAAGGGAGAATCAATAAGGCACCTACAGAGTTTGAAGTTCCTGGTCTGACCTCTGTATTCCCATTAGCTGCTCTCCTCTTGTTTCTCCCTCTCACAGTCATCTTAATGTAAACCCTTGGAATTCATTTCATTTCACATTTTACTCTTAAAAAACACCCACAAAGTGCTTAACAGGATGTTTCAGAAACACTGCCAAGAGCTCGGGGTGAATTTTCTTCCCTTGGAAGTGCTGACCTCAGGCTGGAAGAGGAGGCTGCTGTGGAAATCCAGCTGGGATCTGCTCTCCCTTTGCAGAGGGGTCTAAAGACACTCCACAGCTGCAGGTGCTTCCTTTGCTCCAGGCTCTTGCCCTGTGCAAGGAGGAAGCTCTTGTGCTTGCAGCGTGGCCAGTGGTGCTGTCCCTGCCAGCCCAGGGGCTCCGCTGGCTGCTGGGCAGGCTGGATGAGGACAGCAGCACAGCTCCCCTGATCCCTGGGGAAGAGCAGCTCTGGTGCATGCCCTGTGCAATGCTTCCCTGCCAGCACGGCAGGCAGGCGGGGTGGAATGGCACGGAGAGGAGTGAGGAAGCAAGGCAGGAGTGCCATTTAGTGTCTGGTTGCACAGGGAACTGTATGCTTGCAATATGTTTTACCTTCTGCTGGCAGTTCTGGTGTGAAAAGCAGCATAGCTTAATTAGGCAGTGTCAAGATACTCAAATCTTCCAATCTGCCTTCCAATCTGAAGTGTTGTTCTTTGCTGATTTAGCTGTATCTTGCAAGAAGTCTATATGCTTATGGCTAAATGATTGAGTTGCATGAGAAATTTCAGTGTCACCTGATTTTTGATGGATTTTTTAATAGGACTTGGACAAGTCTGTCAGGCTCTGTGGATCATCATTCTGTCAGGATTTTCCAAAAAGGGATCTGTGTGTGCTTTGACCAGAGTGAATCTGCAGTATCCAAGTTGTGTGGGATTTAATATGCAAGACTGGGACTCAGTGTGCTGCATGTCCTGCAGCACAGGTCCACCTACATGTTGTAATCCCAGTACATACCAGTTGCATCCTGCTTGCTGCAGGTGCTCAGGAGATTTCAGAGCACACTCTTATCATGTGAGACAATGCTGAAAAATTTACTGGGTACGTGTGTGCCTCACTTGTTCCAGTACCTTGCAGCTGTACCAGATTTACTGGGCTTCTAGAGCTGGTTACCTTGGGGCCAGTGCTTTTCTTTGAAGAAGTGGTTCAAAATACCAGTAGCTTGGTCAGGCATCTGGACACTTAGAAATGTGAGGCAAACAGCCAATGTTCTCTAGTTCCACCTGGGTGAAATTTCTGGGAAGATAAAGAGCAGAAGCAGGAGAAAACCTGGATGAACGAAATAATGTCTAAACCTTGGTCTCAAGCCTGTACTGTTCACAAGGGCTTTGTTAGCATTGTGCTTGATAAGAATCAAGTTTCAGTGGGTTTTGGATTGTGTTATTGAATGAGATGAAGCTTTCTTTGCTAAACTTAGAATGAAGAAGACAAAAGGAAGTTGTTATTGGGTAAAGAATTTTTTTCTTACTAGAACCATCTTCCCCTGAAATATGAAAGATCCTTTCCAAATGCAAAAGTTATGCAAACATGTCTGAATATAGAAGTGAAACTGGAAAGCAGTGGGTTTCTTCTGCCAGTTTTGCAGGAGGCCACCCACAAAGGTATATCTTATTTTTTTCTCTTTCTGGTTTTGTTTTTTTTCTTTCTGGAAAAATACAGAAAAATTTTGGCCAAAATCAGAGCCTACTTTGATTTTATAGCCTTTCTTATCAAAGCAGGATTGAAATGTAGCTTGGCTTTTCCAAGTAGTGTATAATTAATTGAAGGGAAAAAAAAAAGTTACGGATTTGGTGCAAATGGTTAGTCACTAAGGCTCTAAGTTCTTGCTTAGACAAATTCATACATAGTAGCTTTTGTCTACATGAAATGGAGAATCATTTAGTCAGACTGTTTGGTGTAAGCCATTTGCCTTGCTATGAGCTGGTGCTGACTGTATTTGTGTCCTTGCTTTGAGTGTTTGATAAGGGTTTGCTGTATTAAAATCAAAGTCCTGTTTTGATTTGATATTTCCGATCTGTTCCTTAGCTGCGGTATTCTCAAATTTTACTTGTCTTGAAGAGGCTGTTACTTTTTATTCTGCATATCCACTCCTTCTGGCCAAACGGGCAGGAAATGTACTTAATTTCCGTGGAACCCAGAGAAATGCAGGATTCCCTGTGGAGGGACACTGCAGTGCTCACAGCCCACCCCGCTCTCCTCACATCTGTCTCTCCCCGCGCCGCTCTGCCTTCCATTGATGGATGATGCCTCAGTGCAAGGAAAACCGTAGAAATGCAGTTAGAATGTAAGTTGTTTATCATTCATTTAGATTCAGAAGCCAGATATGCTGGATCCCTGCAGTCACTTGCATAGCAGTGTCAGTATCCTCTGTCTGCTACGGAAATGAACTCCTCGGTCCTTTGGTGCGTCCTGAGCCCCGTCCCACCACTCCCTCCTGTGCATTGTTCAAACTCATTTAGCAGAATTCCAGAGGAAGAAATTCAACAATTTTCACTTGGAGCCTACATTGTAGTCTAAATGATCTCACTGCTCAAAAATGTTTTCTTGGGTCTAAGTTTAATAATTTTTCACAATCTATCCTTTGTAGCTAACCCTCCCCCACTTTCTTCTTAAAAAAAATCCCTTCTCTTCCATGTGCCAGTGTTTTGTAGACATATAAGCTGTTATCAGGTTGTCTCAGCCATCTTTCAATCAAGATGTACTTTTTAGTTCCTGTAGATCATTATTTTTTTTTCTTCATCTTTATGTAAATACAGAAATCGTACTAATGTAACCTCCCGTAGTTAAAATGATGCAACCTCACTGGTGTCGTTGTGTAACCTAGTTCTGTGGGAAGACAAACTCTGCTTGGGATAAGGCACCTTTATCCCAGTGCCCACACTGGTGCTTGTACTGATAATTATCACTCAGAAGGAAGTGATCTAGGACAATAAACCAGAAGGATGCCTTTAAATGAACAAAGATTTCCACACCCTTAAAACAAGAAAAATATAGCAATGGGTAGGCAGCTTGGCAGCAGAGTCCTCAGCTGAGTAAAAGTGTGTCCTTGAGCAGAGTTCATGTTCTGCTGTGGTTTGGTGGTGTTGGATGGAGGAATGACTCTTATTCATACATTTGTATTCCCAAATAAGTCTCAGTGATTAAAACATCCTGACTGAGCAAAGTTATTTTTTATGGATTCAAGACTGAGACAAAGTAATGTTCAAATGTGGAGGCCGCTGTTAATCCTGCAGTGCTGTTTTGACACTGGGTGTAGTTATTTTCTGTAAGGGATGCTTTTCCAGAAGTGTTGTGGCTGTGTGGTGTTGGAATGGCATCACATCCTGACTTTGAATTAGAAAAAGGTTTCAGAGTTAATCAAATGTAATGACAACCAAAACCCTTAATAACGTGACTGTTGGATTCCTAGGACTGTGTCGTATGGAGGCTTTTTAAGAGTTGGAGTCATTAACTTCTTTCAGTTACACTGGTGATGGTGCAGAACTCTTCAAGGACATTGAGTTTATTGAGATTGCACTAAGTATCTACCAGAACAACTGAGAGTTGACTCTAGTCCCACCTTTTTTCTTTTCCACATGCCAGATCATCTCAAAAAATGGGGAGAATGTGGTTCTCTGCAAAGAGAAAAGTAGCTCATTGAATGTCTGCTGTGGTGTGTACTGACTAAAACAGGAACTGGTGCCAGAAAATTCCTAGCTAATATAGCCAACCTACTTCTTTAAATGGTTTGCTCATCAGTTCACGGCAGTCTTTGATTTATTATATTATAATTTATTAAATCATAAATGTCAATAAGCTTTAAAGGATAGGTATTATCTAAAAATGTTTTATTCAAAATAATAAATCCTTTCTTGTTTCTAGAAATGGCACGGTAAAAATCTGTGTTCAATGCTAATCATGCATTAAGTTTTAGGTGTTTATATATGAGAATATTCTGGTTATCTCTAAGTCAGATATCTGTAACAGAGCCCTGTAAATGGCTCTGTTGCAGTGACACTGAGAACCAGACATCTCTGCATAGAGTACAGCCTCCATCCCTCTGAGAGTACTTCCCAGTATGAATATGTTTTGTTTTTATCAGTAACAAAAAGATGCATATGCAGTAGTTCTCTTAGTGCTACATCTGCATTGCCTCCTCTGTAAACATTTGCACCAAGAAGGTTTTGCCCAAGGGCAGGGCAGGCTGGCCAGGACAGGTCCCGTGGCACTGACTTGGGCAGCTGCCATCCGTGTAATCCTGGAGAAATCTACCTAAATCCTCCAAATCAGAATTTCATGCTCCCTGTATGAGGCTGGGTGTGAAATTTTAGTTTGCACTTGTCAGTCTGAAGTAAGGGGAAAAGGGAAAGCAAAAAATAAAAGGCATATGATAAATTTCACACTTTCCCCCGAACAAAGCAGCGCGGTTCTTTCCTGCGGGCGCCTCAATGAATCTCCGTGTGGGCAGCTGGAAGCTGCTGGTTTATTTGGAGAGATGGCAGAGTTGTAAGCAGAGTGGGTAGTGTCAGCTATCGCTGAGTTTACATGGTGCTTCCTATTATTGAACTCGGATTTAATTTTGCTAAAAATGTGCCTAACCTCCCTGGTTTGGGCTGAAGGTTTTTGTGTCAGGTGTCTGCCAGGGCTGAGTTAGGCTGGAGGCTCGGGCCAGGCTGGCTTTTGGCAGTGCTGCTCAGGCCGTGCTTGATGAATGGAGTAAAAAAGGCTCTCCAGGGAGAAGCTACTTTGGGTTTTGTTTTCTGTTTGCTCTCCAGGGTTGCCCTTCATCCCTTCTCTGATGACTGAACTTTCTCCAGGGTTTTTCTCTGATGCTCTAAGTAGATGTTTCACAGCCACTAATGCATCTATTTTTATAGCACTCCACAGGAAGAGAAGGTTTTTTCCACATCTTGCAGAGGAGAGAACCAAGTAACCAGTGGTTGGAGCTGGAACTTCCCTTGTGTTCTGACTGGCCCATTTGAGGCACCGTTTTTTGAGTGCTTTAAACAGTCAGAACACACTGAGCAACTGCAATGCCAGCTGCAGATGGTGGAACTAGAGTCTTTTGAAAATCCAAGGCTGATGTTTCAAGCCAGATGGCTACAGTACATATTTAGTAGTACCTGCACAGGAAAATCTTTGTGGTGTATGTGATAGAGTGGAGTTTGCTTCTCCAGCACATCACTTTGTATCCCTTCCTTAGACACTTTCCAACACGCTTCTCATCTTTTGCAACATGTGATAAAAGATATTTCATGGAAAACTATTTACTGTCCTCTCCTGAATCTTGTCTATGCATGTTTATTGCTTGCACGGTCAAGGGTTCAATGGATAAAAGAGTATGTGAAGATCTAGAAATCTGCATCATAATACAGAAAGTCTGGGGTTCAGGGTTAGGGTCACATGAGCATTCTTAAAGCATTTTCAGTAAGCAGCCTTTGTAGCTGAGAAAACCTTTGACACTGATGCTTTAGAAATGCTATTTAAACATGGGATTTCTATTTTTCAGTATTAGAGAGCTGAAAGGATAATCTGTAATTTTTGTTTCCTATTGCTATGATTCAGAGTGTTTTCTGATGGATTGCTGGGCAGTGATTGATTCCTGAAGTACTTCCAGTGGGAGTTCATCCACAGCTCAGTGAAATCATTGGGCTTCTCTGGCACCAGACTACTGGAGAAGGCCTAAATAATCTCTAGTTATGCCACAAGTAAGTGGTATTGGAAATGTCATATTATAAATGTCTGTGCTTTTTTGACTGATTTTCCTCATTTCAAAAAATGTTGCTCTTCAAAATGCAGTATCAAAGGATGTGCATTAAAATACTTAGTCACAGAGTTTTTTCTTTGTCCTGATAATTTTCTAGAAATTTGGGTGAAAACCACTGCTTTCCTCTGGAAAAGAACTCGGAGCATTTTGGTGGTGTCTTTTTCTGAATCACTGTCAGGAGATGCCTTTTTATCTTTGTGGACTGTTCAGAGACTCTCAGGTGCGAGATTCCTGAGCAGCCAGGTGCATCAGATGCTCCAGCTGGGCACGATGGCTCACGCCATGGATAGTGACCTAGTTGGAGTTGTCTGCAGGGGAAGGTGTGTGAGAGGTTCAGGGGGTGTTGTAAGGATACACAACAGCCCTGGAGCTGGGTGTGTCAGGGAAATTCCACTACATCTGTCTAGTGCTTTTATAGGCCAGACCTCTGGTACAGCAGATTCCAGGATGGAAAGGAGCTCGTGATAAACTCAGCTTTCCTAAACTACACAGCTGACTCGACCTTCCTCCTGGATGCACTGAGTGGATGGTTCTTAAGGATGTGCAACAAATACACAAACGTGGAAATATATAAATATTTCTCACTGGGGTGGGTGCATGAAGTTTGTGCAGGATTTCAACTCAAAGGCCAATTTCCTGGAGCTGCTGAGCAAAGGCTGAGAATGTAGCAAAAAGACAGAGAAGTCAAGCAGAAATGATTACTCTCCTGAAAGGAATAAGGGCAAACCACCCCATCTCATATGCTGAATTAAAAAGTTTCAGTTTCCCAGAGCTAATATTGAGGAATTCTTAGAGTTTATATGGGCAAGCAGGTACTTTTCCAAATATTTCTTGTATTTACCTGTAAAGATGCCAGTGGTAGAAGGATGTTTGGCAGGATGGGAGGGCAGCAGAGATATGCTTCATGTGGATATGGGAAAACAAAATTTAATAAATAACTTATTTTTTCATTGCTAGAAATTCTATTTTATTTTAAAATCTTACCTGTATCCCATCATATAAATTTACCAACCTGCTCTCATGGTCGTTTTTCTAAAGTTAACCTAGATTTTTCAGTTAAAAAATATTTTCAAGTAAAGCAACATATGTCTAAGCAATGAATAGACAGTTAAATTGCCTCTATATCCCACAATTTAATTAGTGAAAATAGTGTATGTTTTATGCAGAGCAAAGAGATATGTTGGCTTTTGTGACTCTTAGTGGGATGCAAGATTTGACAGCTTGAATGTAGGTTACAGAGATTCAGTTCATTAGTGATACTAAGAAAGCAATTACAGTTTCTGGGAGACAGGTAAAGTCTCCAGTGACAATTTTTAGGTTGTTGGCATTTGTTGCTCTGGATGTGTGAAAGACTCTTTCCTGTCTATCTATCTATCTGTCATATTCAGGGAGAGCTAAAAGCACAAACTGATGGCCAGGAGAAGTAGTAAATAACTGCTTTGGTTATCTTCATTTTGATCACTTGTGACTACTAAATTCTTAGCATGACAGTTGTTATTCAAGGACTAAATGTGAATGTTAATTTTTCTCCATCTTTCCCACTACAGAGTACAACTAAGATTTTTTTTTCCTGTTCTACATTACTTTGAAATGTGTTTGATGAGAGTCAAAACTTTCTTACGCCTCGAGAGAAAAAGAGGTTTCCTAGTTGATCTTTTAGGCCCTGATGAGAGGGAGGGCTTCTTTTGCACAAAGGTGTTTTCCCTCTTTTTCTCCCCTCAGCCCCTGAAATCATGCTGGAAGCCCCTTCACAGCATCCTCATGAAGGGCTCTGCCCTGGATGTGTTTGCAGTTGAGTTCTCTTCGGATGTTCTTAGCACATCATCTTTCCACATAGAAGCAACACCAAGACAGAGCATCTCTTACACAGACAGTTGACTTTGGCAATCTATAGAAGGGAAATCAAATTTCATGGCCAGTTTGGGTAGCTTGAAGAGAACAAGCATCCTGATTATTTTTCCACTGAGTTTAACAGGTGACCTACATTTTTCAAGGTGCCTGCTAAGTTACAATTTTTATACTTTTGCAAAGGCCTTGTTTTCAAAAATTGCTGATCCATGCTTGCTCGAGAAGTCAGGCTTACTGAAGACATTTTAGGCACCAAAAAGCACTTGTAGCCTGAGAACATCCCAATTACTGAGCTTGTGTTTGGATTTTGATAGCTGAAACTACTTCACCAGACAGTGTAGAACAGTAGCAATGCTTTAAAAATATAATTGGTTTAAGACTAATTTCTAACATAATGATGAAGAAAACTGTCCTTTATTGCAAGAAAATTAATTTTCATTTCTGCTGCTAATCATATTGAAGTCAGTCTTGGCTCACTGGAAGGTCATTAGGTTTCCATTTAGATGTTTCTTTAACGAGTCTTAAAGTATTGCAACTTTATATTATTCTGAACTCTCTGAATTAAAAGAAGGCATAAATCAAGCCTGAATAGGCCCTAAATACACACTAAAAATAGTCTGGGATGTGTCTGACCTTTTCTCAGTGGGTGGAAATCTGCCTGCTGCCAGCTGTTTATTTAAGCCAGTGATACTGGTTTTCTAGCAAAAGCTACCAGTGCTGGTAGGAAGGGAGAGCTGGTAGGAGTTCAGCCCTAAAGTATTAAACTGTCATGTGACAGGACACAGAAAAAAAAATAGATAGAAATTTTCAGTGATGGAAATTTTGATTCCTGAAGAAAGTGACAATGTTTGCCCTTGCTTTCAGTTCAGGTGCATGTACCAAATCTGGGTTGTGTTACAAAAGCCACTTTTGGAAGGTGAGCTCTTCCCCTTGCACTGAACTGAGTTATCCAGAGCCAGATGGGAGAAACCTCCTGTCTCTCCGCTCAGAATTTGTAGAGAGCTGTGATGTGATGACTTTAGGTCTTTTAATGGCATAACCTTTTCTACATTTGCAGAAAACCTTATTGTTTTGGCCTATATTTGAAGGCTTGACCCATTTCCCGCTGTAATCAATGGTATTTTCTGCTGGTTTTAGTAAGAGCCAGATTGATTTTTAAAATGTAATAAATAAATATGCTGCTTTATTAATTGAGTGTTCCATTTTAAATGGAAGTGATAATTTTTCCCTCTGTATAGCAAACAATAACATTAAATGATGTTGATGAAATGATGAGAGTAAAGAATTCTATGAAAATGAGATGAACTGCCTTTGACATTTTCCATAGTGCCTTGCAGTTCTGAAATTTTATTTGCTCATGAATAATGACATCTGAGCCTCTGACCGTATAAACTTTTAAATATAAAAGCATCATAGCAAGTTTTCTGGAACTCCATATGTGCCTGCAGATAAGAATGTTAGTGAGCACTGTGTAGTTTGAAACCATAATATGGAAAGAAATCCATTTTAGGATTAAACTTTTCCTGTGGAGCAAGTTCTGTGCTCCACTTTGGAGCCTCACTTCAGCCTTTTTGAGGTTTTTGATAGGGCTCAATATGGGTAGTTCCCATCACAAATATCTCTTGTACATATTGTATGTTGGATATTGCATCCATGTACATTAGAGAAAACATCATACAGACACACAAGATATCAGCCCAGTTGTAACCAGGAGAATCTGTACCACTATCCATGGGAAAAAAAATTTGCAACTTCAAAAAATGTGCTAATTTAATATAATGAGCATTAATATGATATGGTAGATCACCAGTAAGGTTTATATTAGCAAACTGGAATTGCTGAAATGAAGAATTAAGAATAAAACTGACTTCAGTTTGCTGGAAATGGGGCTGATCCATGGCTGTGTTTGCTGAAGTTGGGTAAATACTTTGTGTCTTAGAATTGGCTTCAGAGTAAACAAAATGTTTGTTCCTTCTGGAAAACTTTGCTGGCCTAAGGTATGTTTCACCTTATTTCAACTCCAGCTCAAAATAATCTTGCGTGCTTGTTGTTGTTCTTGGAAGCTAATAGGGAGGAACATATGCTAAGCATTGGTAATGTCAGTTAAGCCCTTAATTAGTGATGAACGAACCTCAGTTTTTCCCTGTGGTTCAATTCGGATGCTGCTCAAAAGCTGAGCAGTTCTCCAGGTTTCAGCCAAGTTTTTTAAGCATCTCAAGTTGTGCAAAGCTGGTTTTGTTACTCTGGTAAAGTTAAGACTTCTCTGGCATTTTTAGATTGGGAATAAGCTATTATATCCTCAGCCCTTTCCTGGCAGTGTTTTGGCACTTTGGGATGAGGGTGAAGAAGGCATAAACAGGTATTCAAAAGACAAAAACATGTTTGGATCAGGGATGACATTATGTCTGCTCTACACACTTCTCAATTCAGGAAAATCTTTGGAGCTCCCTAGCAAAGCTTTGGGGTCAAGTTGATAAGGGTTTGGCTGAGCTTGTGTGTCCTCCAGGAAGGGGATTTGGGCTGTAGGACCTGCACTGGGAGCACCTGGGCAGGTTGTACCTGCTCTGGAGAAAGCAGTAGTGATGAGATTTCCAATGAGAGGACATCTGCTCATTACTTGTCTTCCTAGTAATCCCAGAGTAGTCATTCAGGCCAGGGTACAGTGGGTATCCAAATGTCTCCAGAAGGGGAACAGAGTGCTAGGAGCAAAGGCCCATTTGTCATTTCTGTCTCTGCTCTGTCACCTAATTAAACATGGTGCCACAAATGGCACTCACGGGCAGTGGAATTGCCTCACCTCCATGTCTGGAGAGGAGCAGTGAAAATGCAGCTTTGCAGAGCTGGGATGTCCAAAGAGTTCCAAAACTGCAGCCACAGCCTTGGTTTACTAAATACCCCCAGAGTATTTTAGCTTTGTTTCAGGGCTTCTCTGTGCTATGTTTTTAGCAGAATCCTTTTAAACTGGGACAGAAGCCCAGTTTAAAGGACTTTTTCCCAGTTTTCCAGGACTGGGATGAGCAGAGCTCCCAGCGCATGACCAGGCCCCTTTCCATGTTACCTTGGCTGGCCTTTGCTGCAATGTTTTCTTGACATCCTCTTATAGGCACAGAATTAAAGGTTATTTCCATTCCTGCTTCTTATCACTTTGATCTTTTGCCAGCTCTTAACATCTCCAGCAGATTTGCTCTGGATCTGTAATTCCCATACCTACCCTCTGCCTGCGACATTCTCTGACATTTCCATTTCTGCACCACCCCTTGGTTTCTTTCTCTCCCCATTTATTCTTCAAGATTTTTTTTTCTCCTCAGTGTAATAGCTGTATGAAATTGCTAATATTTGCATGCAGTTGCTACCAAATTCATAAGTCTCACCCTGTGACTCCCAAAGCCATCCAACTACTCAAAATATTTTTGCAAATTCTGTCTGCTTAGCCAAAAAAAAAGAAAAGGTAAAAAAAATGCTGTTTAATTCTTTCTGCAATACATCTTTCAGGTGGCTTTCTGCTGTGGTTTAATTGTTTATTAGCTCTGGGATCTTTTCTGAAATTAGACAGAGTCAGACCAAGGACTGGCAAGGATTAAGGCACAGTCATGATGGTGTGACTTCTTTCTGTCTCAATCTGTGGGAAATGAAACCCAAAAACAACAAAAAAGGATGTTTGGGGTGGGAGAGGAGGAAAAATAAGCAAATGAATGAATGGAAGAGAGAAATTTTTAAAAAAAGGCAGAAAAAAGGAAGTTTCTCTGCTATTTTTTAATTATTGCATATCTGTTTCTCAGCTAAATCTATTTTCCAAGGATTAAACAAAAGAATGGAGTGTGTCTGAACCTGTTGTAGCATAAAACAATATCTTTGTCTAATGATCTGCAGCCATGACCAGGAGGTAGGAGTCCCCACTATTCATTCTGCTGCTCCATCCTGCGTGTTCTCAGGCCAGTCATTAATGGCATTTATCACTCTTCGTCCCCTGCATGATATTCCTCACAGTGAGCTGGGTCTGATGAATTACATTTGAAGACAGCACCCAAAGTGAATCAATTTACAGCTTTTACCCTCTGTTGTACAAAATACAGCCCAATGTTGTAGCTGAGTCTTTGAAGGAGATCCAGACAGACAGCGGAATCAGAAATTAGTGCAAGGAGTTTCATATTCTTTTCTGTGGGGAAAAACAGACACTAAACTTCTGATGATGTTGAGTTTTCTTATGCCTGCGGTCAGAGCATACCTGAAAAGAGTGAGAGTTGGAAGATTTGCTGTTATTAAAGGTGCAGAATAGCTGATGGGCACCTCCAGAGAGCAAAGGGGTGCAGGTGGGATGTTGTGTGGCACTGTCTGCTCTCCATCAGTCACTGCCCTTCCCAGAGCTGCATTTTCCCTCTCTGTACCACAGTGGAACAATAAAAGTCTCTTTTGTAAGTGTTTTGAGAGCTGTAGATTAAAAATTTGGCTGCTGCTCCTGTTCCTGGTGCTGCTGCTGCAGATGGGGTTGTTAAATGCACCTGGAAGCTCAGGCAGAACATTTCTGACTCCTTAAAAACCCACCCTGATGGTACTGTTCACACAGGGCACCTCTGTGCAGGGTGGGATGGGCTGTCCCCTGCTCTCAGACCAGCACCCCAGGCCCTCAGATCTCACCTTTCTGGTTTTGGGGACTGCTCCTCACCAGGACTTTACCCTCACCCAGCATGACAGCATGGCAGGACAGCTCAGCTGCAGCTCAGTTGATTTAGGAGTGAGATTCAAGACTCGCTGTCTAGACGTTCTCTGCAGTGGATTTTCAGCTTCAGACTTAATGTGTTCCTTTTTTTCCAAAGGCATTCAAATCAACTGACCTTTGGGGTCTGCTGAAAGAGAAGTAATCTATCATTTTGAGATGTTGTAGTGATATTTCTTTTGTGTATTTGTAAAAAGTGGCTTTAGCCTTCTCTTCTGTCTTGTTTATTCTTATCTCAATTTTTTTTCTTAAATTTATGCTATCTCCTACTATAAAAGCAGTGTTAAAGATGTTTTTGAATATTATTATGAATATAAAATCCAGTTGCTTTTGGAATGCTCTAACTGCTACATGAGTATTGAGGTTTTAGAAGAATTTATCCCCTGCTTGTATAGCAAACTAAAGAAAAGTTTGCAGGCACATAGGTTTGGATTCAGGTATCTGGCTTGGGAAATGGGGCAGAACACGAATTGCTGTTGGTCTTTGGGTAAATGCAGGTTTTGTTGAAATGCTCATTAAACAGAGACTGAGGTCTTCCCTGGCTCTGCTTGCTGACGGTTGGTCTCGCTGCCTGGGTTTGGCAGAACCAACCTGTGGCTTTCTGAAACATGTTTAAATGGAAATGTCCCTTAGCAGAGATTAACAAACTTTCTTGCAGACAGTTTTGCTTTATGGTGCTGGCTCTGTGTGTGCCTCTCCCAGGGCTTGTGACCCTCTCTGCAGAGTACAATTTCTGTTACTGCACTTAACTGGGGGCCTAAACTAAATAAAACAAAATGCTTTTGTTATTACTGGGCCAGTTTTTAGTTAATATATGGGTTTGGGAAAGCACAGGATATATTCCTGGTTTTAAATAGTGTCTGATTAGCCATGCAGACAGCATCTTTCTGCATTATAAGTTTGTTAAGTTTACCCTTTGTTTTCCTTAACACCAATTTATCAGCCTTCAGTTCTCCTAACCTTGATAGAAAAGAATCAGAGAAATTTTTGATTGGTAATAGCATATAGCAAAAAATGACTATGAATGTGGAAATTACAGTTGGGGGTAATCTAAAAAGATGATGCATTTTAGATGATGAAATTATCCCTAATTCAGGAGTAACAAAAATGAGGTATATCCAACATTGAGATTGCAGTCAGAGAAATCCTAGCAAGTAAAGACACAAAAATATAAAGGAAGAATTATTTTACTTTTTTTTTTAACTTAGAATTTTAAGTTAAAAAATAGATTTGCCTCTGTGTTCTCAGGGCAGGATGTTATTCTCAGTGATGAAGTTGTGTAACTTCAGGCATGACATACTGTATCCTTCACAAGAAGATGGCTGGAGCCATCTGAAACATCCCCCAGACTGTGCAGGTACTCACTGAACACACACAGCAAACCCAATACAACTAACTTCATTCTCCCTTTGCCAAGCCTGGGAAAGTTTCTTACCATTTGGTTGTGCTGGGCATAAAGCATCCATACTATCTGGGTTTCAGAACTTTGCTGAAAATTCCTTGGAATGGGTTAAAGAAGAAAGAAACTTCACTTGTTCAATTTACTGACTTGCATTCCAGGATTCTGAATGTTCCTGCAGCTTCCAGCGATTAAATAGCAGTGCTGGTGTCTGGACAGGCCCAAGGGACCTGGCTGTGCTTTTATGGGCACAGACTTCTCCTGCAATGTGCTCTGATAAATAGCCATTGTTCTGCCTGCTCTTTTCCCATTACCAGGAGTTCCACAGGAGCATCACTCTGCGGTGAGCTGGGATCAGGCTTTGAAATAATCTGCTCAGAGAGATTTGAAATGGTATTTAAAAAATAGTGGGACAACGATTGTGAGCTCTCTGCTTCTTCCTAGCGAGTCAAAAGCAAAAGCTGTGTTTGGGGTTTTGGGCTGACTTGTCTTTTGATTTTGAGACCAGTGAAGCTGCATGTTGGTTGAGCTAATGATATCTCCAAGTGTACTAACAAAACACTGCTCTGGTGGTCTTGGAAAGCAAAAATACAGAATAAAAACCTCACAGTCCTCTCAGCGACAGGATTATCTCTGGCACAGATGATGTCTGCTCAGTAATGCTTATGTTCTTAGTTGCATTTTGGTTATCTTGCAAAGATTAGGATGAAACTGTGGCATTCTTAGTTAGTGGGAAAATCTCTCATTATTGTCTGGAGATGAAAATGTGCTTTCACATTTTGGAGTGGAGGTTTGAACTGGCACTAAACTCTCTGCCGCATGATGGGACCTCGAATAGGGGAAGGAAGAGAAACATGAAATGCCTTATAGGAAAGGCTGAGCAGCCCAATAGCATCTGTGGTGTTGCTCCTACATGCTTTCCTACTGCAGAAAGTGTATTTAATATATGGCAGCACAAACATAACCTATTGCACGTTACTTTTTCTCTGTTGTGCCATTTTATCCTGCCCATTGAGTATCTCACCACAATCTCAGTCTGTTTGATGTTCAGGATACCAGAAGATGACTTAGACCTCTGCCTAAAGGATACCCAGTTGTTCTTGCCTGCAAACATTTTGGGTTATATTTTTATTAGCTAGTAAAACAAAAGGCTGGATAGCAGAATTGTGGAGATTTTTCACTGATGCACAGCTCCAGTGTGCCTGCAGCTCACACTGCATGATGTTTGAAATGGCTTTGGCATGTTTTCCTGTCTCTCTTGCTCAGCTGAGCACATACCCACTTCTCAGAACTATTGACAAGGTTACTTCAATTCACCCACATATTTGGATTAGTTTTTCACTGGTCTCCATGGTAAATAACAGAACTAAGGGCCTTGGCTGTATGGAAGCTGGAAGAACAATGCAAGAACATCTGTGCTGCTTGCACACATTATTTGAAAATCTCTTCTGTCTACGTATCAAAAATTTGTGACAGCTGTGAAGGTCCTACAATTCCTTCAGTGCAACTAAAAGATGAAAAACCTAAAAAAGTCTGGAATTGTATTTAAAGCAGTAACATCCAAGAGACTTTCTAAAGGCAGCTGCTGGGGAATGAATTTAAACGCTTTTTATGATATCTGATAGGGCAGAAGTAGAAAAAAGTTAGGCTGGGGTTTTGAGAAATTAAATCCTGCTCTTGCTTTTCATGGGTTGTCATCCCAACATTGGCCTGTCCCTGCAAAGATGCTTGAAACACTGTGCTGGGAAGAGGAGCCAGCAAGATATAGAGGAGGGCTGAAATCCACGAGAGTGTGTGGCAGTCACTCTGGGATATTGCAGTCAGCTGGGCGTTTTAGAAAATCACACCTGCATCCTGAGGGGTCAGAAATACCATGGAGAGCAGCTGCTGAACCCTGTGCCTGTTGGCAGCTGGACAGGTCCCCTCTCATGGGGTGAGGCAGGCTCTGTTGGGGATGTGTGATCCCTACAGGGAGGCACAGGTCTGTTGGCTCTGTGCTCTCTTTACAGAGCCTCAGGAGGGTCACTGGGCTGGATTTGGGAGGTGTCAGGTCCAATGGACACTTATCTTGCTAAAGCTGATCACCTGAATCATGCCTTGTGCACTTTCCTTGTTTCTAGTGTGGAAACCAGTGAGAAAAACACTTAATGGAATGTGTCTGCTGTGGTGTGCCACTGCACCTGTTTGCAATGGTGTGTGAATGTGCTAGAAACAAAATATACAATAAAACCTGCATGGGTTCTTTGGTTTTCTGGTTTGGTTTGGTTTGTTTGTTTGTTTTTTTCCCTTGTTTTTTTTTGATATGGGTAATAAACTCACTGGAAAATGTGGTTTAGATTACCAGCAATACTCATTAACGGAGGGAACAGGATGAGAAGGGTGATCCTCAAGCTTGTCTGGAGGTTGAATGAGGCAGTGGAGGTTCCTGGGATGTACTTGGAAGGCTGCTCAGTGTCCTGCTTAATTTATTGCTGCTCTAAATGTGAACAAGGACAAGGCTGAGGACACATCCACAGGGCCCCTGGAGGTCTGGAAAGGCTGATTCTTCTCTTTTGGGTTACTCGTGTTGCTCTCTCAAAGTAGAAGACTCTTCTGACCCAGCCTTGGAGGCACAAAAGCTCTTAGGTGGGATCATCTCCTCCTGCTGCCATCTCCCTGTTCTGCTGAAAGGCCAGCTGATTATCATGAAATTTGCAGTTATTTGATACACAGCATTTTCTAACAAAATCCAAAGAAAGATGTGATGAAAGGTTTATATGTAAGTAATTATAATGCTGCAGTATTCAGTGCAGGCAGAAATTAATATATGAGGTGAAAATGTCAAAATAAAAGGTCAGGAAAGTGAATTACAGAGAAAGTTGAGCATTAGCTAAGAGGCAGTGTTTGTTGGCAGAAGCTCCCTCCAGTATAAAAAAGGTTAGGAGGGAGGTTTATGAAGACTGAATATTTCACACACAATTAAAATTCTGTATCGGTTATCTTGAAGAGTCATGTAGCATAGTTAAACTAGGACAATTAATATAATGAAAAATTCATGTTTATAGCTTCTGGCTTTTGCCTGGGGATACTTCATAAACCAAAAGTGACCCTTTCCCTTAGAGGTGATTCCAAGAGCTTGACACGACATAGGTGGGGCAAGGGAAATATAGTCAAAGAAAACAGATTTCCTAAAATAATAGCCACCAATTATAAACACAACTGAGAAACATTTAATAACAATTTTTTCCGTAATAAACTGAGCTATCCCTTTATATAAGCAGGGTAGCCATGCAGCATTAAACTATGATTTACTAGGGCTGTGAGTGTTGGAATCACCGTTTCTATTTTAGTAATAAGCAATAATAATAAATATTTTAGGAGGATGTTACAAAAAAAAAGTGTTGGAGGAAATGCATGATGATCGATTTTTCAGAATTAAACTGCACAGACATATTGAATCAATGAGCTCTTTGTTCTTAAAGCTTCACCTACTCTGGCTGCTGAAATTGGAGATTTATGTTGTCAAATTGTAATAACTATAAATTGTTATGCTGGTGTCTGTTAAAGTTAATCCACTTGCTTCCGATATAAAACGGATTGTTTTTTGGTTTTCCTAAATTGCCTTGTAGATTTAGTCATCTGAATAGCTGGTTTTCCTTCCAGCAGAGATTTGCTATTAAAACTGTTGTCCTACTGAATTTAGATTTCAAGGATTATTCATTCATTTACTTAAGGTATTGTCTCAAATTACTTATGCAAAGTAATGCAATTTAATGGTGGAGTCATTGATTAATTTTGCTATTTTAAATGTTCTTTAAGAGGACAGATTAAGTGAATCTCAACAAAATCTCAAGTTAAGTACTAAAAGGATGTCTACTTTGTCAAGTTTCTGTAGGCAGTGTGCTCCAGACCTTGCATAACCTGGCAGGGATCGATGGCACCTGGTGATGTGCTGGCTCTTGGGGATGCTGCACTAGCAAAGTACCCATGTGTGGTGTTGTGCCTGCCAGCCTGAAAGTGACTCTTCTCAGCTGCACAGAGACCTCCTGCACATAGCATTCACTTCTGTCCCTCTTTATTGATAGCTGTACCCAAGCCTTCATTAAACTTTAACAGAGATGCACTGTATGCAATGCAAGAAGATGATGTCTCGCGGCCAGCCGATGCCAGCAGGTCTGCTGGCTGCACAGAGTCTGCATCCTGCCCCTGTGCTGGAAGCACAGCCCACAAACCACGGGTGTCAATAGCAAGTCTTGGCTGTGGTTTCACACCAGTTGCACATGCAAGGTCCAAATCCAGAATGGATGTACCTGTGTATTTCCTGTGGTATAAGTAATTTATCTCACACAGAGTTTCCTGCTCTCTAGAGCACTGTGAATGACTGTAACTGTCCTCTTCTTAGATCCTTTGCTCCATATCCCCTGGTTTTTTAATCTATTTTAAGGAGGCGAAATTTGCTGATGTGTGCAACTCTCCTCCTCCCATTTTTCCATCATTTGCTTCATCTCCTTTCCCAGCTTCCTAACCCTCTCCCTCATATCAGTGTCCTCAGCCAAGTGACCGTCAGCAGCAGGTGTAGGAGCAGGTAGTTTCTTGAGTTATTAAAACATTGATTTTAATTAAAATGTTGTTGGGAGATTTTGAGTGGTTTTTTGTTTGTTCGTTTGTTTGTTTTTAATATTCAGTTCCTATTGTAAAATCCCAGCAGTGTTTTTATGTGCCCGACATAACCTAGTCTAGATTGCAGTGGAGGAATTTTTGATGGTATGGTGCAGCTGTGGGTGTACTTCTCTTCTGTTTGATGACTTTGCAGAGATGACATTGTGGACTTCCATATGCATTGCTGTGAAATGGTGCCAGATTTCATTGTACTGTTGGAAATAGAGCATTTCTTTGAGCACTGACCTATGTGAAGGGTCACAAAATCAAGGTGATTTCTCTCCTCCTCCACTCACCAGCAACAACAGCCTTGTACCCAGAATTTAAGCAACCTTGTTACATCAGTCCAGATGCAATCCACGTCATTTTTCCCTATGTATCTTGATCCTGGAGTAAAATAAGACTCCAATTAATTATGAAGGGAAATGGGTCAGCTACAAAATACATCTAGAAACAAATGCATGATACCTTAAAATATCTTTTTAAATCAGGCATGGGATAAGTGTAAATCCTAAATCTCCTTAAACTGATTTTTTCCTCGTTGGGATTAGTAAACCTGTGCCTTACATTACCTTGCTCACCTTCTCTGGATGTCATTCACTCTGTCACAGGCTCCTGGGGCCCAGGATGCTGCTCCTGTTGTGCCACACCCCACTGATGTGACTGTTAGCTGGAGGTTTGGAGAGTGTGGTTCATTCTCTGTCCTTTGGCTGTTCCCAGTGTTATGAAATCTCCATTTTCAGAGCAGTTCACCTCGAAGAGAAAGTGTTTGCTTGGAGTGCCAAGGCTGGCTGTGCTGAGCCCTGCCTGCCCTTTGCTCTACTGCAGAGCTGTTTGCAGTCAGTGGCCCAGGATGCTCCTGCAGATCTAACATTGATTTAAGAGGAGGGACCAGGTTTGGGAGAGCAGTGGGCTCACAGAGGGTTGGGGTTTTTAAAGCTTTTAATGTAATCTGTAACATCTGCATCTAGAACTGCAGCATAAAAAATTAATTATCAAATGATAATGCCTTTGATATGAACCTCTTGGTTAAGAAAGCTGAAGATAATTCAATGTAAATTCTTCTCCTATTTGAATTATAAGAAAAATCAGTATTTCTGGTCCTTCTTCCCTTTTAGCAACTTAGACTATCCTTCTTATGCTAAGACCTGATCTGAACCTGTACATGGATTTTACTCTGTGTTCATCACCATGAGGTTTGAAAACTTTAGTTTTCAGTAGCTGTAGGGAAGTGCTCAGCATCTCAGGATCTGTGTTTGGGAGAGGCATGGGGACCCATCTAATAACTGATTTCTAGTTAGTTATTTTTGGTGCATTATCTTTCTGCAGATACAAAACTATTCTTGTCTTTCTCATTTTGCTTATCATTATTGCTGTTTAATGATAGATGATTCAAGGGAATACACAAAATGAGGAAATCTTGGAAACCTCCCTTAGGGTGTTGTGGAGAGTGTATGTGGGAATGCAGAGTTTAATTAAGACTACCTGGCAGACATTCAGGCAAGGGAAGTCATGTTTAAGTAATTTGCTGGAGTTGTTTGAGGATATAACTGCCACAGGAGATAAGGGGAAGCCAGTGCTTGTGGTATATTTAAATTTTGAAGGTGGTTTCAGCTTCCAGAATGAGTGTCCATGCTGTGGCCTGGCAGGAGAGGCTCATGACTGGTAGGACACTGAATGCAGGAGCAGCTCCAGTGGGAAGTGCTATAGAACAGCAATATTGCTGCTGATCTCCTGTGCTAAATGCCACCTGTGTTGCTGTGAGCACTGCAGAAGATGTTGTGTTGGAAGTGATCCACCATGGAGTGGGACAGCTGAGGATGTGGAGAGTGCCCATGGGTATCCATGGGAGAGGAGGGTGCCAGTGGAAGCCACATTCAGTGGAGTCTGGGGACAAGGGGACAGAGGGACCGTGGCACTCTGCCTGCTCCAGTCCTGGTGTCTGCCACCTGTCCCTGCCAGGAGCTGGGTGTTTGTGTTTCATCCTGGCCCTGCCTGTGGCTGCCAGAGTGCCCTGGGGAAGGGACCTGGCAATCCCACCCCACCTGGGATGTGTGTCCTGGGAGAACAGAGCCTTTCTAAGCCTCTGCCTACAGCCAAACGGGGAAGGATGGATGTGTGTGGGAATTATCTCTGCTGCAGGTGGAGATCCTGGCTGTGCATTGATGATCTGCTCTGACCTGCAGTGTACAGGTGGCTGTACAGGAGCACTCCTGGGTTCCTGAGGTGAGCCCAGTGGTCATTCCCAGTTACCAACTTCCGTGTCTGTAATGCAGCCAGCCAGGGAAATCCCCTGTCCCCCTTCAAAACAAGGAACGATGCAAACGAACAGTGCAGACACACTGTGGTATATATAAACTTTTATCCAGGTGTTTGTGTTATATATATATATGGAGTAGGTTTAATCACACATAGCAGGGAATTGTGTAAGAACTGTGTGGGAAGATTAACCTCGATTTAATGGGAACAATTTTTTTATTGCTTTTAAACAAATTGACAGGTAAGCGCTGGCTCCTTAAACATGACAGCTCTCATGCTAAGTCTGAATGACAGAAGATTTGAGAGGTTTCAGTATTAAAACATCCAGAGAGGCTTTTCACAGCCTTGGACCCAGTTGATGTGATGCTAAGAAGCCCCCACCTTCCCAAATCTCAGAAATGCTACAAAGTCAAGCATGGTCTTCCTCAGCTTAGAGTTTAAACTTTTAAATCCCAACCTGCCAGGCAGTCAGAATGGGCCTCTTGTGCGACTGAGTTACATTTAGCATATGGTTTTATTAGATGAGACTTTTCTTAGCCATGTCAGGCATGAGAGACTGAGTATAAATAATGTGTTTAAAAGCTGCATAGAACTGCTGGCTGTAAAACAATGTGTTGCTCTGAAATTGCCAATTAGGTCTCCTGTTCGTTTTGTTGTGGTAGAAAGACATGCTCTGACAGTTCATACTTTTTTTTCTTTTGTTCAGATTAGGAAACAGAAAATCCTGGTCGTTTCTCACATGTACAATTGACATTCTGAAGAGGCACATTCAGTGCAGAGATGTGCATGAGTTACTGAGTTTTATTGGGTTTTAGTTATGGCTAATAAAACCCATTTTCTACACAGTTATTTAATTTGCATCTATAATTGCTGCAGTTGTACATAAATTAGACATGCAATTGGAAGCCTAATTCAGCTTGTCTAGTCCTTCTGCTGCATCCATAATTATGGAGCTGTGGTAGCTTCATGTTAAGAGATTTACAGAAGTTTTGGAAAGCATTTGGCTCCAGGGAGGAAATGGCCTGTTGCTATCAGCTGCTTTACATAATGGTTATACAGAATGCCCAGCCTGGGCTGGAAATACCAGCACTGAGGAGGGGCACTCCCTGCCCTGCAGGATTTCCAGTGGGAGCAGATCTGGCACGTGCTGTGGTGCCAGTGCAGCAGTTCAGAGCCTGGTGCAAGCGCTGGCCCTGCCTTACCTGTCCTGCTACAAGTTCAGTCCCTGGATGTGTCTTCCCAGCCTCTTTCCTCACAAGGTGCCAAGGGGAAGTACTGGGAAGATCTTGGGGTGTCTACCCTTGTCTTGGTCTCTTGCTCTCCCATGCATCCGTAAATCTGGGGAAATGTCAAAAGCTGAGAGTTGGTATTGCTTACGTGGGCATTATTGCCAGCTGCCGTGTGTCAGGAAGGCAGGGGTTGGAAGAAGGCTGTGCTGGTGCCAGCTGAGCTGTGATGCTCCCACGACATCAAATGGCTCAGTTTGGCCCTGTCAGCCTCGCTTCTTGCAGTTCTTCACCAGTGTTTCCATCAGTGGTCCAGCACTTGAAAGCACATTAAAATGCCTTTTCCCAAAACCCTCTGGCTCCATGGTCACATTCTACAAATATCTGCCAAACAAAGCAATCTTCTCTCCAAACCTAAACAACCCTTCTTCCCTCTCACACATGATTTTTGGCATGAAACTTTCCAGGTAGTTATCCACAGAACCTGTTGGGGTTTTGCCATGACTTGTCTTTGGGGAAGGGGGTTGGTTTTCTGGAGGTGATTCTGAGTTGCAAGGAGAGAGAAGGTGGAAACTTGTCCCTGTTGAAGTTAAGATGCTGATACCAGTGGGGCAGGATGTTGCTCACAGGCCCCTGGGCGTGTTTTGGCCTTGCTGAGGTTGATGGCTGGAAGTGATGTCTGGATGGAGCTAGATCCACACATGGAAGGCTGGGAAGCAAAGAGACAGGAGCTGCTTTTACAGCTGGATGTGAAAGTACTTTTTTTTACCCTCTGTTTTCCCTGACTAATGGCAACTGAGGGGTTCTGCAAGAGGAGTTGGTTTCCCTGGGTGAATTTGGGACATATAGGTAAGACCACATGCTGTACTCTATAGGTTTTGGGTTTTTAAAAACCTTTTCACAAGGAAGTTCAATCGGTTGCTTTAGTTTCTCTGTTGTGAGACTTCAAATGGATCTGAAATTTGTGACGTTAAGATATAATCCTGGCAGGTTAATGCTTCAGACAATTTGTTCTTTGCTGACTTTCCTTGTACTTCAGGTGATCCAAATACTGGCATTCTCTTTTGTCTCCCACAGCATTGCTTGGCTTTCTAGATGAATTTTTAAACCATAAGTTCAGTGGAATTGTCCAAGAATATCTATCTCCCCCAAACATAAAAACCTCACTGCAGAGCTGACCTTTGGTCAGAAGAGACAGCTAAAACCCATGCAATGGGCAGTGGTTGCTGCACTGATTTCATACCACAGTTTGACACTCTCACTTTGTGAGAAAAAAACATAAAAACCTTTAAAACCCTTCACAAACTGCTTTGTTTCCCCTCTTTTCATGTTGTAATTTTTTTGCATTGCAGTTTGGTTTGTTTGGTGTGGGTTCTCTCCCTCTCCCCTCCCTCCACAAGCTGGTTGCTCAGAATTGGTGTTTTCTGATTTTTAGCCAGACTAAGATCCATTGCTGAAGTTGGAGAACAGTTTCCCATTCAAATGGTCAAGAAGTCAAGGTCAAGGCTAAAAGCTCAAAGCTTAAAGTGAGGCAGTCTCTGCAAAACAAAATTCAAGCTCTCACTGGGAGGGTTGAGGATCTCCCTCATATTCCTGCTTGAATTCCCAAAGGCTCCAGTCCTTTGGCAAGGTGCAGCCCTTTGTCTCTTTCTGTGAACTAACTCCTTTAATTCACATTCTACCTTCAAGACCTGACTAACTTTGCCATGCTTGGAGCCTCACAGGGCAGATCTGGCTCCTGCCACGGGAAGATGAACAAGGTGCTGGCAAGGTTGGGTGTCCCAGAGAAGTGGTAGATGCCCCATCCTGAGAAACAACTCAAGGTCAGTCTGGATGAGGTTTTGAGCAATTTGATCCTAATTGATGATGTCTCTGCCCATCACAGAGAGGTTGAACTAGATGACATTTAGAAGTTCTTTGCATCTAAAACTGTTCTGTGATTTTGTGTCCTCCTCTCTGCTGTAGCCTGAGCTGGTTGGGCACTTTCATATTGTGGAATATATGTTCACCCAAATGAAATGTGAGTCCTTACTCCATTACTTTATATTTTTTTAATCCCTAAAACCCCCTGTGATTCGATTTGAAAATAATTTCAAAACAACCACAACTTTAGTTTTGGTGAACCAGTTATTCAGCAAAATGTCAGAGTTGCCCAGCTGCACTGCAGTATTCGAAACCAAGGCACCTTGGACTAAAACCAGAATGTAAGAAACCTTTCCGAGTGCTTCAGAAATTTTAGAGAAGATTAGCCAGAAATAGATTCGAAAGAGCGAAAAAGTAACACATTAAAATTCTCTGATCCTAAGAGAAATACAGGAAAGGTCGAATGGGAAGCTTTGCACTGAAAGGCAGCCTGGAGCTCACTGGAGGAGAGCCTGGAGAACCAGGCAATGAGAGCAGCTGGATGCCATCAACCCTCAGCTTTCTTCTGAGGCTCACTGGGGCAGCAGCAGCTGTTGATATCATTTTTCTAATAAAGTTGGAACCAGTGAGAAAGTGATGGGTATTGATTAGTGTCAGCTTCAATAAATACATGTCCAGCTCCCACACTGCACAAGATCATTCAGAGTCCTGCAAGTCCAGAGTAATTGTTGAGGGCTCATGGGGGCTTCCAGGGCGCCACAGCAAAGAGGAGTCTTTATTGACTGTGGTACTTTCATGTCTTATTTCATAACTGAGCAGCACTGTTGTTGGACGAGTAAATGCTGTTTTGTATGACTTTCGAAACCATTCTTTTTCAGCACTGATTTGTGGTCTCGGATCTGGTTGAACAGATGCAGTAGGTGAACTGAAGGAGACTGTGTTTGTGGGACTTGTGCTGCTGAGGAGACAGGCAGGAAGTTCCTCTTGGGGAACAATAATCTGTTGAAGAAACAGACCCTGACACCAAACATGTGCCTTCTTCAGCTGCCAAAAAATGTTACTTTTCCCTCCAGCCTTGCTTCCCCTTTGCTACAAATGTCACTTTATTCCTTTAAAGTAAGTTCAGTTAGTGTTAACTTTGCTGTTTATCTTTGTAGACTTTTCTGTTTGGAGTAATGGGAAAATATAAAGAATTTCTGTGTTGAAACACTGAAGAAATAATATTCTCTTGCTCAGCAAGAACTGAA
Organism: Irena cyanogastra; assembly: GCA_013397155.1. Lineage (NCBI taxonomy): Eukaryota > Metazoa > Chordata > Aves > Passeriformes > Irenidae > Irena > Irena cyanogastra. The sequence goes on along the minus strand of VWZV01001720.1, from coordinate 672,562 downwards.
AGTGAATGGAGTCTATTTTGACTTCAAATGAGGGAACCACGTTATTACTTCTGTTAGTACAATATGCATTATTAATTAATATTATCAGAGTTTGTATGATCTATTGCCCAAACATTCAGGTTTTTGGAAGAATAAAGAAGATGAATATACTCATGGACATCTTTTTACCTCATGATTCCCAAAATGGAACATAAACTGTGGTGTTGCAGTTGGTGATTTGTGGAAGGTTTTTGTATTTCTGGTTTTTTTTCCCTGTGATTTTTGTTTACCTGATCACAGATATCTTTCAATTAGGTAAACCAGGAGTGGCTTGGTTAGCCAGTTCTTAACTAGGTGGAAACAGGTGATAGAGTTCAACTAATCCAGTCCAGTATTTGGCTAAAACCCAAAATTCATTGCAGGAACTCAGATCTGGAGTGACTCTGTTTTAACCAGTTTTAGAGAGAATGTGTTAATTCCTGGAAGCCTTTATCATGTATGCCAGCATTGCTCTCAGTAAACTTCTTGGTTACTTCAGCAACTGCTTTTTAAGGAAATTTGAAAGGGTTTTTTTTTTTTTTTTTTGTGTTGGCTTTAACATTTCCATTTTTTTAATGCAAAAGTAACAGGCTGGAGGCTAAATGGTCTTTAAATACTGTTCCAGTTCCAGAGGCAAAAACTTGGAGTTTGGAACAGCTATCTACTTTAATCCTTAACAGCATCCACTGTTTCTCTAACATCCATTGACTTGTCCTCTTAGCTTCCAATTGGGTTCAAACCACTTAAAGAGAATTTGAGTTTTACAAAACTTAATATCTCAATTTTCTGTTGTTTCTGATAGTTTTCTGACTATCAGAATGTCTGATTTAATTTAAAAACATTTCTAAGAGTGGCTCATCCATCAGCCTTCCAGCCACCTTTGTTAAAATACACAGTTCCCTTATTATAGCATTATTACATGTAAGTATATCTATACATGTGTGTGTGTGTGGGTGTATATATATATTTGGTTTTTTCTTGTTTTTTTTTTTTTTTTAATAAGAGGCTTCCCAGCCCTTCTTACTGGCCATGGTGCATTTGCTTTCCAGAGTCTCATTTCATTCTCTGTAGAAAGAGCAGAGCAGTCATTACTATTAAAGCAATTTTATAGCACACTGCAAAGGGAATACAAATGCAGTTTCTGACCACTTTAAGCCTTATTTGCACAAAGATTATATCTTTAATTCAGGAGATAAATTCCTTGCTCCCTAATTCTTGAAAGGCTTTTATTTTGAGGTGGGTTTGATTTGTCCCTATAGGAGAGTTGTCTGCTGCCTGCCAAGGAGCACTACATCCTACCAACTACCTGTCATTTAGCAGAAGAATGACCTGAGTTTGATTAGGCTACAAGCCAATTTGAAGGACAAGCCAGTCAATGCTGAGTACAGCTTGTTTAGCAATAATATGTGAATAACCCAACAAAAACCAGAGGTTCTGAAATGATGATTGTTCCTTTGGAGGAAGGGGGGTACATGGTGGAAAGAGGAAACTCCCTTTAGTCTTGGCACTTACAGTTGGGTTGGGTGAAATTTTTTATTGGTGATAAAAACTCCTGAATTTTTCACTAAACTTCACGTTGAAAAAGAAGGAAAAGTCTTGAAAATGTAGAGCTGTTTTATGGCAGTGCATTCCAAACAAACCATCTCCCTTATTTCCCTTGAAATATCTTATAATTTTAAATTATTCTCTGCATTGAGACTTGAAGTGCTTGATTTCATATCAAATGAGTAAAACTTGATTTCAGATGAACTGAAATGTTTTGTTTGTTCACATAAAAAGAATTCAGTATTCAAGTCCATTTGACCTGAAAGGAATTAAAAATATTTTAGACCTGCCAGAAAACTAAATAAATGCATGCTGACCTGTTCTAATCCCTCTAAAGCTCCCAGATATTAATGCTAAATTTATCTTGAGAAAGGAGCATTAAAGCCCTGCCTGCAGGTGCTGGGGAGATGGTTTGCCTGGCATACCTCGGCGTTTGTCCCTGTGTTCCCTGAAGCTCAGGGGCTGTTCCCAGGACACAGCTTTCAGGGGTGGGGAGTGGGATGTGGGAGGAAGCCCTGGCTTTGCTTTCCTAGGGCCAGTGGGAACTGCAGTGGGAAAACCAACAGTGATTTCTTTTCATTTTCCTCTTTTTGCATTTGTGTCCTCACAACTTCTGCCTCTAAATTTGCCTTTTCCCCCAGAGGGTTTTGTTACCCTCACACCCATTCATCTCCTTTCCTTCCTCCCTACCTTCCTTTCCCCTCTCTCCAGCCCCAGTCCATGCTCATGAAGAGGGCTGCCCATTTAAAGCGTCTCTTCTCTGCTGTCATTGCCAGGACCCATCTCCCTCCCACCCACCACAACAGAAGGGTTTTCACACTTTGCCTTTTGTAGGGCCTGACAGATTCAGAGCTCTTGTACAAATAACAAAAGAAGCCTTTGCCCTTGATTTTGAAATGCCTTGGGAATAAACCTCATGGGCTTTCACTAGAGCAGAGGCTGATTCTCTCTTTCAGGGCTTTTTACTGTCATTCTGAAGTTTAAGAAACTCCTGCATCCTCCAAGTGAGTTTTGTCTTTCCTGCAGTCTGTAATCCATTGCAGCTGCGTTTGTTAGTGCAGAAGGTCCAAGCAGATTTGGCAACAAGGATATTTTCAAAACATAGGTAAAATTCTAACTCCTCCTTGCTCAGTTTTAAATCCTGCCAGCATAAGTAGCCAAGGCATCGTGTGTTGCCCTGCCTTTGCTCACCCTGTCTGCATGAGGTTTTCTTCTTGTAATACTCAATTTAACCTCTTTTCTTTTATCTGTCTGACTGCTGATTTATGGCAGAAATTTTTGAGATGTGCAAGAAGTCTGTTGAACTCACTGATATTGCAAAATGCAGACTTTTTTACCTTAGAATTTTCCTATGCTTTTCTTCGCAAGGTGAAATGAGCAGACTGTTTACTTTGTCTAATTAAAAGATCATTATGATTATGTAGGAAACAGGAGCTGTTTGCATTGTCATTTTTGCTGTACGTTGTTTGCACTGATGAGTTTTATATTCTACTTGACATTGAGAACATTCAGTTGTATAATTTACAACTTTGTGAGACTTTATAACTGAGAAAAGTGCTGCCCTTTTAAAAGGATAGAATAATTCTACTTTGAAATGTTAACCAAAAGACAAGATTTGAGGTTATGGCTAAAAAGCATAGGAAAGTTACATATTTGCTTCAGTCATTATTTTTCAGTAATATTTCCAATGATGTATAGTTTTTTTATTTATTTCTTTGCCTTTTCTCCCTCATCTCACCTTCTTGCCCTGGCTAGGAATTTGACTTTGTTACCTGTGTGTGTTTTTAATGTTATTTTCTTGAACTGTAATTAAACTTCATTTCCCTTTCTTGTGGGGTACTTGGCTTATGGAAGGCCAAGTGCCAAATCCCGTGTAATCTGTTGTTATTCAGGTCCTGTACCACGGCTTGGCATTTCATTCTGTTAAAAATGCAACTGGGATTGTTAGACATGTCACCTACAAAGCCAGGGGGTCAGCTTGGCAGCTTACTTAATGTGCTAATTTGCTGTAATTTAATCATGCTTGGAATATGGGTTGGACACCTGAGTATCTTGGTGGCAGACTCAGCCCGTAAACACTCGGCTAAAGCCTGGGCGGGAAGTGAGTTGTGGTCAGCTCCTGAGACTTTGCCTTTGGGGCTTCAGGTGGGGTCTTTGGGGCTGACAGAGCTCTGTGGAGCTGTGGCTCCGTGCCCAGTGTGTGGAGATGTGGCTGAACTCTGCAGTTTAATTAATTATGCATTAGCTGCAAATGAGATGGAGCGCGCTGAGCTCCCTTGGTGGCTCTTGGTGAGAGAGCAGAGCAAAGCCTGCTTTGCCAGGCACAGGGAGCACTCCAGGGCTTGGGAGGGATGGAGCCCTTGTCCCAGGCCACATCTGGGCTCTTGGAGTGGGTGGGGTGTGGTAAATCAGGCACCTTGTTTTGCAAGTCACAGGCTCTGCAATACAGGCCAGCTTACAATGACTTGCCAAAATACTTGCCAGATAGCACTTCTCAGATGCAATCAGTTAAGTCAGTGAAACTTAGAAGTTGGCTTATAAATTAGTTTTCTAGAGTAGCTTTCTTTGCCCCTTTTTGAGCTTACTTTTAGGCACTGAGTTTGGACATCCTGCTCATGCATTATTTGGTGCTAAATTGTGAAACCTGTGTTTGTGTTAGTAAGGCTGATAGTTGAAAATTTTTGAAAAGGGGTAAGTTTGCTGTTGGAAAAATTTTGTGTTCAGTTCTCAGAGAGCTCCATTTCAACCAGGTCACACAGACTGGTTTCCTGGCTGGTTTGCTATTTCTTTCATTTCCCCTTTTTGACTATTATGTTGTAAGACGAAAGTTAAAATTTTAACACACTGTTTCACCATTTAAAAAAAAAAGTTTTAGCCTGGGGTATTCTATTACCTTGCTCTCATTTAATGTTCTAACAGTGCAATTATCTCTCACCTTTATGTAATTCTTTGTGTGACTCTGGCCCTGATGAGATCAATTTAGTTTTCAATATCTCTTTTTAGTATTGTGATATCTTTTCTCTTTGTTGTGATAAGCCAGGAAAGATCTCCCTGGCAACACCTAGCTGTGGATATTCTTAATGCCTCTGTCCTGGCCTCTTGCTACTGTGTCCACCTGGCCATTTTCACTGCACTAATTGATTTGTCCTTTGGAAAGACTTTTTTTTTTTTTTTTTAAGATTCTCTATTTTTCAACTTTGGTAGGTTCATCTTTGTTTTTCTTTGTAACCCTGATCCTCTGATCTAGGTTTGCATTGCATATTAAGAAAAAAAATCTTCCCTGTGAGGGTGGGGAGGCCCTGGCACAGGGTGCCCAGAGAAGCTGTGGCTGCCCAGAGAAGCTGTGGCTGCCCCTGGATCCCTGGAAGTGTCCAAGGCCGGGTTGGATGGGGCTTGGAGCCATCTGGGATAGTGGAAGTCCCTGCCCATGGCAGGAGGTGGAATGGGATGAGCTTTAAGGTCCCTTCCAACCCAAAACATTTTGTGATTTTATGATTCAGGCAAACACTTGAGCATGTCCCAAGTTTCAAAGTCACTGTGCTGTTGCAAAGGTGACAAGAAAAAAAAAATTGCTTGTGCCTGTTTGTTTGCAAGAATGTGCATTCACTCTGCAAATGGGGGACAATAGTTCTGCCCCAAGGAGTTTACAACAATTGCTGTCTATGTGAAATACTTCTGAATACTTTGAACTTGTGATTTCAAATGCAGGCCCAGATCATTCCAGCAGGAATTCAGCTGCTCTATCTGCTGGCCTTCATGCAGCTGGAATCTGAGACCTATTTTTGGAGAGCCCAGCCCAACTTACCCCAACAGCTGTGGCAAAGTCCCCTGGCCAGATGAAAGGTGGAGCAGGCTCTGTGTTAAAATGTGATTTGACCAGAAACAGCATTACCATAACTCAGAGGCAGGGAGCTTGTAATGAGATCATATGGTCAGCAAAGCACACAGCCTAAAATCTTCCTTTTAAATGGCTGCTTCCTTGCACATCAGGCCAGGACAATGATTTGTAAAGTTGGAGAAGATGCCTGCAGCATACCTAGTCTTTAGTTTACTAGCGTGGTCTTACTTTTGGTTTATGTAAAAATGTGTGAGAGGGGGAATTTGATCCCACTCCTCAAGACAGTTCTGCTGCAGTGATTGCTCTTGGTTAAGGATTCACCCAGCAGCAGCCATTGTTAACCTGTGATTCAAGAAATCACAAGAATCCCATGAAAATTGAACTCCAAGTTAAAATTGTGTTGAGGCAGTGTCCTCCCAGAGATGCCTTTTAAACAGGGCTGACTTGGTATCATGTACCAAGTGCACTCCATGGATTTCCTCTTGTTTAGGCTGTTTTCAATTTGCTTTCACCTCACAGAAGCTCTCTCCCGTTTTAATTCCCTGCTGGCTTTACCCAGTTTTCTTATGAGTGATCTATAGCAGAAGGGTCCAAATTCAGACTGCAGTATGGGAAAGGGATTTATAAATTATGAAACACCAATGTAGCTGAGCAGGATGGTTAGGGGGAGAAAAAAGACAACTAGAGGACATTTGGAAAACAAAGCAGAGAGCAGAGGAAGGTGAGCATGGCTGTAAAACCATCAGAAATAAGTTTTTAAGAAATTAAAAATCAGAGAAACTATTGATTAAGAAATGAACATAACAACATGGTTGTGTGCAATGGTAATGAAAAACAAAACCCCAAAAGGAGGAACTTAAAAATCGGAGAATAAATCACTAGGGGATAAAATCCAAGGTTTGATGACTGTTCATTGTTGACTCCAACCTCCACGGGTTGGGCTTCAATTTACTATGGAAGACAAATGAGGGTTTTGGTAAAATGCATGAATAGGCTAATTGGAGGCTAATTAGGGAGTCAGTTGATCACAGAGGACTGACACAAGAGAAGCCCACAGGATCCAAGTGGCAGGGAGTGCTGCAGAAAGATGGCTCATGATTTAAGATGCAATTCCCAAAAGAGCAGTTCTGTCAAGCTGTCAGCAGGGTTTGGTGCTTTTCCAGAGGTGCAGATGTACTTGAGCAGTGGGAAGCTGAGATCTAAAGCAAGTCCACTCTGCCTGCTTCTGCTTCCCTACCACACAGCCTGTTCCTCCTGCATTTGCAGCACTGAGGGATGGACGGGCTCATGCCTGAGCTGGGATTGTCGTCCCAGGCTTGGAGTGGCACTGCCACCAGCTGTGGTGCAGCTGAGCAGGGCTGGGTGCCCCGGGCTCCTGTGCTGTCACAGATGTGTTTGCCACCACAGCAGAGCAGGCTCCAGCTGTGCTTCACAGGTGCTCAGTCTGAGTCACCGAGATGACAAACATAAAAACAACAACACAAAAGCTGGTGGTTTGCAGCAGGGAGTGGGAAGCTGGGAGTTCCTTCAGCAGTGTGTCCCAGGAATGGAGATGAGTGGCAAAGCAGCAGATCAGCAGTGCTGATCCCGTGTGGCTGCAGAGAAGGCGCTCAGCAGTCGGCTCAGGCGTTCGTCTGCTCCCACGCTGACAGATGAAGTGTCCACAAAAGCAAACCAGCTGCATTTCAATGGTGGCTGGCTGGTCTGAATGCTGCACACTCAGGTTTGAAATGAAATTCCAGCTCGTTGCTGCGCTGACAAGCTGCAGATGATGGCTGTGAACATGACATGCAGTTCAGTCTCCCAGCTGCTCATCCTGGCCTCTGCTCTGGGCTTGCCAGAAAGTTCCCTTCTCCCTATCAGAAAGAGCAGACAAAATATTAGAAACTGCTTTATTAGGACAGTATTGCTGCTGTGAGATTGGGGAACCCTAAGGCTGGTAGAGTCCAGTTGTTTCATAAGGACTGTAGGTGCAGCCATATTTTCCTTAGCCTTTTTGAAATGGGTCATGGAAAAAACAAAACAAGATCATGAGCCAGCAACTGTGGATTTGGTGGATGTCCTAAAGGGAGTGACAGAAAACACAGGGAGAGGAGGTTTTTATGGCAGGCAATGTGTTCATGCTTCAGTAACTCAGAGCATCTGTTTGAGCTTTGCCTGCCATGATGGGTGAGGCAGAATCAGGAGATGTCATGTAGTTGGGTTTCCATAAAGAACGTGATATCAAACATTCATGAGCAAGGCAAAGATTTCCAGAAAATAAGATGGTGTCATCCCAAACTGTTGCAGATGGAGAATTCTCCTGAAGATGTGCAAAGGCAACACTATTTGACAGCTTGGGCACTTTTTATTCCTTCTCTGGAAGATGGTCTACAGTGGTAGGAGAAAATTACTGAAATATCACTGAGGTTTTTAGCTGGCTTTAGAAAGAACGGGGGGTTTGAAGGATTTTTGGTTGAACTATTAGAATGATGCTGTCATTTGATTTATTCTGAATAAGCAGCAAAAGAGAGAAATAGAAGCTTGTCTGTTAGTGGTTAATTTTCACAAATGAATTTTTCCTAGCAGGAGCAGGAGGGTTTCAACACAGGCTGTTGTGAGGCTCTGCAAATGCCAAGTGTCTGCTCTTGGGAGATGGAAAACAAAGTTGGCACCAATAATTAGTGGCTGATTTGGCAAAAGTTGCTGAAAATTGGCATCTGAGGGAGAGGTCTTGGGATGATTTAGTAAAACAGTGCAGTTTGAGATTACTTTTGTGATGTTACTGTGCAAAGTGCAGGGGTGATCAGAAGGAATGTAATGTGGAAAATGTGAAAAAGGAATTTGGTGTCTTATTTAGTTCTTTGTCCTTTGTCTTGAGCTTTTCTAGCATATAGAAGTACAATGATACAGCAAAGTTGCTGATGTTAACTAAGGCAAGTTGAGATGCCAAAACACCACAAATATTTCATTTACTACATATGGAACTTTGTTTCTCTTCCTCTTTGCTAAGATACGGGTATTAATTTCACTTGGATGTAACTGTCATTTAGGAGCAAATCCAACATGGGAATAACATGGCATGGTCCAACAAATCCAGCAATTCATCATCCAAGAGCCTGAGAGGCAGAGCAGCACTGGAGGAGGACTCTGGGGCTTTGTGGTCAGGCGTGTGTGGAGGCATCCCTGCCTGCCCAGGGACAGCCTCTGGGAGAGAGCACTGGGTGGGAAGTTGGGATATGAACCATAAATCTTGCAGCTACTGTTATAAATGTTTTGAGCTGTGTTTCTGGTCTTGGGATGGTTCCAGCACCAGCTGGAGCCAGTGTGGCTTTTCCTCTGCTGGGAAGCACATGGGGTTGGTGCCTCAGAGGTACCAGTGCCCAACACTGGGCTTGTTGTCCTGAGGGGAATAGTTGAGGGGTGAAGGTAATTTTGTATGTGTGGAATTTTTATGCTCCCAAGAAAATTCAAAGTGGTTGGTTGGCACCTAGTGAGAGTGAGATGACTTCCAGGGAACCTCCTGATAACTTTTCTCAGGAGTTGGCAGGACTGTAGGGACTACAGTGTGACAGTGATGAAGTGAGCAGCAGAGAGGGAGGACAGGCAGTTTTAGCTGCAGGATGGTAGGATCACATTTTGCCTCTGGCTGATTTACTCACAGCAGGAATAAAGGTACAGTGCCAGGAGTTAGTTTGACACATAAGGGAGGGAAATGAAAGCACAAAAGCTCAAGATACCTTGACAGACGATCACCCACCCAAATAACAGCCCCCCAGGCAGCAGAGCTTGCTGTCCACAACCTCACTGCATGGCTCAGGCTCTCCCCCTGCCCAGCACTGCTGTTCTGCAGTAGCAGCTCTGATAGCTTTGCCTTGCTTGCTGATTGCTTTAGCTTTTTATGCCCAGCAGGGACAAGACGTGACCTGTAGCCCCTGCCAGCTTAGGCTTACTTTTCTACAGAGCTTTTAAGATTTATAGTCATATTTTACAGTAATTGTGATTTGTCTTATAGATCATTAATATATGATTGCACCATGATCCCATAGCAGGTCTCCACTGTGATGGCTTGGTCATTGCTTCTGATCTTACTATCAAGTAAATTTTAACACTGGAGTTTTCCTGGTGGAGTAAACCACGAGGCAGGGCTGGAGTTGGCTGCTTGGCAGGTCTGGAGCCTGATAAAGAGCTGCCTCCAGTGCTGCCAGGCCAGGCTCACTCGCCTCCCTGGGACACCTGGGAGTGACAGCTGGGCTCTGTGTGAAGAATGAATTCTCGTGCTGCATCATGGATTCTGACCAGACTAATTTTAAAAGCTTGTGGCCCCAGGAGCAGAAGCTGCTGGGAGCCTTGAGGCTGGCAACGAGAACCTGGTGGTTGTGCTTGTTAGCTGCACTAAGTGCTGCTGTTTGGGGAGAAGGACATAGGGGCTCCATGGGGGTGTTGGACCACGCTGTGGGACCTTCTCTCTGTCCACTGAGCAAGGGGAGCCCTGTCAGTGCAGTGCAGAGATCCCTGAAGCTGTGGATCTCAGGACAAGCATGTCCTTGGAGCTTGTTGGCAGGAAGCTGTGTCTTTCAGGGGCTGTCCTTTGCCTGGAGGTGTCTTCAAGGAGAACAGAGACCAGCTTCTCACCACACAGGCACAGCCTGAGGCCCAGGGCAGTAAGGATCGCTCCATGGGGATTGGAGATGCCTGGTGTGTGCCCCTCCTGGCAGCCAGAGGCTGTGCAGGTCGGTGTGGTGGTGTCACCTCAGTGGGGAGTTGAGGGCACTCTGCTCAGGCTGCACATTGCCCAGGACCTGCTGACACAGCAGCCTGAGGCAGCAGAGTTCAGGCAAGAGCACAGATGTTCTTGTAATGAGCCCAGTGATCTGGTGACTCATTCCCTTCCCAAGCAGACACTTTTGATGTGAAAGCTTCAATAAATGGAAATGGAGAATCCACTTTTGTAACATTTCCAAGAGCTGTTTCTCATTTCTGGTTTGAAGGTGGTGGCTTGGGCTTCCTCCCTTTGCTTCCCATTATATTTCTGTGAATGAAGCATTGGGACCTTCACTCAACCCACAGCCCTCTCTGCACTTCTGCTGACCTCTCTGAGTTCTTCCTGACATTTCCTAAAATCAAGAGGTTCTCAATGGTGATTCCAGTCTCTTGTAATGCAAATGGTAATAATGATATGAATGCTAATTGTTATTCTGTAGGATGAAATGTCAAGATTCCATATTTTCATGTTAATTTTTAGTAGATAAGTGCTACATTAAGCATGTCCATCCTGTCAGGGAACATGCTTTTCATATCACAGGAACTGTTAGAAATCATTAGTAATGATGGAGACAACTGTTGTGCCTGGTGGGTTGGTCTTTGACATGCAGTGATGCAAAGTGACACGGAAAATTTGGAATGAAGAATGAAAACCTGTTAAAAATTGTGGACGTAGCTATAAATTAGTTAATCTCATATATAAAATGTGGTGTTGAGCTGTAATGATAAATAGGATCCATCTTACTACTGTTGGATTGCACGTGTGTAACTGGGAAAGGAGCTAAGGAGTTGAGGCTGGGGGGACTCATTTGATGGCACCTGCACAGGTAGCCAAAGGCTGTACTGGCAACTGCACTTACCTTGAAATAGAAGTCTGTGGGCAGTAAGATCAGATTTTGAAGTACGTGTCTATCTTTAATTGTTCTAAATAGAGGCTACCCTGGGTAGCACAGGATCCCTGGACAGTGTATTTCTGTTAGAAGTACTTCTAAGCAACAAGTATTTTACTGCAAACAGCTCCATTCTTCTCATCAAGACATTGGTATGACTTGCTGCTCTTTTGAGCCTGTATTTATTATGCAGTATTACTTTGTAGGAAGTATTTCTTTTACTTTGCAAAACAAAACCATTTTGGGTCATACTTCTCTCTCATTTAGGTTAGTTTTTAATTGACATTTTGTGAAACTAACGCTGTTATGTAACACTCAGAACATAATGCTGCTACTTCAAATTTACCTGAGCTGAAACCTGAAGCTCTCCTGGCTGGTGACTCGTTTGTCTGTTTGGTTCCAGGCTCCAACCTCACTGCCCTGGGCAATCTGGACAGCGCTCTGGGCCTCGCTGAGGAGCAGGTGCACAGGTGGAGGCAGCGCCGGCGAAGGCACGCCGCCGAGGACGACTACAACATCGAAGTCCTGCTGGGGGTGGATGACTCAGTTGTTCAGTTCCACGGGAAAGAACATGTGCAGAAGTACCTGCTGACCTTGATGAACATTGTGAGTACAGCCCTGCTAGCTGCCCTGTGGGAAGGCTCTGAAAGGGCTGGGAATGTAGGTTGGGTAAGCCATTTGAATAAGATGTAACAGATTTTTCTCGTGGCAGGAGATAAAATAACTCTAGGAGGGAAATCCAGGCCACTTTCAGAAAATCCAATAGGGGAGAAGCAGAAAAAAAAAAAAGAAAAGAAAAAGAAAAAGGAGCCAAGACAGAAGCTGAGTGTAGGACTGTTAAAATGTTCAAAGTCCTGCTTATGTGCTTTGGTGGGTGGGGACACAAGGTCAGGGGCTAAGGTTTTGGAAGTCATTATGTTTTAGCTGTGTATTCCCTTAACCTAAGCTTCCTGCTGAGGAACATGGTTTGGAGAACTGTCTTCAAATAAGGTTCTAACAGAAATTACAATTGGCTTTTACATTTTTAAAACTACTCTGCTAAATTCTTTGATTTCTCAACAGCCACTTTAGGTCCCGGGCCACCTCCTTGCTCCTTGTTCACATTGCAGTAAAATGTTATGCAGTGTAACACTGAGCTTTCTTAAATTGATTTAGTATTTACTCCCTGACTGACATCTTTAGGTTTCCTTGGTTAAATATTTAATGTTCAGAACCATAGTCTGTGCAACAGACTATATAGTGTAGGAGTGATGAAAGGAGACTCTAGGGAATATTATGTTTGAAAGAATAACTTTTTATTTCTAAATATCAATGCAGCAGCCCTCTAGGACCCCAGACAGTAAGTAAGGACACTGTTTTTTGGAAAAGAATGAAGACTTGAAAAATCATCCCTAGTACAGATCAAAATCAAAATCTATTTTATTCTTTTGCCGAAGAAGTAGAAGTAAGTGGTGGCCCCCTTCATAGGCAACTCATTTGGAGATGACTTTCTTCCTTCTCCCTCTCATCTGGAACAGGAGTCTTTTCTCAATAAAACACACTTCTGAAAAAGCTTTGGCCTCAGTGAATGTGTGTTCTTAGTAAAACAGTATTGAGTAAAAAATTGTAGGTCTGCTCTGTTTTTGACAAATGGAGTCTGACTGCTGAAGTTTGCAGTCATGTCAAGAGGATGAGCCTGTAGCTGACTCCTTTCACTTTGCAAACCACAGAGGCAGAAATACAGGCTATTAGGTAGATTTGTCTGGGATGTAGTTTTTCCAAGATGTATTTTTTTAATTACGAAGCTTGGTTTTTTTCTTTCTTTATTACGTTCTTTTAGCAATGTGCAGAATATCACTGTTCTTCATTTTAAGTGAGAGGTAGAATACAATTTAAGAAAATCCCATGTGTGATATAAATTCAGTTATGACTTTTTATAACAGCATTGTAAATAGTTAAAAACCTGCCCTGACATTAGAGTTATGGGGTACTTGGTGTCTGCTCTGATGGCTGTAAATGCATATATTCTAACAGAAATGACATAGTGAATTTAATTTATTTGTGTGGTTTGTTTCCTCTGAGGCTTAAAACAAAGTCTACAGTGAAACAGATGGTTTTATGCATCTCTAAATTAACAAGTCAAACAGGCCAAACCAGGAATGTGGCAAACAGGCCAAAATAGATTAAACAGGACTCTTTACTTATCATGTCACTTAAATCTATTTTTAAGAATTAAAATATACAGTAATGGTAAAGAAGCCATAAATGTTCCAGGTCTGGAATATACTTTTTCCTAATTTTAGTAAACCATCCAAGACACAAATTGCAAGAAATAACAACTCCTCAGCAGCCTGTCTCTGCAAGTGGTTTAGAAAGTGCAGCCTGTGTAACCATCCCCACAGGGCACGGCAGCTCTTGGCATAGGCAGCAATTGTTCTGTTGAGAGCTCTGAGGTGGAAATGTCTTCTGGGGACTGAGGATGTGTCCCATGCCTTGTGCCCAAATTCGAGGAGCTGCTTGAAATCCCCAGGGCCTCTTGAAAGGCTCTGGATTGTCTCTGGCAGTCATCAGTGTTGTCCCGTTCTTTCCCCCAAAACTCAGCTGGTTTCTAGTGTCTGTATTTTAGCAGAGGAGTGATGGTGGTGGTAACCAGTCCTGTTTCCAGCTCAGAGAGGCAGGAGGGCTTTGTTACTGCAGATGGTGGTGCTGGGGACCTGTATTGTGCCAAGGACAGCACAGTGCAGAACCTCTCCTTCCCCTCAGCAGGGCAGCTCCGGCTCTTGCCCTCCTTGCTAGGTGGGTGCAAGGTGTAATTCTGTGTAGAACATGGCTTTGGTCTCCTTTCCCGAGATTCCCAGTGACTCCCCCATTGCCCTCTCTTCTACCTCTTTGAATAGTTGGGGGTTTTTGTTTAGAAAATGAGCCCACTATGGAAGGCCTTGGGATCCCTGGCTGTTAGGGGTCACATGTGTGCAGTGTGTCTCTGATGAGATGTGTAGCTCCAAGGTCACTGAAAAAGAAGAGACAGCTACAAACAATTCCAACTGTATTTTTAAATTTAATCAGAGATCCTCTCATAAACATCAGATTGTGTGTACCCTGCTGAGTTTAGGATGTAATCAATTAGCTTCCTGTAGTAACAAGGCATAGAATCAATTAGCTTTGTATGGTAACGAGGTAGTAAGCATAAAATCAAGAATGCATGGTAACAAAATAAAATAATAGTGAAGGTATCTATGGGAGATAAAACAGGTGATCAAATAGTTGAATTTCTGAGATTCCAAAAATGAAAGAAATCTTAGGTGAATTGTCCCTCCTGGGCAAGACATTACTTTCCCAGAAGCAACTCCCAGCATGGCTGCTTCTCCCACTGTGCTTGATCTCCTTGTGTGTGATGGTGTGAGCAGTTGTCCTTAACTAACTTTTCCCAGGGATCTTGGGTGGAACCCTACCACCAACCCAATCAAAACAATATATTTTTTTTTCCAAGCCCAGTGCAATGACTGTAAATTCAGTAAAATCTGTTTTGTGCAGCTTAAGTGATGTGTTACAGTCCACACCTAAAAGCCATGAAGTGAGAAAAAACAGGGGCTGGGTGTCCTGGCTATCTTGAATAGCTGTGCTAATATTTAGCCCAAAGTTTGGAAATGAAGTCACTCCCAAACAAATGGTGATGGATGCCAGAGGATTTTTAACACGTTGGGCTGCAGCCACGTATCGTCTGACTGTGCGCCAGCCGTTCCACTGCAGCGAGCTCGGCCTCATGCCTCCCCTTTTTCATCCTCCAGTCATTTCCTCTGACAAAACTCTGCTTTCTCTTGACCTCCTCTCTTTTCTCTGCTCAGCCCCATCGGGACATGCAGTCACCTTTGGAAAATTTGCCATTGTTTTTGCTTCAGAGACCCTAGGCTGCCTCTCGCCTGCACCACTTTCATTTGTACGTCATGCTGTGTTTTTTCCTGGGAAGGATATTGGCCTGCACAGTCCTTTGCATTTCCAAGCATGAGCCCACACATTGCACAAATTAACTTCGTATTTATAGCATGCAGGAGCATTTCTACAGAGGAGAGATATTTGGGTGGAATCTTGTAGTTCTGTAGTTGCTCAAGAACATGGAAGGTAATTCAGTTTCATCAAGAAAGCATCTCAAACCCCCAGTAATTGTATCTGCTTGTACAATTGTTTGGGAAATACTAGAAAAGTGCCAGGCTAGAAGTGGCGTTGGAGAATTACCTTGTTGCTTGGGAAAGAAAAGATTTTCACTGCAGGATGCTCTGGGAGAAGGAGAAGGGTGGTGAATGGATGTCACTGAGCTGAATGGCTTGGATGGTTGCACTGATCACAGGATAAAAAAACTGGCTGGGTGGCCAAGTCCGAAGGGTGGTGGTGAATGGAAGCAAATCCAGTTGCTGAGACCCTGACTAAAGTGGTATTCCCCAGGTCCAGCAGTGTTCAGTATCAGTGATCTGGATTAGGGAATTGAGTGAATCCTCAGTTCACGTGCAGGTGACACCAGGGTAGATGGGATGTTGATCTGCTGGAGGGCTGGAAGGCTCTCCAGTGGGATCTGGACATGGCCTCAAGTTGCTCCAGGAGATGTTTAGATTGAATATTTGGAAAAGTCTCTTCATGGTTGTCAGGCATTGGAACAGACTGCCCTGGGAAGTGATGGAGTCACTATCCCTGGAGATGTTTAGAAGATGTTTGGATGTGGCACTTGGGGATGTGGTTTAGTGGTATCCTTGGCAGTGCTGGGGTTCATCATTGGACTTAATAATCTTAAAGAGCTTTTCCAACCTAAAGGGTTCATTGATTCTGAAATGGGTGTTGTTGGTACCCAGTCCTGGTGCTGAAATTCACTGTTTCATAGCCCTCTTAAAAGTAGATTCCAGGATTAAGCAATTTTCATGGGTAAAAATCTTTAAATTCTTTTATATTCCTTTACTGTAAAAGGGCTGATATTAAAATATTTTTATATATTCATGTAATGGATATATGGCCAAAATATTTGTGATACTACAGCCCATCTCCTCAAAGTACCTAAGTGCCCAATTGCTGTTATTTCAAAGGGAGATAGACCCTAAATAAGAATTATGCCTCACTCTAGGCTAGATTTATCTGAGTTTTCAGTCATTTACCTGCCTTTGAAATCAGTATTAAAAATTAGCTCATGGGATTATGTATCCCCCAGCCTTCAAGTGAAACTTCAACTCCAGAACAAATACATTAAACTACTTTTCATTTGAATAACTGAAATCAATGAGAGTTATGCAGCTGGGGGCTTTGGAAAGTCCCTGGAGTCTTTCACCTGCATCTTTCAGCACTACGCATGTCTTTGAAATTGTGGCCCTGAGGCGCTGCTGAATGTGTTACCTGTCCTCTTTAATAGGATGTACATTATACTACTGTTATAGATGAGATTTCTGCTCTGGTGTCTCTGGCTGATGAGGGATGGAGATTTGCAGGTACAGAACAGCAAGTCCCTAATGAGAGGAAAGGGCAGAAATGCCATCGGTTTCTAACTGACAGTTGGATAAAAACCTGAAAGCATGTCTAATTCAAGCTGCTAAAAAGAAAGTGATGATTGAATACATTGAAATAATGGTGCTCCCTGTCTTCAGAATCATGCTTTTTAAACTAAAAAGCATTTCTTTTAGACAGCAAGGATAGTTCAATAATGTAGAATTCAACTGGATTTTTGAAAATTAAATAATTCATAAGCTCCAATGCTCATTATTTAAAATCAGTTTATTTTAGTATGGGCACTTTAAATTTGAACTAACTCTAGGAAGTTCCACAAATAACAAATGTAAGTCCAGCTCTATTCATCTGAGGGACTTCAGCTGTCTGTAGCTGAATTACAGCTTGTTTGAAAGTTTAAATGTATGTATGTGAGTTAACTCCACATTTTGACTGTTCATTATAAACCAGTAGATGTGACTGGTGTGAACAGTGTCTGAAGAGGCCTTCGTGAGGTTATTTTTGTTCATTATCTTGATTGCCACCCTACAGTGGAAGCTGGGAAGTTGTGCTTGGGCATTCAGGGGTTCCTGCAGGAAAGACCCTTTGAGAACTCTTACAGGTTGTGCTCATTTTCACAGGGATATTATTCCCAGTGTCAGTTAGGTGAGCATTGCTCATTATTGGTACCTGGAATGTGCCTTGCTGCCCCATCACACAGGTTTTGGTGCTGTGCTCAAGGTAGAGGATAGGTACTGTTAAAAGATAGATTTTTTCCTTTACTCCAAATACCAACATGAGCTTTAGCCACAAAAGTTTCAGCCAGGGACTTCTGAATTGTGACAGCGTGGTTTGTGTGATGGAGTGTGGATAATTAGGATCAGCTTTCAAATTCTGGATGCTTTTCTTTACCAAACCACTTAGATTTCAAGAGGTCACCATATTTATTACTTTGACACCACACCCCTATCCTTTGTAGTAAAGTGATAAATCAGTCTGCTTAATTATTTTATGATGCTATAGTTGATTTTTTAACACGATCTTGAGACAGTAATTCAGAAAAATACTGAGTCTGTTGGTGCAAAGGTAATTTACAGTGTTTAGAGAAACTTCTCACAGCAGTGGTTTATGAGCAGGAATGAGAAGTTCCAAGAGCCTGCGGGAGGAACTAAGAAAATAAATTAGTCATGAAGTCAGAAAACAAAGTCTATGACCTTTCTAAAGCCAATGTTACAGTCGGAGATGAGATAGAGGCCCGTAACATGAAGCTACCTAGTGCCTTGCCAACACATCTGCTGGGGAATATTTTTCATTTTGATCAGAAGCAGCTAGCTTGGACTTGGTAACACCTACTGACTCTGACACCAGGGAAGGTAAATCAGGATTTGGACTCATATTTGCATAGAAAATGCGAGATTCTTATCTCTGTTTTGAAATGTACCTTGCCAAGCTCTTCTAAAACTGCCTGGTATATGTGGTTTTGAGCAGAATGATAGATGTTTTCCAAATGTGAGATCACAGTTTGACCTTTAAGTTTCATGTGTGTTGTGTGCTTTCATTCTTCTTTTTTCCTTGTGATGCTCAACAAAGATTTCAGGAAAAAAAGAGGGTTCCTCTTTAAGGAAATGAGGAAATGCCTTGTAAGGACTAGAAAGGGAGACTAGGAGCCCTTGATTTTGCCATATGACTTTCTGTGTGACCATAGTACATCCACCAGAGGAATTGATGTAATGCTACTCCTGCGGGATTAAGATAAAGCTTTGGGAATGTCAGAAATGCTCATTTGGGATCTTCAAAAGCATAAAGAAGGTGATGAAAATCGAAGAGCAGAGTGGTGTTTGAAGTGGGACCACAGAAAAATAAAGTGAGAGGGAAACACTTTTGGGAGGGTCAGATTACAGAAGTTTGTGCTCAGTATCCACCATGACATTTCTGGTTCCTATCCTGTAATTCAAACCAGATGTTTCTTACAGAAATAGACAATCACTGGATGCCCACCAGGCACCGAGGCTTTGCTGCAGATAATTATGATCTGATGAATGAGCTGCATCTTGGGCTGGGCTCTAACAATGGCTTGCCAGGAGCTCTGCCATCCCACAGGGAAGGAGCTGATGCTCTCCAGCTTCTCCAGTATTGCTCTGGCAGAGATCCACACATGGTCCCAGCTCTGCCTGGGAGCACGTAGCCATCAGTAGTTTCTGCAGCAGTAGTTGTGTAAGGATGCTGGGTGATCAAAGAGCGGGCTAATCAGCTTGGATGGATGAGCAAATTGTGGTGCCTGCAAAACCAGATGACTGTTGGTTTGTGCCCTCTCCAAATGGTCAGATGTGCCCTCTGACGGCTGCTGGTGTGGGGTCAGAGCCATTTGACACTGATGTTGCCTGAGGCTGAAGCTGTGAAATGTCCAACAGGGGTGTGTGCTCAGGAGCCCAGGGCAGCGGCGCTCACCCAGGCGTGAGGAGCAGTCCATGGAGCTGCCTCAGGATGAGCCCGATGGTTTCTGGTTCAGGAGCTGTGTTGTGATGAAATGATCTGCCTCTTCCAGAGCAGATACTGACAAACTCTGCAAGGCTGGGGACTCCTTCAAACTGCATGAATGAGTTTGCTGATGATTTGCCAAAATACGCAGATTATTCTTCTATGGTGCATTGCTTTAATTAGGGATCCAGGGAACCACCTGACTTTTCCCACAGATCCTGCCAGCTCTATGAGCAGGTAACCTGCTCTGCACCAAGACTAGCAGAACTGCAGGCTGTTGATTACTATTTGTGTTACAGGAGCTTTCAAAATTCCCTTTTAAGATCAGGCCATGCTTTGCTCAGTAATCAAAACTTTCCAGTGCTTCTTTTACAAAGCGTGAGGCACCTCACAGGAGCTTGGCTTGCCTTTAGCTTTTTGATGTATTCTATGTGCTTACTGTGCTGACTTGAAACTTGCTCAAGGCAGAAGAATTATAAAATTAGCAGAGAGGGACAGATGAAAAAAGTAAATAAAGTCTTTGTTTTTCTTATGTAGCACCAATCTGTGCCAGCCTGATTTCTACACAGAAACTTTAAATAGAAATGTATGTTTTCCTTTGAAATATCCCAGAAAAAGAAACCAAAGATATCCCAAAATAGTTAGTGAACTACAATAGCTTGATGAAAGTCTCTTTACAGTGTTCCACTGTGCTTTGAATTCTTTGAGATTTACCCAGCCTTCTTCTTCACCCTCTGTAAATGCTGAATCACTGTAGGACATCTATCAAGATTTAATTCATTCACTGCCTTCAGTTCAGGAGCTGTGATCATGGGATGGTCTCTGTGTACTTTTTTTCTCCTATGCAGCAACTTAATTTTAGACTTACTGATCTAAGAACGACAGGAGATTGACTCTGGCTTTTCTTCTGTTGATACGAACCAGAATGTCCTACTGAAGTACATGGAGATGTAGTGCTGGAAAAGTACTTGCAGTCTTTGCCACAGCTGTGTGTATTTGTTGCACAGACATCTGAACGTGTATCTCCATTGTCTGGCTATCTATGCTTTCAAACACTAAGTTTCAAAGTTGTGAGTTGCTCTCAAGCCTGGAGCTTTCTGATTGCACAGGCTGGTTGGTCATTTTCTGCCATATATATTGAGCTGCATTAGCTTGACTCTGCTTTCCTGTTGAAATAAGAGGTGGAAATGTGGAGAATCTGAGCTAGGGATTGTGTTGGCCTTTTCAGTGTGTGCATTTTCATGAACACAACATTCGCTTGTATCTTGTATCTCTAACAGCTTCCTGAAACAAATAGGTGTGATTTAGACTGTGCTGAGAAAAAGGAAAAGCATCTATTTCAGCATATTATTCATGTGCAGTGAGACACTCCTAGTAAACCACAGTTTAGGTCAGAGGAAGATGCTGGGTGAAGAGGACTTGAACTCCTCCTTATTAATGAAACCAAGACCCAGAGCTTTGAATTGGCCCGCTGTCTTGCAGAAAATCCAGGATCCCAAGAGAACCAAGCGGCTTTTTACAGTGCTTGTGCTTTTCTGTTCATTCAGTTTGTTTGTTAGATGTCATTTGCATGAATAGTCAAACAGTGTTTTAATTCTGTTCCATCAATGTTTTCAAGCCAAGTTTCCCTTTGGCACACAGCAGCGATACAGTTGTTCAGTTACTCAACGATTGTTAAAAGAGGCTTAGGTTAAATTCTGGAAGTTAATGAGAGAGTGGTGTACACCAATTTGGATTATGCTTTATGAACTAATTAAATACTTATTTACATGCTGTGTTTACTGTCCTCTATACACAGCAGGTTTTGTTTAATACTCATTTCATGTACAGGTAATTTACAGCTTATTTCAACCTCATGTCCTTGATGTGAGTACTGTCTTCTCACCACACAAAGAGGGGGGGCAAATTAATATCCTTGCCTCCCTTGACAGCGTTCAAGGGTCTTTTTGCTGGGTGAAAGAGTTTTTGTAAAGCAAAATGTGTTTATGTCTTACATCTTTATAATCTGTATTGAGTGATAGTCCTCGAATTAAAAATCAGAGTGTTTTTTTAAATTTCAGAATATAAAGTTAGTCTTCTAAAGCCTTATTGAAACATGCAGAGAGATGATCCGATTTCTAGAGGTGTTGTTTACAAGGCAAATTTGAACACAATCAGCTCCTCCTACCCCGCAATGGAAACAGAAGCCCCTGAAGCCACTCATAGCCATGGGCTCCCCATCCACCCTCTTAATCCAACATTCTGCTTGCTCATCAACCAGTAACGAGCCTGCATCCCAGGCATCCCCCAGAATGTTCCCCAGGTGCCCTGGGGGGTGTGAGCCTCCTCCTGGAGCTGTGGTTCAGCAGGACACTCAGGACTTGAAAACTTGGATGCCTACCAGACATAAAATAAGGCTCTTCTGTCAAAAAATACTGATGAAACAAATTAAAATTCACTTTAAAATGTCAGTGGGGATTGCTTAGCAAAACCTACACTGATGTATTTAATTTTAATGGTTTTTGAAGAGATAAAATATGGGCCATTAAAACTGGGGCTGATTGAAGTAGCAGGACATTATTTACCATGTTTCAAATGAAAGGTTCCCTGAAAGTTATTTATTAGCTTGAAGTAATGAATCTAGTTTGCAGGAATAAATGAAATCTAGGTCCAGCCAGCAAAACAGTTCAGTTTGGTGCAACCTTTACCAAGGGAAGGAGGTTTTAGAGAAGGAACTTGCCTTGCAGGGGTCTCATCTGCCTCTTCTAATTTGTAAAGCTAAACCCCTGCCATTTGGCCAAGTCTCATGCAGTCTTCATCACGGAATACTTAAATCAGCCTCATTAACAGTTAATATTTGCCCAGCTTGCCTGTAGCAGTGTTTCCTAAGTAATTGTTATTCATCCACGTTTCATTCTCTACTCTAAATATTTACAGTTTTCTTTTCAGAGTTCCTGGGGTGATTTCCCCATGTGCGTGTTCAGTTACGTAGCTCTGGTATTAAAAAAAAAAAAAGAAGACAATTTTAACTTGCTGGCATTTTATAGCTTTTGTTCTACTTGCAAAGTTTAACACTGATGAGTTTTGACACACAATAAAGCCAGCTCGTGTGCCTGACCAGCTTTATGGGGGAGACACATCCTCTTGGCAAGAGTGTGATGTGATGGGTCCCAGATGGAAGAGCTGCAGGGTGCAGCTGAGCTGATCTGGTGAATGGCTCTTGGGAGAGAGGTCCTGTCTCTGCTCACTCATCCCCTTCCCTATGCATGGTCCTGCTCAGCACAGAGGTATTTGGGATTTTGCCTGGATTGCCAGGCTCCAGGCTCCAGTGGGTGCACATGGGTCAGCTCAGCTGCATGGTGTGGGTGCACCATGGTACCTCCAAGTGCAATTAGGCTGGTGCTAATATACTTGTTAATCTGAAATCTCTGAGTATATATTTAAAATAAATGATTGCCTAAATTATGGCCTGTTGGGAGACTACAGCAGAGTTTGGAAAAAACCCATTCCCTCTCTCATTAGTGGAATTTTTCATGTTTTAAATATGATCACAAAGTGGTGCCTGGCCTAATGACAGAGCATAAAAGGTGCAAGCTGTATCACTGCCTTCATGGTTACCATTGTTAAAGCACTGAACTCTTTTGCAGGTTAATGAAATTTATCATGATGAGTCCCTGGGTGCTCACATTAACGTTGTCTTGGTGAGGATAATCCTGCTGAGCTACGGCAAGGTAAGGAAAGGTTAATTTAAATGGAGGATATCAATATCTATAGACTTCATTCTTTTACAAACAGTGCAGCTACTGGGGACGTGTATTTGTTTTGTCTTTTAATCCATATATATTATCCTTGCTAGTCTGTGAATATAAAGAACTTTCATGTTTATGTATATCTGTTTATCATTTAAACTTTACATTTCAAATAATTTCAATTTTTGCTGGGTTTTCCCTGTGTCATTTGGAGTTACTGCTTGGCTCTGGCAGTCTGTCTTTTCAGATTTGTTTGGAATAGGCCATGAAACATAGAGAACATTTTAGTTCCTAAAGAAAACATGACATGTTCTGGTTCAACTGTATGTAAGTAACAGTAAACACAAGATCAGTTCTGCAAAATGCTGAGGACTACAGCTGCTTTCTAAGAACTCATTTATACTTGTGCTTATTATCAGGGGAACTACACATGTGCTTAAAGTTAAATGGGTGTTCTGTGGAATAGGGGCCAGAAAGAAAAGAGCTCTGCCAATCAAATCTGTAATTAAAAATATCAAGTGTTCTTTCTCTCAGTCTGTGGAAGAGATTGCTCCACAGACAAAACTTGGGTAAAGAGGAATCAAAATGTTAAATGGGTTTCAAAAGTATTGATCTGTTCAGTACCTGTGTCCTGTTACTGCCAAGTCAACATCAGATTCCATGGCAGTGGGACATTTCAAGTATGTTGATAACTGCTTGGTTAAGGACATGTGATTTTAGTGCTCTCCAATGCAGCATCAGGCCCAGCTGCTCAGAGCAGAGTGTTAACATCTAATGCACCTTCCTGTGACTGGGGTGCTGGGATTTCCATGTTCATGTAGTAAACCTGGATTCTGGATGACTCCATGTCTGTTCGTGGAAGTTGCTGGAATGCTGTCAGCAAAGAGCCAGTGTAGGTGGGGAAGCTCCACTGGTATTCACCAGCTTACCCTGCTCAGTAGCAGCTGAGAATTTTCCTCCCTGGTGCAAATGAGGGAGCTCTCAGGTTTAGTCTGGACTCTGTAGGAGACTGATTACCTGGATACAGGTTGCATTTTTCTGTTGGAGCTTCCCCATCTGAGAACGAAACACGCCAATCCATCTCTGCTTTTCCTGCAGTGATGATGATGATGATGATGATGATGTAGTTACACACTTTGGATAAGCTTAATCAGATGTATGTCCTGAAGTAAAAGGTAAAAAAAGGTCATATTTGCCATTTTGCGATTGAAAGTTCAGGGAATATGTAGTTAACATTGAATTACAAAATGGTTGAAATATCCTTGTGATTGCTGTAGTGGCAAAAATTTGATTGTAAATTGAGTTATGAATCTCATACAAGTCAGATGTTGCGGTAGTGGTGGAAGCCAGCAGACCTAGTACCTGGGCTAGTTACTTCTTTGCAGTCCCTAGTTCATGGCTATTTCATAATTGTTATGTGTTTGTTATTATTCATCTTTAGCCCTACAGATCTACCTCAGTGTGAGCTCTGGTTCTATCTGCCAGTTTCCAGATGACAGACAGTGGCTACAGCACTCATTATTCCGTCTTAAGGGTGTTTGTTTTCTTGTGAAGAGGGAAGCCTTGTCCATTTATAATTTGAAAGTCACCAGTTTCTTATTCTTTAGAGAGGAGAGTTGGGATGGAGGACAGAGGCCATCATTTCTAGGCAGGTCTTTGGCCACATCACAGAGGCAGCATTTGCAGGTCTGTGTAATCTGCTTGTGGATATTCTGCTTCTGGATTCTACATCCGCAATCTGCAGTGGACAGTGCTTTAGCTTCTGAGTTGTCCTGCTGGTTTCAGTGGAATAATTCCGCTATCACAAGGATAATTTTTCTTGCATTTCCTTATCTGATTCTTGTTTATGTGAAAGACAATCTATAGCTTTCTAAAAATAGTAAAAAGTATATATAAAAGATATCATTCCAGAGCTCCTGTACTTTATGATGTGGGAACCTGCAGGTCATGGCTGTATAAGAATACATCCTTTTCTGTTACTGCTTTTAAAGTTCCTGATCAGAGGATTAATACCAGGGAGTAGAAGGTGAAGAAATTTTCCTTTGAAGTTCTGGGATAATTTAGCAGTGGAAAAGCAGAGAGAAGAAGTGTATAGTTCTCTTATTTTCTGAACCTGTTCTGAAGAATTAAAACAAAGCCTTGAATATTTTTCTATCCCACACAGAGCACTAACAATTTTAGGAAAATACGTATTCAAAATACGTAGTATTAAGTAGGGTACGTGTACAAGTTAAGGCAGTGCATGAGTGAAGCAGCATGATTGGCTTCACAACGTGAAAATGTTACCCCAGTCTTGTTTGAGTAAGCATTTCTTTTGAAAGCATGGAGCTAATATCTTCAGATTCATTTGCTTCACTGCAGGCAATTTATATATATTATCAAGGGTGCCATTTAAATAATCATAATAATTACATGATGGTTCTGTAATTGATGAAGTATGTACCATCAATGTCAGGTTTATGACAGCACTCTCAGCTATTGCCAATTCTCCACCCCTGAGCAGCCTTCTACTGTATTGTGGGTTTTTCAGATGATTATATTATTTTATACAATATGTCATCTGTTGATAAGAATAATATGGACAATACTTGAGTTGCATAGCAACCAACCTTTCACTGGTTCTTGCTTGAAGGTACTCCACTCTTTCCAATGTGCTTATTTTTTAATATTGTCAAACACAGGCAACTGCACATGCAGAAGTTTCAGTAATTTCAGGAATAGCATTAATTGCTGTGGTAAGATGAAAAAATGGAAGATATTCCTCAGTAATCACATGCTGAGATTACTTCAGGGATGAATCAAAAGATCTGACATGGTTTTTGTGAATTAGCACTTTGTGCACGTTATCACCTCAGGACTTTGAGGAGGTGGAAGGTTGAGCCCTGCCAAGAGCACCAGGCTTGGGCTCTGGCTGGGTGGTGTGTTTGGGGAGCAGGCAGTGTGGCTGGGCTGGGGCTGGGGTAGCTCTGCAGGACTTTGCAGGAGCTGCCAGCCCTTCCCTGACTCCCCACTTTTCTCTTAGTACTTCCAACAAATGATGTACCACAGACTGATGTGAAGGCTTCAGCTGTGCCTTGCTGCTGCCCACTCATTTATCAGTTCCATAGTTAGGACAGAAAAACGTTCTGCAAGGGCTGCTCCATATCTGTATTGGCTTCAGAAGCCACAATGCATTTCTCTGCGTTTTCTTGACACTGACTTCCAAAGGCACGGGCTTTTTTGATGTGATGGGATGCTGCAAGTAAGTAAACAGGGTACATGCAGTGCATTTTTCTTCAAATGGGAAAAAGATGAGCTGGCTTGCTTCTGCCTTTTTGACTTCAGTAGTAGGAAGATTGGTTCCAAATTTTGGCAACTGAGGATGTATTTGAGATTAATATAATTCAATGTTTGTGCGAATTATTCCACTTAGACCTATTTTGGTTGTAACAGCTCTGTAATACAGCTAGCTCTAGAATACTCAGGGAAATAAGCAAAGCAACCACGAGCACCAAGTGCAGAGGAGGTTGCAAGAGATGAGCTGAGCGTGCATTTAAAAACCCTGACTTGTTATTCTAAAATTTGTTTGGAAACATTTAAATACTGAGCACTGCACAAAATCCTCTCATCGCCTCTTTGAGGTGAATGAATAAAGATTATTATTCCCATTTTACTGCTAAAAAACCAGAGATGTTAAGTGTTATTTTCCAAGGCCACACGGAAGGCCACTGGCAGGCTGGGGATAAGGCCTCATAAATTCCTGGCTCCAGCCCCACGCTCTGTCCATGGACAATGGTGACTCTGTGTGCAGATGAGCTGCCCTTGCACAGCGCAGAGGAAAGCACATGTTAGCTGAGATGGATGTAATTAATACAGTGATTAATGAAAAAACACTTGGAAAGTATTTTGCAGGGACTGCAGGGTTTTCAATAAATGCAGCCACCCGAGGATTTGTGAGAGTTGTTTCTTGGGAAATGTGAGTGTGGCAGTGCAGGACACCCCGAGCTCTCCTTTGGCACTGTGCACAGCCCGAGGGGCCTGTATCCAGCCTGGAGCAGGGTGGGATGGGCTGAGGGATGCTGGCTCTGCTCCGTGGCATCTGGAAATGCAACCAGGAGGGAGAGAAAACCTACATAAGCTGTAAACCAGTGTTGGCATCGTAACAAGTGGTTGGACTCTGACCATGTGTTAACTTGGTCAGAGTGAAAGAGAAACCTGACTACCACTGTAGAGAGCCTCTCTAATAGCTTAGAGAAGGGAAGAAAACCCAAATGACTTTGAGGAAGCAGTTCAGGAAGAAGGTGCTGTGGGGTGGATTCCTACAAACTCGTAAGACAAGACTGTTCAGCTGAGAAGGACTTTTCAGTTTTGTATGTCTGAGATACTAGCAGAGCTCCTGCTGCCTTCATTTGGGACCAGGCTTTACCTTTGATCTTTTCATAAAATGATGCTCTCTTTATCTCTGCCATCTGACCTTTTCATGTCTAAGCTTGATGCAAGCAGGGGAGATGTTCTTGGTTCAGCTAGGATGGAAATGCTAGTTCAGTCTGAGTCAGGTTCTTCTTTCTCTCTGTTTCCCATAAGGCAGCCTTGGAAGCACAAATCAGGTTTATTCCTTAAATCTGGTGTTTGTGCTTACTATTTTGCCGTTGACCCTGCTATTTCCCTGGAGAGAAAGGGATGAGCACCTCCACTTACCTCTGCCTCTCCCAGGAAGGTGCAAAGACTCTGGCTGAGAGCACCTCTGCCTGCCAATGCCAGGAGGTTGTTGGCTGCACACTGGGGCCATGGAATAGCTGTGCTTGGAATGGACCTCTGGACATCATCTAGTCCAACTGCCCTGCTCAGAGCAAGATCACCTGGAGCAGGTTGTTCAGGACTTTGTCTAGCTTGGTTTTGAACATTTCCAGAGACTCAATGACCTCTCTGGATAACCTTTCCCAATATTTGGCCACTTGTATGGCAAGGCTACAGTAACACTCCTAAAGGCTTTTTTTCTTGCCCATTGCCTCTTCTCCTTTCTCTGGATACCACTAAGAAGACTGTCTCAGTCATCTTTATTCCCTGCCCAGTATTTATATATATTGAGATCTTCCTAAGCCTCCTCCAGCCTCTCCTTGTGACAAGTCACAAATGTGGCTTGAGTATCTTATTTTTCCACTGACATTGGTAGATGCAGAAGACCTGAAATAATCAGCAGGAATCAAGCCCTGACCTTACAAATGTGTCTGAAGATGGAGTTGTTGACCCCAGCATTTGGCCATATCCAGTAACCAGTTCTGCAGAGGCTGAGTTGCAAGGCCAGGACCTACATATGATGTAGCATTTTGTCAGCTGTTCATATTTCTCATTGTTTTTATATGTTTCATATGGGGATAAGGAGAAGAGATATTGTCCCTCCTGTTTTTTATCTGAGTGAATTGTTGAATTCCCTTATTTATATATTAGACTTAGAGCTTATAACTTCCCGGTGTGTTTTGTTGGGACCTTGAAGAATGTGGAGCTGGCTGATAGCATAAGCAGTGCTTTGTACTCCTGATCTGCTTACATTTATACAGAATTAGAGACTGAAAAATGTTTACACACTGCTGCCATAGGAAAGCTTTACAAATCCTTTGAATGCAAAATGACAGTTTGCTGAATGAGTTATTTTTGTTAGTTTTGTTACCATGGAAATTCAATAATTGTATTTATTTATCTTTTACTTGTCTCGTTCAGGATGAGAGAAGAATATAGAAGTTCTTATCCAATATCCAATGAACAATAGAAGTGCCAAGTAGAAGCAATGTAAACAGTGTGTTTTGCAGAGACTTTACACATTGAGGAAGGGAAAGTCATACGTTAAATGGTTTCCTGAATGTGTGCACTGCTGTGGTCCAACTTTTCCTACTATAGTTTTGGAGCCTGTCATATTGAGAATATTTCTGCTCCTCCTGGAGCTACTGAAGAGCTGCAAAGCCTTCTCCGTTGGTTCTCTTGGAGCACCACCTAATGGATGAGTTAGGAAAGGTCCCCCCAAGCTTCTGACCAGCCTAAATTTCTTATGTTCTTATCATCAGGTACCTGCTCATCATCGCGTTTGTGAAGTTGCATCCAGTGATGCCAAATATCAGATAAATAAAGCACTTGTTTAAGGGGAGCTGCCATTCTGAGTGTGACACCAGTGTGTCTTTAACATGGGCTGGCAGCTTGAACATTCTTGAAAGGCTTGGGGAGAATATAGACTAAATTTGGAGTTTTCTTCTAAGATAACTTTGACATTGTTAAAGAATAAAAAATTATATATTTCTTCCTTGCCCCACAATCTCCACAAGTATTTGAAGGACTTTCCACAGCTTCATGAATGACTTGTTCTTCAGTGTGTTCACAGGAGAGAACTGGTAACTTCCCAAAGATAAGACAGGTAGCAGAGAAGGTTCAGAGACCTCTCTGGCTTTCAACCATTTCTTACTGCCCTACTTTGCCTCTTTGTGTGAATGGTAGTTGCAACTCAGTTGTCTTCTATTTTTATTTAGTTTTTTGGGGGTATTTTTTGCTGCTTCCATCTAAGAAGGAAGGGAGTAGAGAAGAAATGAAGTCAGAATCCAAAAAAGGAAGGAAAATGTGCAGCATTGGTAGATGTTGAGTTTCCCAGAGAAAAGGCCTCAGCTAGTTCTATAGGGCATACTGTCCTCGTCACCCTCTATGATGTCTCCTTGCCTGGGGGATGTTTTCCCAGCTGAGCCCCTTCCACTTCTTGGCCAACATCTCCATCTGTTTCCATCAGCAGTTCACAGATTTTTTGCTTTTCTTGCTGTGAGGAGGAAAGTTTCTCTTTCCATTGGCAGTTTTCCTGCTGATCAGCTGAGTAATGCTCTCCACAGGCCTGCTGTCCTGCTTGGAAAGAGGTTCACCCAGCCAGGTCGGAGCTCCCAGCCAGCTGCAGGACCTGTGAGTTCCTGGCAGTGTGGGCCCTTTGCTGGCCAAGAGTAACACCTACACCTCTTCTCCATGTGCAGCCTGCTGGCCCCCAACTTCCCCTGTTTGCAGTGTGAGAAAGGGGATGTCACCTTTCAGTCCTAGTTACTGCACACAGCTCATCTCTTCTCCTCTTTCTCATTTGCTTTGTCTGTTTAATAAGAGGTTTGGCTCTGATGAAAGTCCACACTGACTTCCAAAAGAAAATATTATTAAGTGTTATCTGATATCTCTACAAGAGTAATTTTTGGACAACATCCTTCTAAAACATATGACATCTGCCCTGAGTACTAACAAGCTCTGCCTGGTGCCATGATCTCCTGAGCTCCTTTCTTCAGGACAGCAGCAATTATCTGTAAAGGCAAGGCAGCTGAAAAGTGGATAAAATTCTATATAAAGGCATGCCTGGCTTAGGAAGTCTTTGATCCAAAGACCACTGGAGCCTTGGAGGTTCTTTGGAGGGAAACACTACCTCTAATTCCCTTCCCTGACCATACCATTGCCTGCTTTGAGGAGAGGACCATGGTGTTTGTGGTTCTCAGTCTCAGCCCGTGCAGTTGCACAGCACAGTGAGCTTGACTCACTTGACTTGTCAGACTGGCCATGCAATATTTGCTGTTAGCACTGCTGAAGCCTTTCTGATCTGAAAATCTTTGCCAAATGGTGAAAACTGGGCGTTCAGGTGGAAATTTGCTAGGAATCAAGTGGGTTTCTCTTTTCAGGCTGCTGCATTACAGTGAGGAAAGACAAGGGATTTGTGACCAGATGATTGAGTTCTCAGTGAACTTGGAATACTCAGCAGGCAGACTGAGTTTTTCCTCTCACTCTTTGAGGTCTTCCTCACTTGCATGACCTAGACTTGCTACTTACATTCATAGCACATGGACACTCAAAATAATCTACTTCCTACTGGATGTCTTGCTTCCCAACTTAAAGAGCAGTAAGGCTCAGTTTTATGATGTTAAAGTTGTGCTGTTGGCAAAAAAGTTGGGTCAGCTAAAACATGTTTTGTAAGACTTGCATGTTCTCAGTTTCCCCTTTTATGTCCTCCGTTTCCCCTTTTATGTGAAACTTTTTCTT
The DNA here is from genome assembly GCA_013397155.1 of Irena cyanogastra. Classification (NCBI taxonomy): domain Eukaryota; kingdom Metazoa; phylum Chordata; class Aves; order Passeriformes; family Irenidae; genus Irena; species Irena cyanogastra. The sequence continues at coordinate 641,867 of VWZV01001720.1, read as the reverse complement.
TCTCCCTATTGTGTAGGATGCAAAAACCCCACAATGCTCCACATTAACCAGTTCATCCAACTTCATTTGCTTGAAGACAAGCTGTAAAATCAGTGTTTTGATAAGTAAGCATTGAGGTTCTCTTGGACTGAGCCTGTGGTTTTGCTCTTGGAATGGACTTCAGTATAGAGTGAGGGAGTTGCTGACTCACAGCAGATGCCAGTGCAGTGCCTGAACCACGGGAGCTGCTTTGCTGTGCCAGACTGGTCTGGCCTCTGGCAGACTTGATGTTAATCAGAGCACTGCTGTAACCTGCTCTCTTAGTTCATTCAGAGACAAATATTTTGCTTTTGTGATGGTCTCCATCGACAAGGGTTTGATTTAGCGGGCAGGGAAGAGATGACAGACAAAAGCTATAAAGCAGTGGTTATTAGGAAATAATTAACATTTTATTTTCTATGCTTTTTTTGCTGATCATGCAAATTCAAGAGTTCTTTGCAAATAATTGGATACCCTTAAACAAAGCATATATTGATAGGGTGTGTGTTTTCATTGTTTTCTGATCAATGTGTCTTAAATGATGTGATTTTTCATTTGGTAGAATGTACACAAGGAGGTCATTATGAAATAGGGAAGCATTAGCAAACATCAGGAAAGATTAGCCAACTAGAGGTTTCTCAAATTCATTTTACAGCATTCTTTGCTTTTGAGTCTTTCAGTCAGATTTTTTTATTAAGTTCCTTGAAGGAATTGATTTTTTTTGTGCAATTTTAGAGAAGTAAGAGTGAATGTGATACAGATAAGTTTTGTGTTTGTTTGCTTGTTTGTTTTTGTTTTACCACTGATAGATGTTATTAAAGACCTGAGCAACAGTCAAACCCTGTTTAATGGACTAGGATTTTTCCTTGAAGAGCCAGGATTTTGCCCTGTATTAGTTACTCAAAGTTTGTTTAAGTATGTTCTTATAAATATACAGAGATTCAATAAAGGCACCACAACTGTCCCACCATTTAAAATACAGTTATTAGTTCAATTTCCAAGGGAATTATGGCTGGAAGCAGTATGATCCAGCACAGGATTATATTACAACTTTTTCATTCCACATTGGTATAAGAATCCAAACTGTGCCTCTATTTGGTTTATAAATTTGTTTTTCTGAACATTTGCAGAATTGTAATATCTTAGTTTTGCCAAAATCAGACCTCAGTTTGGCAGACACTTCTTTTATCAATTCCAGTTGTTCTTCCACAACCCTTTGAGGATTTTCTTTTTCATGTAGTCAATACTCTATGTACTCCATCATGCATTCAATCAGAGGACACGTCAAATACATCTGTATTTAAACATGAATTGTATTACTTCTCTCTTATTTTTGGCCTAGGCTAAGTTTTACTCTACATTAAGTATTTTGGAATGACAAATGCTTGCAGTACAGTGTAGCATCTAAACTGTAGTGGGTTTTGTTATGATTACAGTGTTGTCATGGTAATATAATCTTTGCAAATGGAAAGCCAGGGTTCACATCTGTAGTTCTTACAAATCCTGGAAGGCCTGGGACAGGTCAGTTAGTCATACAGTTTACAGTATCCCACATACAATAAGCTTTCTAAAGTCTAAGCAGTGCACGGTATCAAGCAGAATTAGCTGGGAACTCTTAAGAAAGTACTACAGAAAAAAAACCAAAAGAGGCAAATGTAATAGTTGGATTTTAAAATACCTTTCTCTTCCTTGCTCAAGAGAACTGTTCTTTGCACCTCACCTAACACGTCAGCTCACTGGAGCCAGCCAAGCCGTGTCAGTTCACCATCCCTGTAACATGTGGTTTACTTGGAGAATGGCATCCCACAGTGGGAAGTTGTGTTCTGTCTTCTGAATGATCTTCAGACGAGTAATGGGATAAAGAAAACGCAATTTAAAAGACAGTCACTGGGAAAGTCCATTTCTGGAAGTAATGATTCAAGAACAGCTGAAAAAGTGCACTTAGTTTTACACCGAGAGAGCATCCAGGAGTGTCCTGAGTTCTGAACAGCCTAAACAGCTCTGTTTCATGACAAAAGCAGCTGATGAACAGGACAGGATGCTGGCTCTCTGCAGTTGTTGTGATAGGCTTTGCTTGGCCCTTAGGCATTGATCTTCCCCACACTGGGTCAGTCTCTCCTGGTCAAGACCTGTTGTGGTCCTGAAAGGGACGTGAGCTCCATCAGGAACTGTATATCCAGACTGGAAGTGACTGTAAAGGGATGATAAAGTGATGTAAACTGATGCCAGGGTGGCATAGAAATAATAAGAGTGCACAACTAGTATCAGTTTTGTCATTAAAACATCCATCTTATTATTTCTTGTCTATTTTAAAATTTTTTATATCTTAGATCTCATTAAATACAGACATCACAATCTAACCATGAACTTCAGCTATTTACTTGCTTTCTTGATCCAGTAAAATTTGTTTCTGAAGTGTGAGTATCTCTTAATTAAGAACAAACTTGTAATGGAAATGGGATGTTTAATCAAGTGCCTGAAAAAGTTGGGAAAAAATTGCCCACGCTTTTGATAAATAGCTCTTGGTGTGTTTTTTTTCCCCTGTGTGACTGCAGTCTATGAGTCTGATAGAGATTGGGAACCCCTCCCAAAGCCTGGAGAACGTGTGTCGCTGGGCATACCTGCAGCAGAAACCTGACACTGGGCACGCCGAGTACCACGACCATGCCATCTTCCTCACCAGGCAGGACTTTGGTCCATCAGGCATGCAAGGTGTGTGTCTGGCTTTGTTTTGCATTTGCATTTATTACCGAGCCAGGCTAGCCATATAAAGTTTAATTGTATCTCTTTTGCTGATCTGTGCTCAGTGTTTTCTTTCCCTGAGAGCTCTGCGTTGGGCCATTTTCAGTTGTAACTGCTTCACTTGTTATTTGATCCTTTCTTACTGATTACCTATTGCATCATTTCTGTGTTCTTACTGAAGCAGAGAAAACGGGATCCATATGTAAACAGTCCTGGACATGCCCAAAGATTAAAGAATAGATTTTGCGTTTAAAAAGTTCCTAAGCTGTTGCTGTGTTTCAGCTGGATTGCAAGAAATGTTCTTATGGAGAGGTCTGGAACAGCAGGGCCAAGCTCTGTCCACTTTTTCCTTTTTTCAGACCTCATCCTCCTGTGAGATCAGGTTTTTCAGCAGAGCAGAGTAGTCTCAGAGCTTTCCCATTCATTTTGAGTTGACCAGAACTGCTGTCAGCACAGGGCTGGGGCTTTGCTCAGAGGGCTGGTATTGGGCTCCTCCATGCCACAGCATGTGGTGTTCTTTGTCTCTGTTGTCTTATGCACTGACAAAAGGCAATTCTAGGGCAGTCCAAGAGGTGACAAGAATTTTCTTGGTAAGCCAGGAAGTTTTCATTTGTTCAAGGCTGGTTTCATCTGTTTCATTGATGAAGGAGCACATTGTTAAATGTTTGGGGGCAGAGGTCTTGAGAGGACCAGTTCAACTCTACTTGTATCACAACAAAGGACAGATGCTCGCCCTAGAGCTTCCCACCATGTTGATTTTTCTGTACTTGTTGATTTTCTGGAACACTTGGTGTTTCTCACAGGCTATGCTCCCGTCACTGGGATGTGCCATCCTGTCCGAAGCTGCACTCTCAACCATGAAGATGGCTTTTCATCTGCTTTTGTGGTGGCTCATGAAACTGGACATGTGTGAGTACAACTGGACATCTGTGTTGTGCCTTAAATGGTTTTTGGTACGAACAAATGCTGATTACATTGGACAGATGCAATTGATGTTAAGAAACAGTATTTAGGTTTAGGGCTGGTTTCAGGTCTCAGCTCTCACAAAGCTTTCTTTTTGATCTTAAGTAACCTTTATATTTCGGGATTTTCAAATGGGAAAAAAGAACTAATACCAAAATATCTTCAGGGCTGCTGTGGGACTAGATTGAATGATGTATTGTAGTCTCCTGGTGGAAATGTAAAGTACCCATAATAAAGAAATATGAATTCACTGAGTCAGTGGAACACGGTATTCTTGCAAGCATCCATACTAAATAAGCACATAATCTGTGTATGTTACTGCTGATAAAGGAGACAATACTGTATAGAAGCGAGGTGCCAAGCACTGCAGTTACAACTGTTGTATATATCTCATATAAAAAGTGCAATCATTTTACCTATTGATGTGATTTGAACCAATGCCTGAGCAGCAGTTGTCAGAGCTTTGATTTCTCCCAGATCTTTTTCGTTTCCTTGTTTTCCCTGCAGAGAACTCCCACTGATTTCCCATTTTCTCTTTGGTAGAATGACAGTTACCAGAAGGCTTTTTCTGAACAGTTTCCATCTATTCTGTTTTCCCTAAGAAAGCCTGCAGGCCCTTTCTCATTTTTTTAAAAACAATAAAGTGCCAAAATTTATTGAAATCACCATAAACATATCTTAGTTAGACAGGGACACCTATTTGAGACTCAGATAGTATTTATTTCTAGAAATACGTAATTTTTGTGTTTAAGAACACAGCATGGGCTTTAAAAGAGACACCACTGCAGAGAGTTTGTAATCCCTCAAGTCATATTCAGCCCCAATGTGTTAATTTGGTTTAATTATGGACAGATATTGCCCATGTTAGTCCAATAATGCCTATTAAAAATGCAATATAAGATCCTAAAAAAGGAAAGGGGCAAATATATTCATAATAAATCCAAAAAGAAATTTTAAAATATCTGTAATTTGGGGTAGTTTTCTAGAAAGCATCCACCACTTTCCAGGCTGTTTCACATTTAAACAATGTGGGATTGCTCCTGGGCAACAGCAGCAGCTTGTCTGAACTAGCTTTCTGTGTGGTGCCTTTCATTATTTCCATGCAAAAAAGTCTGCAGTTGCAAAATACTTTGAATTAAGGTAAGGTGTGACTTTTTTTTTAGAAGTTATATAAAGACCTGACTAGCTCCAGATTAGAGCCTGGGTACATTTCTGTTAGTATTCCTGGAGGGTGGGCAGGCTCAGTAATTCAGAAATGGATTCACATTTAGCTGTAGTAATTCACAAATGTGCGTGTGCACAAAGTCCAAAAAATGCATTTTTAGTTTTTTTTGAAAGTGGATTAAGCTAATGACACCAAAGTACTCTGAAGGGTCAGCCTTCCATGGGGCGTTACTCCAGACCAGCTCTTTAGCTCCAGCCTCACCCTGTCTTACTCCTCATGACTTTGCTCATGTGGACAAGGCCCATGGGACTTGAGAACCTTGCTGGTGCCATGGGGAGGGGGCAGCACTCGGGCACTTGGAGCCCACCTGTGATGTCACCGCTGTGTCCGTGTCCGTGTCCGTGTCTGTGCGCGGCAGGTTGGGAATGGAGCACGACGGCCAAGGGAACCGCTGCGGGGACGAGGTGCGCCTGGGCAGCATCATGGCCCCCCTGGTGCAGGCGGCCTTCCACCGCTTCCACTGGTCCCGCTGCAGCCAGCAGGAGCTGAACCGCTACCTCCAGTGAGTACTGCCGGGCGTGGGAGCAGTTCTGCGTCCCGCCTTCAGCTTCAGTCAGTCTTCCTAAATTATTCTCATTTCGTTTATGTCTGTTCGATTTCTGGACGTTGAGGGTGTATTTGCTGTCCTCTCAGGGGTGATGGAAGGCACTGTTATGGATGCCATTGGTAACTTTCCTCCCTTCCTACTCTAACCCCTAGCTGAGGGCTGCCTTGGCTGCCCAGCAGTGTCGTGTCTGTCTTGCCATTTGTTGCTTATGATACCTGTCAGTGACAAGATGGTGCTGCCTAGAGAGGAAAATCTGCCCTTTAAGTGCTTAGGGCATTTCTTGACTTTAGTAGATATCTGAAGAGCACACATGGCTCTAGAATTAGTTCTTCAGTTGTTAATTTTTCTTTCAGTACCGTAAATGCAAAAGCTGTTTAAACAGCTTCATCCATGCCCCTTGCCTTCCTTTTCGGACCTGCCACTTCAGGCATTAGACCTGTGTGGGAGTTCCCTGACAAATTCTGTTGTTAATGACCTTTTTTTTGCTCCTTACGGGAAAAAACCTCCCCTTGTTATGTGCAAGTTGTACAAAAAATGTGGGGAAGCTATTACCATAACCAGCAAAGCTGAAAATGAGTAGGAAAAAAGTGCAGCAAAATACATGAAGTAAACATGAGTCAGTCTTTTTGTCAGTATATTTATTATCATAGATATCTTAGGTGCGGCAATAAGGAATAAAACCATTGTGAGGGAAGTGTGATTGTTTCAGTTAGCAAGATCCTCCAGAGCTTCAGCCATTAAATAAAAATCATCTGGCCTAGAGGGCTGCTTTACGTTCTTTTAAATACAACTATTTTTAAAATGTCTTACAACAAAGCAGAACGATGGTTTGCTTTGAAGTAAATCTAACCTCAAAATTCTGCTTTCAGCTATTGGTAACTTCAAGGCAACCTTAATGATTGCCAGGATAGACTTGTGTTTGGTGTCCTCATGTCTGTTAAATAACTGGGAGACATTTCAGAGATCCTGTGGACTGTGCTGGTGTTGCGAATCAACCAATACTTACACTGTGTTAACCATTTGGTGGTACTGACATCAGTCCTTTGTTCTGGCATGACTTGCTCAGATGTAATTCTACAGACTGTCCTCACTCCTTAGGAGCAGAGGAGAAACTTCCACGTTGATCACACAGAAAGGAAACTTAGTTTAAACTGTGGATGGAGTTGGGAACAATCAGGAGAAGCAGAGAGAGGGAACAAACCCAAGTGAAGTCTGTAAATGAGTCACTGCTTCTCAGAGAGGACACAGGGAAACTGTAAGTTCAGTGGTATTCTGGGCTGGTTACCCTGGCCTCTGCTTTTGAAACCTCACTTGAAAGACAGCTGCAGGCAGCAAGAAATTCCACAAATGGAAAATTAATTAAACTTTCTTTTCTTCTTGGTCTCATGTGTATTCTTCCTTTTGATTCTTTTCACATAAGGGACCTGGAGACTGCTAAGAATTTACCTGCAAGCTAAATGAAAATTACAATGGAAAGGCTTCAAAAAAAGTTGTGTAGAATCCACTGAAAGTGGATACGACATGCTAAAGTGAATGTGAGCATAATTGCAATATTAGCTGCTCCTCAGGCCCAGCAGCTGAGAAAATGCAGGCTCTATTTTGTTTGGAACAAAAAGGCAATGAAGCCACAAACACCGTGCAAGCCTCACAGCCCCATCTGTTCCTGTAATTTTTGCCTGTTGCAGCTCCTACGATTGTCTGCGGGATGATCCCTTCGAACATGACTGGCCTTCCCTTCCACAGCTGCCAGGGATTCACTACTCCATGAATGAGCAGTGCCGCTTTGACTTTGGGCTGGGATACATGATGTGCACAGCTGTGAGTACTTAACTTTAGCTTCTGCTGTTTCTCATCCAGGAGTGGTCTAAGTGTCTCTGAAATGTCCTTAAGAGGGACAGGGTAGTGAAGCCCCCAACATCTCTGTGTTGTGCCCTCTTAGCTGTAAGCAAGGATTAACAACTGAATGTTGTATAGTTGTAACAACTATATGTTATTCTAAATATCTCTTGGTTTGGCTTTTTTTAACTGGAGTTACAGAAGTAATTATTGTGTAGTTTCGTAAATATCTGTTGTTGTCAAGCAAACAAACTTGCTGTGTTATTGAGCCTCCTCTTGCTGGCAGCTGGTTATTTTGCTACAAAACTCCCACCTGGATGTGAAGGAGATGGATTTGCTGCCACATCTCCTAGTGCTAGCACAGGGCAGCATGCTTTTATGATCCAGTTTTATGGAAAGTGTGATGCATTTTGATACCTTGCAAGAGAAAATAGGCATGAGGGCGAGTAAAGCAGCTTGTGAGGGCTCTTGATGACATGGTTGGCTCTCGTGTATGAGGAAAACAAGAGACAAAGTGTAAGTTTAAAGCAAGGCAAGATTAGTGCTGTTCTCAGTGGACTGGCCTTAGAGTCTTCTGCAGCAGAAGCTCCCTCCTCCAGTTCCTCAAGTAGAACAAAATATTAAATGAAAAGAGATGTTTTCAGCTGCTGGCAGCTGCTGACACATAACATTTCTGCTTTCATTCCCATCTGCAGGAATATATGTGCCGAGCAGTGTCCCTAGATAATGGAGGAGAACCTTTACAGCATGAGCTGTAGTATTGTGTCTTTGCACAATTCCCTCTGATGCTGCCTTGGAAGAATGTCCCAGCCAAAGAGAATCTTTTCTTACAGCCATCCTCCAGAGCCTGGAAGATGGAGGCTTTCTATTCTTCTTTGTTTGGAATAGCCAAAGCATGTCCAGACATCATGATTTAGTATGTCTTGTGGTGGGTGGTTCCCATCTTCTCCTGTAGAAACCTTTGCATTGTAGGTAAAATGCTGATTTATTCATTGGATTGGGGACCTGATCTCAAATTTCCATCCCCCTAAGAAGGGGATTACAACAGCTGAGCTAAAGTCTGAGCAGCTCATTTCCATCTCCCATGGGTGCACAAGGATTTTTTGCTTGGTTTGCCAAATGAAGCAGCCCCATTTGGAGAAGCTGTAAGAAAAGACAGCGTGTGTCTCACTGCCTGAGGAAGCTGGTTGGTAACTTGTGTAAAACTATTTTTGCCTGACTTTATTCCATTGCATGCAGATGAGGTCTCACCTCAGAGTCATGATTCTGTATGCTCAAGTATTCAATCCACAGACATCACAGTGTTCCTTGGGGATCAGCAGTAACAGCTGGCATTTCCAGGAAAGGAACCCCCCCATCTGCAGCTTCTGCTGCAGTTTCCAGTGGGAGCTCTCTCAGAGCATCATCCACTCTGATTGTTTTTCATGTGTTCCAGTTCCGTACGTTTGACCCCTGCAAGCAGCTGTGGTGCAGCCACCCCGAGAACCCCTATTTCTGCAAAACAAAGAAAGGGCCTCCGCTGGACGGGACCATGTGCGCGCCAGGGAAGGTGAGAGCTGGTGCCCTGTGTACCCACGTGCCCCTCTGTGTTCACGTGTTTGTGTGCAGCTGGGGATGTTCCCCTCAAAATCAAGAGGAATGGGAGACGAACCTGTCTGGAGGATCTGAGGTTTGCAAAGATATGGGAGAAGCTCCTGAGTGCAAGTGAAGTGCTGAGCATTAGCTCAGCTGGTTAGAGCATGGTGCTAATAGCACGTGGGTTGATCCCTGTAGGGGCCATTCACTCAAGAGTTGGACTTGATGATCCTTGTGGGTCTCATCCAACTCAGAATATTCTGTGGTTCTGAGCAGTGTGAGGGAAGGACGTGGGGTGAGGGCTGACGTGTCCTGCATGGCCACTCTGGGACCATTAAACCCTGTCCTCAGACAGGTCACGGCAGTATCTGCCCCACGCAAGTCTCTGTGGCAAAGCCAAAACCGGGGAAATTTCCGCTCTCCTACGACTCCTTTGAGGTCAGGGTGTTGTGCTTGGAGCAGCAATGTTGCCGAGGTGGTGCCTGGCCTCCCCCTTGCAGAGAGCAGTGGGAGCTGGAGAAACAGCCAAGCCACGGCCGCCGGAGCTTCCCGGAGGGAAAGGATGGATGTGGGAGTTGAGTGCCAGCTAGAGAGAGCCTACATGACACACAGAGGGACTGTGAGCAGAGAAGGGCAGGTCTGGGGAGGTGGATTTGCTGGTTTGCTGAGAGCCCAGGAAGGCACGAGGAGCAATGGAGGGACGGTGTGGGGTGGCAAAGGCTCAGAGAGCTCCGGCCGCGCGGCCACCGCGCTGGAGCTGCTCCCAGCCCCAGGCATCCTCCGTGGAGATCGCACTCTGCTCACAGTGGGCCTGAACTCCAAGTCCTTTGAAGTCTGATGAAAAAAATCTGGCTTTCCTGGGCTTTGGATGCAGTTACTGAGGGGGAGAGGGAGATGTCGCTACTTGGAAAGGTTTTTTTACAGCCCAATGTATGACATCATTTATGCGATAAATGAACCATATTAGCAGCTGCTGTTACGGTTTCAAAAGTCTTTTTTTATGAAAAAGTTATGTTAAATTAATTCCCCAGCAAGTCACGCTCTATTCAAACCACTCCCTTCTGGTTTTCTCTTTTTTAAATTATTCCTGTTGTAAAAGCTTTGTTTCTTATTGGAAAAAAAATTAGGTTGCAATCCAAAATTTTAGACAATTTATTTGGATACACTTTCATTTATCTTGATTTTTATATTTATATAAAAATATATTTTATGTATTTATAAAAATATTCATGACTTCCAACTGAAAAAAGTTATATTCCATTTTGTTGCATCACCCTCTTCCCTGAGCTATTCATTCATATTAGTATTTGAACAGAAATGAGGAGAAAAAAGGAATTTGTAACCCTACAGTTAAGCATCTGTCAGTGCTTCCATTATAAACAGTTTGTCAGGATATTATGCAACTCAGCTGTAAAAATTTTCTTTGGACTGGAACTTGGGATCCAAGGCTTCAGCAAGCTGTGCAGACAGCCAGGCTTTTGAGCTCTGCAGAGATGCAAGAGAGTATGTGCACATTCTGAAGTTTCAGTAGATGATAGGACTCTGACTGTTTTGTTCTCAAGGGACCTGTCCCAGTTTTTTGATAAATAAACTTGCTGCCACCTTCCAGAAGAACCTGACAAAATGATGTAAAATGAAAACCATTTTATTAGATAAGGCTCAGCAGCCTGAACTAAATGTTTTGGGGTTTTTTAAATGGTGTGGGTTCTGGAGGTTATATAGCTGACTTTATGTATCTGAGCTCAGCATTTGACCAGTGTATTTATTAGATGTTGGTGTTTTTAATACAGGTACATCAGATCAGTGCTTGTCCATCTGTTCCTTTCCTTTTCATCCCTGCCCTTGATTTTGCCTTCCCCTGTTCACTCTCTTCACCAACTGGGACAATACCAGAGGCTCTTGACTGAATGCACAGGGCTGTAAAATACATTTATTGCTCAAAGCTGTGGGGCAGCTTCCTTTCAGGTGCATCTCCCAGGATACCTCATCAGCACTTGAGAAAAATGGAAAATTATTTCAAACATGATCTCCTATTTTCTTTGGAATCATGCCAGAAAAGAAAAGTACAGAAACATACGCAATTAAAGATGTTGAGAAAGATTCATTTGTTTCCCACTTTAGAGACTTGCAGTTTTCATGATTTCATACCACTAATTCCCAGGGCCTATTTTAAGCTCAAACCAATCACAACACTGCTGATGTGTCACAGAAACATCTTGGCTTTGCTGCAGCTGAAGGGACCGGATGCCAGGAATGAAAGTGGTGCTGGGGGCCGAACGTGGTGTGTGGTGCGTGGAGTTCTCACCTAGGGCTGGTGTTCACATAACTGATAACTCATCCCAAATTTAGCAAGATGCCATTGAGGAGAATCCAGTCCAGCTGCCTCCTTCCTAGCTGATGGTCAAGGGGCAAGAACAGCTGTGTGGGAGACATGAAATCTGTAGCATATTTTCGGCAGGCAGGATGGTAAGGGGCATATACACATGTAGGCAGTGTCCTGGACCCAGACTGGACCGACCCTCTGAAAGGGAAGATGAGGCTTTCTAATGCTGTCTGTACATGTGTGTGCATGTGTACAGATAAGTACATATATTTGTGTAAATGTTTGTAAGCTCTTCTGTGCCCGTGCTTATTTGAACTAAGTTGCCAAAAGAGGGAGGTTCTGCCATTTTGAAAAATAATAAGTTTCTTAATAATAAATTATAATTTATTATCATTATTAGAAACAGTTATATATAATAAATTATAATTTATTAGCATAATTTATTAATTTAAAATAATAATTTTCTTAATAAGTCTTCTTGTGCAAATGGAGATAATGAGCAACCATTATGTTGATTGGCAGCAAACTAATAATTTGCTGTGTTTAATGATAAAAAATTAACATATTCTTCTGGACCTTCCCAGTCAGAAAAGAAAACTACTATTTTGACAGAATCCTAAAGGAAATAGAATAATTTATACTGCTCCCAGTTTGATTTTTTAAAACCAGACTGAGTTTTAAAGAGGGAAGTTTCTATCAGTTTTGAGAGGATATGATGATGCAGCCACTTGCAATGGTCACATTATCTTCCACTAAATGACTCTGCTGTGTGAAGTTAAGTACATGAAGGTTCAGAATCTTACTGTGGAAGTCACGGACACTCCATAAATTGCAATAGTAAACCATGCAGACAAGACATAACTGCAAAGCTTAACTCTGCCCGGCATTCTGTAGATTGAAAGAAAACATATGCTGTCAGCTGATAATTTATTTACTTGTATACAATTCTGTCAGCTCTACCCTTAGCCTCAGGCTTCTGAACCCAGACAAACTTCAGAAATCTATCATCAGTTTTTGTTATTCCATTTTTTAAAAATATTACTCTTCTGGGGAGACATTTATGTCGGCTGAAGTAGCTAACTGCTCTCCACAGGGTAGAAATAAAACCCAGAGTCAGACACGCAGGGAGATCACATGCTTGAGTCCATCTGCTTGCTGCAGTGACTAACATCAAGGTTTGCACCACCTGAGCCTCCTTTTTTTTCTTTTCTTGGAGAGAGGTTAAGAGCCTGGTAGCTGCCCCTGCCAACCAAGCTGATGTGGCTTGGATTTGGCTTTTGTGCCAAGGATCCAGCACAAACCTAGCAGGTCTTCTCTTTGCTTGCACTGTGCTAATGAGATGATCTGAGTAAAACTTGGAATGATTTTTTTACTCTGTCAGGAAAGGAAGGGAATGATTAAATATTGAAATAAATAGATATTTTTTGAGAAGAAAGATGGATCAAGAAAAGAGGTTTCTGAAAACACTAGTGTGTACTCAAAGCAATCCAGTTAATTTCCCACTGAGAAAGCTGACCTCAGCTTCTCTTGGAGACAGGAGACAGATGGGTGAGTGTGTGCTGTGTTAGTCACCACAGAAACGGAGAATACTTGCTTCTCCACTGGAGAAACTTCTACTGCCTCAGACTAGTCCTCAGTGTTGGAACTTTCAGTTCATCCCTTGCAACTAATTATTCTCAAGCAGATGGAGCAGAGCGGGCCAGCCTGCATGTGATGGGGAATGCAAATAAACCAGCAGCCCCCTCCTGATGGGACCTCAGGAGAGCGAGGAGAAGGGAGCCACCAAGCCTTGGTGCAGAGTGAGGGGTTACTTGGAAGATACTGGAGCATCAAGTGAGATCAGAGAGGTGCCCATTGCTGCCCAATATAAAGTAGTTACAGATACCCACAGAAGATCTTAAAGTCTTTCCTTGGAAAATTGACTTGCAGATGTGTTAAGCCCACAGAAACACACTGGCTCTTTTTTTGGCATCCACAGCAGTTGTTTCAAAGAACTGCTGAAAACAGCAGTGGAATGTTTTACTGCAAGAAATTTAAGCTCCCTGTCCTGGAAATTGCACTTGTTTTGGACTGCCCTGTTTGCCAGAAAAATAGACGAGACTGCAAGGAGTCATCTTCAACTAAGAAAACAATTTGCATTTACCCAATTTTTTTCTCATTATTTTCTCTAAATAAAAAAATTGCTTTAATATGCTTCTTTCTTTAAATTAAACCCCCTGTTTATGAAGGGAATAGTGCTTGAAATTGGCTCTTTTCCACCTCATTATGTAGTTAATGTAGTAGCAATAGGAAGGGTTGGCTTTAACTTCCCTTATTACACTGGAGATTGCTCTGTCTCCGGTTTTACCTTCTCATGCATTTTCTTGCACGGATCTGCACAGAGTAAAATTCATTAGTGAATCAGTTTGTTTTCTGTAGGCTCCTTTCTTTTAGTCCACAAAAAAAGGCAGAGCTGGGGATGACTCATTTTACACAAATGCTTCTCTCCTAATAGCTCTGCCTCAGCTTCCCAACAATCAGCATCTGACCAGCTTCTCCACTAAAAATCAGTGCTGCTCTTCCCTTTACACAGCAGAGTCTGTAACACTTTTCCATGTTTGTCTTCCAGTTCAGGGACCAGTCTCAATGTCAGAGAGGGGGTTTGTTAGAGGTTATTGCAAACCTACATCCTGCTGTTCCTGACTAAAGCAGGGAAAGAGGCTGGGAAACACAGTGTCATTGCATGTCTCTCCCTCTCTTCCATGAGTCCAAGCACTGGATTCTGGATATCACACAACAAACATAGGCTAAATGGTTCCTGAAATGGGTTTGGTCACTGCTGTGGAACTTACACCTGAGAGATGCAGCAGCCTGATAAAAGGATATGTGAGCAAGCACAGATCAGGAGCTGTCACTTCACATCTGCTTCCAAGCCCAGCTGAAATGTCTGTTGACAGGCTGAGACATTGCCAGCTTCCCCCGCATCGCAGAACGGTCCCCTGGCAGCTCAGGGCCCCACGGCTCAAACTGTTTGTTCAAACAAACCTCTCTCTAAAGCCACAAGTAAACAGTCCCTGAAGGGTACAGCCCTGAGCTTCTCAACCAAAAAAAGCGAAGGACATATTAGCATTTTGTATTTCTTTCTTTCTTTCATGCTTTGCTGAATTATCTCTTGTTTTGTCAAACATCTAAGAAAAATCTGCCCATTACAGCTCTGGAGCAGGATTGGTATAATTGGCTTTGTGGTAACTCATCTATTTCATATGTTTTGACTTTGAATATCTGAAGTCATGGAAAAGAAAAAAAACAGTTGAAACCTAATTTCTACTCTCTCTTCTACTCCTTGTCCAACCAAATCAGCCCCAAAATAAATTGCATGAATAAGGAGCCAGTCACTGAGCAGATTAGTGAATCAGTAAGCTGTGCCTTGTCACCATTCTACTAATGATTCTCTCTTGAAATTCAGCATTATTAATGATAATCCTTCATTTCAGATTTGCCTTCCAGATCACTAATCACTCTATGCTCGAGAATGCTCTCCTGTTATATATCTTCTGATTTTGTTTTTGCTGGCAGCATGCATTTAGCCATATGCTTGTCTTGTGCAGCCTGCCAAATTCCTGCGTTCCAGGGCTTGTTAAGCTGTGTAAAATGTTGTTGTTGACTTGAATGTTAAGGAAAGTAAGTGACTGATTTCACTTGTTGTTGCAGCCATCTGTGCTCCTGAGCCAGAGCTCTCATCCCAGCAGTAACCGTTAACGCAGACAAACTGTGACAGTCTCATGCAAAGTCGTTTGTTTGCTGGAATATATTTTCCAGCACCCACACTTCATCAGTAGACTTTTATGAAAGCAGAAATAGTACTGAAAGGGGCCAGAATCTTGTGATCCTTGAGAAGAATTCTTTGTGACTTCAGCTGAGAAAAAATTCCATGATCAGGGACTGGAGAAATTGGTGGAAAGGCATTCATAGGTTTCTTTAACAGGAGATGACAGTAGAGATGATCAGTACTGGAGCGATGAAGGCTCGTAAAGGTATAAAAAAAATCCCTTAATAGTTTGGGGAATGTAGCAAATTCTATGTTTCTACTTCTATAGAATGACTGTATTAAAAACCAGGTAAAAGAAAGGAGAAAGTGTGGTAGGGCATGATGAACTCTGCAGCTGTAGGACTGCTCAGAGCTGTCCCTAAGGAATGCCTCCTGGATTTTTGGTCAGGTTTACCATGAGCTCTCCAGGGACACACTGCAAAAGCTTTTAATTAATAGCATTAATGTCTACAATGTGAGCTTGCTTTAATTCCATGACACTTTGCTGATCACATTTATTATAGGAATATGTGTGTGGATTTGGGAATGGCTGGGCAGGATGGTGCTATGGCCAGAGCTCCTGACAGTGCTGCCTGGAGACGCTGCAGGCAACAGTGGAGGCAGGATGTTACTGTTAGCCTCCAAGATTTGGGATTCTGCCATTTCCCTTAAATGATATCCCTGCTGCAGACGGGTGATGAGGAAATGTAGCGCTGAGAACAGTTTATCAAACTTGGTAGACTTGAAACCTGCATGCACACATGTGCATACTGACATGTAAGGTTGTAAAACCTGTGTGAGTTTGGGATCATGAGCACAATCTGACAGCAAGTCCCTCTGCTTTCTACTGGAGAGCTGAAAAAAGCCCAGAACTTGTGCTGAAAATTAAAATGTGTGGTACAACAGCTTCTCATCTGATGTGAGTTAGTCATCTAATCATTCTGACATCTGATTCTCTCTTTCAGCATTGCTTTAAAGGTCACTGCATCTGGCTCACACCAGACATCCTGAAGCAGGATGGACACTGGGGGGCATGGAGCAAGTTTGGCTCTTGCTCCCGCACGTGTGGCACCGGGGTGAAGTATAGGACCCGGCAGTGTGACAACCCACAGTAAGTGACACCCCACGGCTCCTCTGATGTGCACAGGCTGCTCCTCAGTGCTTGACCTGTGCAGCAGTGCAGGAAAGGATGCTGAGTGGCGCTTGTTAAATCTGACCTATAGCATAAGTTGTCAGAAATTCTACTTTTGGCCCTTAGCAAGTCATGAATCATCTTTATTTCTCAGTTTATCCATCCATTAAACTGGTTATACAGTTACAAGGGCTAATAATATAGGGCTGTGTAAAGTGTAAGTAAAAGTTTAGGGTCCTATATATCTCATTTTAAAATGTGAGTATGAAATAATAGCAGTGATTTACTGGATTTTTTTAAACCTTTTAAAAAGTTTTCTTTAATCTACCTTCTAGGATATTTCAACAAGAAGGTCTCAAAATATTTTCAAACTGTTTCCATTCCAAGCTGGAACAAAGCTCCTGAGATCAGAACTTTCCCCAAAGTTAATTTTAGGAATTTTGAATTGTCTTGATTTTATAACTTACATATGAGTCATCTAGATAATGTAGAATGATTCCATTTCAGTAAGAGTGGAAGTAAAGTATAGTTAATAAAGATTGGTATATATATATGATATGAAATGTGTAATTATTGCTGTCTTAGTGTGGTATCAAAAAATGTCAAGATCCTAACAGTAAAGACTAAAACAATTGTTGAAATTAAATTATTTTAACAGAGAGAGTATTTTTTACATTGAATTTCTTGGTTTGTTGATAAAGCAATTGAACTTGGCTAGTATTAAAAATCATCTTATCATTGATTTGGTTTCTTTTTAAATTGAGTTTTATGAAGCAGCATTTTCCAATGGAAATTGTTCTGTTAAGAAAACATTTGCCAGTTCTCTTTTCAGTCTTTATTACTTTGGCAACAGAGAAATGACCTTTATAATTGTGGGCACAGTTTTAGTTGTAAAACCTATTTGCATGTAGGAAAAGCCTTATGTGCTGTTGAAAACGTTTTCTATGTTTCCTGGAAGAGGATGAAAACCCAGCTACAGGTCCTGAGCTCTGCCTTGCCAGATCTGCCAGGGCTCTGGTGCACATCTGCCTGGGGGCACACACTGAGCTGGGCTGTTCTGCCTTTGCTGCTGCATTAGGGATGAATGTGAATGAGTTCTGCTGTGCTTTCCTTCCCTGGCTACACCAAGAAAATGGCTTTTCTTGCCTTTATTGAGTAGTTTGAACCTCTACTTGCAGAAGTTGCTTTTTAACAGCTAAATAGTCACAGCAGGTTTTGAAAGGAAATACCTATTTTATGTATCAGAAATACAGCCCTGGCTTCATCAAGCACCTACTGACATGACTGGGAAACAACTTGCTCCTGAAAAGATTTAATAGACACTTGGTAAGTGAAATAATAGCAAAGCTCACCATGGGTTTCTCTGCCTGTCACAGTCCTGCCAACGGAGGCCGCACGTGTGTGGGGCCGAGCTACGAGTTCCAGCTGTGCAACACCCAGGACTGTCCCAAGGACTTGGAGGACTTCAGAGAGGAACAGTGCCGGCAGTGGGACCCTTACTTTGAGTACCAGAACACCAAACACCACTGGCTGCCCTATGAACATGTCGATGGTGAGCAGCCCCTCTCCTGTGAAAACTGAAATCAGTTGCAAATATGCATAAAAATTATAGAGGGAGGGGTAAAACTTCTTCCCAGGAAATCATGCCTCCTAAATCTGTTAGGAGGTGTTTGGAGGGGTCAGTGAGTATCAGTGACTCAATTTATACCATGCACTTGGATGTTCAAAAAACTTTGGATACTGTTCTGCAATGCCAGCTGCTAAATGGATTTACCATGAGATTAAAGGGAATGGTTTTATGTGGGAGGATGGCCCAGTCTGAGAGCTGCAGAAGGACCTTGTGACACTAAGTCACACAGGAAGGCAAAGGAAGTTTGTTGTTAATGAATGCCAGTAATTGATAGGGGGTAAAAACTGGTGGGTGTGTGTGTGTGTGTATGGATGGATGGTGGGCTCTGAAGTGAAAGGCTGGGAGTAGCTTCAGGAAAAGATCAGTTCTGTGATCAGATCAGTGACTGTGAAGGGAGGGATGGAGAGCACTGACCTGCCCCTATGTACCTGCACATTGTGTCTGCACTTTAAATACTCAGCCAATGCAGCTCAGGTTGTGCCCATCCCACTGCTGCTCACGCTGCTAAAAAACCCACAGCTGAACTCAGGCCAGAATAAAGCAAACATAAATAATGACTCCTGGATGAGGAGAGCTTGGATAAACCAGGACTTTTTACCCTGGAAAAGCAAGGATGTAGATTAAAAAGATAAGAGTTACAGAGTTGTGAGCGGCCCAGAGAGACTGAACATGGCATGATTATCGAGTTTCTCATAACACGAGCCTGGGAACATCAAATAAAATTATCAGGTGGCAGATTTAAAACAAATAAGAGGAAAGGCTTAGTACAAAGCATCTAATTATCTTGAAATTCAGTGCCACAGAAAGTTGCTGATGCCAGAAAATTTTAGAAATTATTTTGAAAAATTCTTGACTGTTCTACAGTCCATTAAGAGCCATTAAACACCAAGTTCCAGTCATGATTTTGGACGTCCCCAAGCTGCAGTGTAGGAGGAACTGGGAGAATATTCTGAGAAAAGTTTCCAGCTTGTTCCTGTGTCTTCCTGCAAATGCTGCTGGCAGTGTTGGAGGCAGCTGTTGGGTTGGATGGCTGCTGGCTCTCAGACCAGCAAGGTCAGGCTGATGTTGTGGCCTCTTGACAGAGATCACCTCCTAGAACAAAAATGTTGCTTTTCCTGCTAATGCCTCAGTCAGTGCAAGTGCAGCTGGTTGATTTGGGCCATGTCTGCTCTTGCCAGAAAACACACTGAGATGTTTTACCAAACAAAGAGGCAGAGGGCAATGAGTCTCAGCTTGTTGGATGAGCAGTGTGAGCTGCTCACTGGTTTTGACCCCTAACACCTTACTTGAGCAACAAATTCTGAGGGCAGGGTTGGCCTGGCAAGGGGCAGGTTCTGAGCACCCACCCCGTCCTCAGCCCAGCTGCCATCACTGGGAGGGGAAGGGTCACTTTGGGTGAATCATTTTGCATTCCAGTGAGAGGATACTCTGCCAGAAATTAATAGCAAATTCCTTATAATTAATTTGTCTTTCTTCCCAAACAGTTCTCAGAGTTCCCTCATTCTTTTCATGCCATCTTGGTCAGTCTGTCAGTCTGGGATTTTCAAAGGCACAGACACAGCCTCACAGCTTAATTTCATGGAATAGCTTTGCTGGCACAGGGTGAAGGGATGAAGGCTGTGGCCCGCAGGACCTTTGCTTATGCTTTAGCCTTTGCAGCAGTCTGCTGCAAAGACCAGTGAAACAAATCAGATTTTTTTCAATTAAATTCAATGGCTTCTGGGTCAGAAACCAGCTCATTGATGTCTGAGCACTGATCCCTGGGCACTGCTGGTTTCCAATATAACTATGGTATAACTGCAGACACCTTGAGAGTTACATTTACCTGTGCAGGGTTATTAGAGGGAGCAGCTTTTGTGTGAAAACAAGGCCAGAGACAAGCTTATTCTTGAACTGTAATCTATTCAAAACTCTCTTTTGTAAGGATAAGGCATATCAGTGCCATACTTGTGAGGATAATGCAGTTGTGGCTCAGAAGTGACATAAATCCATACACTTCACAGGCAGCTCAGCTGGACGTGTCTGACACATTGTGCAGGGCATAAGAACAGAGAGGAGTGCCTCATGCTGTGGGCAGAGAAAAGCCACTGAGCTGGGGTACACCCCAGTGTGTCCTTGAGCATCCCATGCTGTCTCCTGTTCCAGACTCTCTGAGCCCCCACATCCTCACCCTGCCGTGCTCACAGGCTCCACAGTGCATCTGCCAGGGCAGCAGGGAGTGACTCTGGCTGTGAGCTCTGAGAAGGGCTCAGAGAGCAGGGAGTGGACAGGCACACCATCACATCCATGCTCCTGCACCTCTGCTGTGTCCAGCACCAGTGAACAGGAAGAAGATAATTCTTTACAATAACAGGGTCTAATTTAACAGCTCTTGCACTTTTGCTGTTCCCGTGGAGCAGTGGGAGCAGAAGCATCTCTAAAATGAAGCCCTTGTACAGAGTTGTTGGCACCCAGTCAGAGCTGCTGATATTTTCATTTAATCACATGCAGTGAGTGTGAGGTGTGTGTGGGGTGGGGGTGGGTGGTGTGTGCACATCTCTCTTGTGCACAGCTTCATGTTCCTAATGTACACAGTAGGTCTGTCGTTATTATGACCTTAATAGTCTCCTATTAAGAATTTGCACCAAAAAAGTACCTGCTTTAATAGACTAGACCCTGGATTTTCAGCATGACTGCTCTGTGTGGTTTGGGAGCAGTAACAGAGGTCTCTGATGTACCAATACCCAGTGGTCTTGAGGACATCAAGAGCAATAACAAGGACTTTATAAAAAGAGAGCAGAGGCCATGGAACTGTACAGGGGAAGAATGCAAAGGGCCTGTGAAGATTTATTTCAGTTGAACTGCTATAATGGAAAGGCCGTTATTGTTTTAAATGGTGGGAAAGGCATTCCAACTTCTAATCATGTTAAAATAGCAGAACTTCTATTTGTTTCATCTAGCAAAAAGGCCATCTGCTCTTCAGTGCCAAGGAAAGCATAGTGAATCCTATTATGGGGCTGAGGACAGCAAGAGACATGGATAAAATGAAATACACTAGTGCAATACAACTTTATTCAGCCACTGACTAGTCATTTTCAGCTTTATTTTTTGTTCTTAGCTCTTTGGAACAGATTAGAGAAAATACCACTTGTCTGGCTGTTTGTGCATGTGTTAGCAGTAAAAAAATGTTTTTTGTCTGAATCTTTTTGACATCTCATCTTGTTTAATGGTTTAAATTGTCATAAATACAAGTACAACCATGAGGGAAAATTAACTTTGTGGTTAGGATGAAATGCTATGGCCCAGCTGTCTCTGAAGAAATTCTGGATTCCAGGTTCACTCAGTGTCAAACAGCTGCTTTTAATGGGAAGATTAATTTGGCTTTTTTTCATTTAAGTGCAGTGCAGGAGAAACCAGCATCTCTCACAGGTAATCATGCAACTGAGGAGAGCTCTGCCAGATTGCATCATCTGCAAAGGATTAAATAGATCCCCCCCTCAAAGTCAATGATCTGTTATTTTTAAGCCTGTCTCCTAATGGTGACACATGGATGCTTTGTGATTCGGCATTTTCCAAGAGATCACAGAATTTTTCAAAGGGGATAAGCATCAATGATTTATGGGTACCACGTTGGGCTCTGTGATGTGTGCAAGGAAGAAGGGAGAGCCAACCCTACTGAAAGTGCTGCTCACAGTGTCAGCAGCCAAACTGAGAGCTGAACAGCACAATTTGGGTCGTTTTGTTTTTCAGCTAAGGAGAGGTGCCACCTGTACTGTGAATCCAAGGAGACAGGGGACGTGGTGTACATGAAAAGGATGGTGCACGACGGGACCCGCTGCTCCTACAAGGACGCTTACAGCATCTGTGTGAGGGGGGACTGCCTCGTGAGTGTCTGGGGGCTCCTGCAGGGCTCAGTACTGTGAAAACAGTTCAAATTGTACCTTGAGTGTTTCTCTCCGAGCTTGACTAAGTATAATAACACTTTGGGCAATGAGGAGATTTCATTAGGATTCTTGTCACAATATTATGTGTGATGTTCACGGTTGCCATGCATATGACTCGATCCTAAAAGTGCCTACCTACACAAGGAATATTTCATGCAGTATTTTAAGATGAGCTATTACAATTAGCTTTCAAGGAAAGCTCTCCCTGCTGAGGTTTAGTGGGGGTGGAATGTACAATGAAATAGGAATACACAGTAGCTTTCAAGGAAAGTGCTGTTAGGATATGGCCGATGTGCATTCTCTCGGTATTTGATCATGCTATTTTTTAAAAATCAATGACAGTTCCTCTAAGTTGGGATTTGCTGCAGGTCATCTTTCAGAGCAATTAGTCTCTCACTAGCAAAACACTGGTGGAGGTGCTTATCCCCATACAGATGCCTAGATTCTCCTAGAATTTAAGTATCTGTCTCAAGCTGAGGCTTAAGAGCTTTTGCTTAACCATGCTGCTTTCCTTCAGTAAGAGAACCACTGTGAAACATATTATGAAAATATAATCACCCAGTTGACAGCTGTTATAGGAATTGGAAATATTAAAATCTGTTTAGGTGTTGATCTTCCAGCAGAATAGTACGAGGTGTGCTGCTTTGCTGAAGCAGAATCTGGGGGTTGATATGTAAAGTGAAAGCTCATTTGAATTGAGTAGGGGATAAATAAGAATGACTGTTTCTCTCTTTTGTGCACAGAAAGTTGGGTGTGACAGGGTCATAGGTTCCACGAAGCAGGAAGATAAGTGTGGTGTCTGTGGAGGAGATAATTCCCACTGCAAAGTGGTGAAAAGAACATTTTCAAGAGTACCAAAAAAGCAAGGTCAGTACATCCAGCGTGGTTTGTCCTGGGGAATTTAGGGTATTTTTTCTTTGTCTCTTATGTTTCATGGAAAGTACCAGGACAATTACAAATCATTTGCAGCATCATTAATTCCAATAAACAATCTGGACTTACTTCCAGATGTGTTTATAATTTGAAAATAAGGCTTCTGTCTGGTGAGCAGTTAAAGCTGCTGATTCCAAGGCCTGTGCATGCAGGGAGAGGGCTTCCCTGCTCCTTGCTGGAGAGCTGTGGACTTGTGCTGATGATGTCCCCCAGCTGCTCTGTCCCTCCAGTGCTGCAATAATGTGTCATTATCAGGCACGGTCAGGCAGGAGGCTATGGGGTCTCAAAGCCCATTTTAGTCTGAAGCCAAGTCTGTTGGTGATACTTCAGGCATCTTTCTTCTGACCCAAAGCCCTTTGTCCCTGTTATGTTCCATCACCTGGCACAGAGATGGGAATGGGAGTAATGCTGGATTCGCTTCATCTTGGTTAATGCACCCTGCTTTCAGAAAATAAGATTGATTTAAAAATCTAAGACAAACCTGCCCTGTTTGTGGCATATTGATCCATAACTGTCTTTTCAAATACCTCAATATAGGGTACGTTAAGATGTTTGAAATTCCTGCTGGTGCAAGACATTTACTTATACAGGAAACAGACGCCACCGCTCATCATCTCGGTACGTAACAAGTAGGAAAATTTTCAGTCAGAATATTTTTTCTGGTGTTTATTTTTGTCTCTGGAGGCTGACAATGTGTTTATACATTTGTTTACCCATTACCCACCCACACCATGTACTTTCTCTAAGTATGTTAAATTAGGAAACTTGTTTGGCAATTTGGTTTCCCCGTGCTGTATTCCAGGGTGTCCCAGCCAGATCTCTGTGTTGGTATGTGCATGTGTGAAAGCTGCTGGAAGAGGCTCTGAGTTACTTTATGGGGTGCAGTGCATTATCTTTGGGAGGTGGAAGTAGATGATCTTCAAAGTCCCTTTCAACCCAAACCATTCTATGGTCTTTGTGTGCATCTTTCATGCTTCCCACTCTCAGTAATTTCCCAGCTATATCCAGATCTGTTCCAGATTCTGCCCCACTGCTAACAGTACTGACACAAGGCTGCCAGATCAATCCAGCAGTTTAGGAGGTAGTGGAAATCCACTTCTCCCCGGGCCCTGTAATCAATGGGAAGCAGTGACCAGTAGGCTGCTATTAGTTGGAAGTAGATTCACAGTGAATGGTCTGCTAATCATAGTGTGAGTCATCCCAGCTTCTCCCAGTGAATGCTTCCCTTGCTGCTCAGGGCAGCCTGGCCCTGTGGATTAGGGAGCAATCCTCATTCAGACAAAGTTCTGTTGGGGTGGGGTGAGCTGTGCATGTGGAAAGCTGTCTTGGCCACTGCTGAGGGAGCAGGATGCTCAGGTAGCAGCCAGAGAGAGAATGAAGTTAAAATCTGGTGTTATATAACAAATAGTACCTGTTCCTTCTCACAAGGAGGGCAAATGTTCCATCTCAGGTGAAAACCTGTCCTCATACAAAGGTGGCTGAAGTCTCTTTGGAGCACTGGTGAGAGCTGAAGAGGAATCAGGCTCTCTGTGCAGAGGCAGGTGCCTGCAGAGCAGCAGGAGCTTAACAGGGCTGTGTTGGTGTCAGGACTGGATCTGAGCAGGAGAATTAATGCTGTTTCTAGTGCCCTTCTCTCACTGTGGGGACCTGCTGGGGGTTAGCTCAGTAGCCTTTCTCTGATGGAGCAGTAACAGCCCCCTGAGCTGCCTTACAACATATGAAAGAGCTGAATAGCTCTGGGACCCCCACTGGCTCTCAAATTGGCTCAGATTTGGCCAGTGGATTCAGAAGTTGTTATATGGGAGCAGACAGCTGGACCCCTGTGGTGCAGCTGCATTGGCCTCATTTCTCTGGCAAGGCAGGCTATGAAAAAGGAAAAAAAAAGGACAACTGATGTTCCTGGAGCTGAGCAGAAAAGCATTGACAGTTCAGTGAAACACCTGAAAAAGTCTTTCCAAATCTGTGAGGGAACAGAGGGAAAATGCACACCAGCCTTTTCAGCTTTGTCCACTGGGATGTGAGCAGAACAAAACTGGAGGTGAGAAATGAACCTCTTATATTCACTTGTCTTGTGCTGTTCCCAGCTATTAAAAATCGTGAAACGGGGAAATTCATTCTAAGTGAAGACAACTATGTGCCTGATTCCAAAGTATTTATTGACATGGGTGTGGAGTGGGAGTACCGGAATGACGACGGCAGAGAGACGGTGCAGACCATGGGGCCGCTGCGTCAGGGAATAGTTATTCTGGTAAGTCAGATGGAAACCTCCTTCCACACAGCCATAATGGGCCTGCATATCGTTCAGATTCCTCTTGTGAGTTACAAGAAGACATCTGCTTCAATTATAAGACAATAGAAGATGTATTTTAATTCCTTTCTCCCAATTCATTGCTCCGTATGAGAGCTGTTGTAATTCAGGGTTATGTGTTGAGCAATCAGCTGTCCTGATTATTTCCTGTGGATGGCATAGCAATCAGCCACTGAGTAAACACTGCAGCTTACTTAGCCTATCTGACATGTGAGCACCAGTCAGAAAAGGGTCAGAGTGGTTCATATCAGCTAGATCTAATAGTTCCTTCTCCCGTCCATGTTTTGAAAATGTATCCTACGAAGGATGCCGGATTCCTGTGATCCTAGCTCCTTTTCCAGGGCAAAACCAGCTCCACAGTTCCCAAAACCACCCAAATATATTCTTTTTTTCATTGCAAACTAGCAAACAGTAGACTTCAATTAGCAGGGGTAAGTTGATTTAGAATCCCTCTGATAATAACTGTAATGTGTTGATCTACACCAGCTGAACCTCAAAGAAAGAATAAATACTCTGTTTCCAAAGGACCAATATTTTGCACTTTGTTCAAATTAAGTTGTTTTCTTGCATTTGTCTTAGTGCAGTGTGGTAACAAAACCTCTTTCTAAATAGTTTATATTTCTGTCAAGATTAAGTAAAAAGCTTTGCAGAATTCCAGGATTATCATAAGAATATTTGTGTTTTATCAGAAACATAAGCAGTTTTCTTTGCCAGTTTCACTTATTTCTGCAGTTGAATTTACTTTGTCTTTTAGTGGAACTATCCGTTATCATTTCAGTACAAAATTTCCTTCCTTTGTGATGGGATATGGAAAAAATTTAGTATCGTGATGTCAGTCCAGTGCTGGCAAGGAAAATAAGTCTAAATCAACAACAGTCTTTCTTAATATGCAATTTAGAAACTCTGTGTCATAAGGATGGAGATAATTTTTCATCAGGGAAAAAATGTGTTGAGTGCAGCTAAAAGGTTGAAATCCCTCTGGGGATGTTTTATATGTGAGCCATGATCACTATTTCATGTCATCTCACAGAACTCCTGATATCAGTCTTTTATATCTTTTTTCCTTACATCTGCTTTGCTTATTAGGTGATTCCTCATGGTGGTGCCAAGATATCTTTGACTTACAAGTACATGATCCATGAAGATTCCTTGAATGTAGATAACAATAATGTTTTGGAAGAGGACTCAGTGTCATATGAATGGGCTTTGAAGAAATGGTCCCAGTGTTCAAAACCTTGTGGAGGAGGTAAAAAATCAAAACCTCAGATCATGCAAAATTCATTCATTGCCACAAGACATTAGGGAGACCAGAGTATGGGAGGAGTTTTATTTAAGTAATAGATAAATAAACAGTGAATGGGGTTAGAATCTGACTTAAATGGTTTGGGGGCAGATCTGGGTTCATTAATTTCTGATTTATGGTTATGAAACAGAAAAACTGGAGAAATGTATAAGATTTGGATGAGAGTCTCCAAGCTGTGAAGGTGCCAAACCTCAAGGAGCCATGGGGCAAGCCCTTTGTAAATCCACACCCAGTGATGTGGCTTTTGCAATGTCAGAGTCCTTTCTGGGGCCAGATGTGAATGCTGATGCTATTCCCCAGGCTGATGGTCAGGTTGCAGCACTGGATTGTGGCCGGGCAGGTTTGCAGAATGTTTTTGAGATGCTGGATCTGGCTGTTATTTTAATTAAATATTATTGGAGTTATTTTCACTTTCATGGTGAGGCTGCACTCGAGTGCTGTGCCCAGTTCTGGCCCCTCAGTTTGGGAAGGACGTTGAGACACTTGAGTACGTCCAGAGGAGGCAACGAGGCTGGTGAGGGGCTTGGAACACAAACCTGTGAGGAATCACTGAGGGAGCTGGGGGTGTTCAGCCTGAAGAAAAGGAGACTCAGGGGTGACCCTATCACTCTCTACAACTTCCTGAAGGGTGGCTGTAGTCAGGGGGGGTTGGTCTCTTTCTCCAGGCAGCGCTGACAGAACCAGAGGACACAGTCTCAAGCTGCACCAGGGGAAATATAGGTTGGATATTAGGAAAAAGTTTTTTATGGAAAGAGTGATAAAGTACTGGAATGGTCTGCCCAGGGAGGTGGTGGAGTCACCATCCCTGGATGTGTTCAAAAGAAGATTGGATGTGGCACTTGGTGTCATGGTTTAGTTGAAGTATTAGGGCATGGGTTGGACTCGATGATCTTAAAGGTCTCTTCCAACCCAGTGATTCTGTGATTAAAGGAGTGAAAAATAAAGGGGGTGAGCAATTATGGGTGTTAAATTTATGTTGCAAGTGTTTATTCGGTGCAGCTTACTCCTCCTTTAGTAGCATGTTCATCTGCAATTCCTGCTGCAACCCTTGACAGAACTTGTGCAGTTCATCTGAAACTGGAGCCCTCTGGGAGCTCTGCCAGCTCTCAGAGTAAGGGCAGTGTCTCTCCCCAGGCTACCAGTTCACCAAGTACGGCTGCCGCAGGAAGACGGACCACAAGATGGTTCATCGGAGCTACTGCGAGCTGATCCAGAAGCCCAAACCCATCCGCAGGGTGTGCAACCTCCAGGAGTGCTCCCAGCCCATGTAAGCATCCCTGCCCCCCAGCACTGCTCCCTGGAGGTGCAGGGGACATCACACCCAGCCAGCATTGTCACCTCAAGGAAGGTGGCTTTAGCTTCACCTTCATGACCATTACAGAGGCCCAGGGCTGTGAGGATCTCCTGCTCTGTTCTGCTCATAGAAATATTCTTTCTGTGATTGCTGGTTCCTATGACTTATGAAATAAGTTGGATTAGAAAAGAAGTGCTGTCCTGATCCAGACTTTTGTGTTCGGACCATCCTGAGGTGATATAGAATAGACATAAATTCAATTTATATCAGTGGATTTTAGGGTGAGTTAATCATGTCAGAGCAAATGTACAGAGTGCTGCAGAAGACAACCAATGTCATCCAGTCTCTCAAATCCAAATCTTCTTAAAGTTCACAGCATATTTTTGTACATTTAAACACAGGGAAAATATTTGACCTGTTAGATTTCTCTGGCTGCCCTTGTACAGCATGAAATGCCTGTCGTACCTTCATTTCTGCACTACACAGTCAAGTGTTATAAATATCTTAATTCACTTAATTTTTACAGGTGATTTTTTTGACTGTCAGCATGTTATTCCTGCCACATGTAGGACTAATATATTCTTTGTGCTACTACTGCAACAAGCAAGGAATATGTTGATCCCAGCTTTTATCTCTGGGGACCGAGTATAGGTTCCAGGAATCACAGCAAAGAAATAGAACATACCACACAATATTTCCTAACTTCCTTTCAGAAAAAAAAAAAAAAAAAAGATTTGAAAGAGAGAAAAGGCAAGGAACTGTGCCCCATAAACTCTGCATGGGTCAGGGTTGAACATTTATTTATTGGAAAACTGAAGTAATGACCTAACCATATCTCAGGCTCTCTGGAAAGGACTGTATCCTCCTTTCAGCTGCCAATATAATTGGGCCCAGGTACCACAAAAACTCAATAGGATCCTAAATTGTATTTGGATCCCTGAAGTTTCAGTTAGCTCTGTTTCCATAGAATGTCATCCAACCATTTTGCTCTTTACATAGGAGAGGCAATTATTAAGGAGTTTTACAGAGCTCCAGGACACCCCCTACACTAATATGCAGCTTCTTTACTTCTGGGGAAAACTCATCTTTGTCTCAGAAGTCACCTCAGGATTCCTGGCCTCACAGCTCTTGCATTTCTTCACAGCTGTGTAATTTCTGTAGGTTACAAAGAGAAAGTTGAGAGAAATTGTTACTTTCTGATTCACTGGAATGTGTAGAGCAGTGCCTTGTACTATTTTTTGACCATTTCCAAACCCAGGGTTTTATGAGACTTTAGAACATTTTCTTCAAGCTCAGGGTGTTTCTCCAGAATATATATATTTTTTTAGTCAAGTTTATCCCATGAATATTGTTTACATGGAACAATATTACCATCTTGCAGATCTCTGCACTCTGTAAATATTTATAGACTGCCGTATGTCTTCACTTAATTTTAACCAAGCTTTCAGTAGTCTTCGTAAACTTCCTTTGGTGCTGTCTGTCTCTGTTGTTCTTCTCTAAGTCCTTTACAATTTGTAGCTGTAATTCATGAGTGGATTTGGGTGATCAGTGAAGGTTTAAATTGAACCGCATTGCAAACTGTAAATTTCATTTCTCAGTGGCCAAACTGATTTAGAAATTATGAACTCGAACTTTCTGGTTTTCAGTGGAATGTTGCCTTCCCCCAAACCAAACATTTATGATGATGAGGACCCTGATCTGCCCAAGGTCAGCACTCACAGCACTGGTTTTGCCAGTGCTTCAGCAGATTGAGTCTAACATGGCCAGG
Source organism: Irena cyanogastra (assembly GCA_013397155.1). Taxonomy (NCBI): domain Eukaryota; kingdom Metazoa; phylum Chordata; class Aves; order Passeriformes; family Irenidae; genus Irena; species Irena cyanogastra. Next base: position 612,560 of record VWZV01001720.1, on the reverse strand, counting down.
GATATGGTGCATGGAGTGCCCAGATGTGGGCCAGGCAGGAGCTGCATTTCTAGCCCAGATGTTTTGGCTTTGCTCGTATGGGAACCAGCTCATTCATGCTGCATTGTGAGACAAGGCACATCTGTTGCACCAGACCTGGGAAGCTCAGCAGCACCCTTGGGTGGCTGCTTTTAACATAAAAGTGACCATATTTTTATGTGCAGTCTTGGAAAGGGCAGCTTAAAATCAAAGCAAATCCAGCAAAGTAAGAATAATGCTTATCTTGGAGATAATGAGAAAGAGTAATATTGAAGATCTGGGTCTTTTTAATGACATTTCAGGGACAGTCAAATAACCCTTACCATAGCTGCTTATGTTATTTTCATATCTTCTCCTTTTCTCCATATTAGAACTAGTATTAACATCATGTTAAACCTGTGTTTAAGAGTTACAGATCAACAGTTTGAATTTTACTCTGCTCACTCCCTTTTCACCAACCCAGCTGGGTTACAGGAGAATGGGAGCCTTGCAGCAAATCTTGTGGGAAGACAGGGTATCAGGTCCGCTCTGTGCGCTGCATCCAGCCCCTGCACGACAACACAAACCGCTCTGTGCACACCAAGTACTGCAACAACGACCGCCCCGAGGGCAGGAGGCCCTGCAACAGGGAGCTGTGCCCAGCACAGTGGAGAATAGGACCCTGGTCACAGGTCAGTCTCTTCCTGGAGGTCTCAAACTGCTAATTTCTGTCTGGGTGGAATGAGCATGACAAGTAATGCCGCCCCTGTATTTGTGGATAGATGGCTCTGTGAATAGATGGCTCGCATGTACAGTTGTTTGTTTATTGCTCAGACCATAGCTCGTTCTTGGAGTATGTCACAATTGCTGGTGTACCACAAGAAGCAGTGAGTGGCTCTCCCTCTTGCTTCATTACTGTAGGTACTGCAGTGGCTCAAATAATGTACCATGTCAGCTCAAATCAAGGGCAGTTTAGAACTGAAAAGCTAATTTCTAATCTGCTGTTTCCAGAGGGTGGCTGGGGTGTAACTGCTGCCTGTCCTTTCAGTGCTCTGTCAGCTGTGGCAATGGCACCCAGGATCGCCCGGTCCTGTGCCGGACCAGGGACAACGCCATCGGCCTGTGCAAGGAGAATAAACCAGAGACTGTCAGGATTTGCAGACTACCTCCGTGTCCCAGTAAGGGCTTGTCTTCCATAGCTTCGATTGCTTGTTGGAAAAAAGAATTATTTAATTATTTGCAATGCCTTCATTGAATTGGTACTTGTGTGCTACGCCTGCTGGGGGGAGGGGGGCACTTCTCCATATTCCCTATTTTGAGTAGAATTCCAAATGTGGAGCTGCTGTGTGGCTGATGGGCTTCTTGGGCACTCTTCTCCTGCTGGGGAGCACTCCTTGGCCCAGGACAGCCTGAGAGCCTGTGGCAGACCTCAGCACAGTGCTGATGGCCAGATGTGGCCAGCAGCCAACAGCTGCCCTGGGAGAGGAGCAGTGCCTGAGTCCAGCCCTGCACCCCTGAGACCTGTGGGGCTTGGCAAGGGGCTGCTGGGCTGTGGCTAGCCAAGGATGCCCCTTTACTTTCCTCACCTCCACCAACAGTTCCAGACTGTTTTTCATTCCGTCAAACACAAGTTATCTGCAGGGGTTATCTAACTCAGTTTTTAGAAGCTGTAATTAATTTGTTCCTGCTTAATCCAGGGCAATGAGGCCTTTATCCTTGTTAACTTTTCAGCTGTTTGCAAATGATACTTGTGAGATCATTTCACATATTCCTATTATTAAGTCATTCATATTTGTCTTTTTTCCTGATGTATTTCTCAGGGTAGCTTTTCATTTCTAATTAATTAGAAGCAAGCTGTCAATTATAGTCTCCAATACAAAGATTTTAATGAGGCACTGTAACTAAACTAGACTGCATGTCTCTGGGGATGTGTGACACTGCCATGAGAAGAGCTACTGGAGAACTGGCCCTTGGGCTGTCTTCAGTGTTGGCTGTGAAGTGCTGGGCACAAGCTGTAGCAACCTCCCCAAAGAGCACCTTTTGCCCAAAATCACACAGCTTGGTTGTAATCCTTCCCTGGGCTCCTTCACTGGAGCCCACTCACTCTCTGAGCTTGTCCCCTTCTGACAGGACAGCAATTTAATTCTGCCTAACATATGTTGTGTTGCCTCTTCTTTTTTTCCTCTATTCAAGGAAACGTTTCTGATCCTTCAAAGAAAACCTACATGATACAATGGCTGTCAAGACCCGATCCAGACTACCCCATCCAGAAAATATCTTCAAGTAAAAGACCCATTTATAACTCTGCCTTTGCCCTTAAATGCATGCCACATCGAATGTGGACTTTGCCTTTTGCTCTCTTCTTCTCTCTATGCGGAAAGTTCCCTTGACTTTGCCAAGTTTAAATCTTGGGCTGAATCTGTTTTTCCACACCAGGCACTCAGTGCTCGGTGTCTTTCTTCTCTGGAGCTTGCATAGCACTGGTGGTGGAGGTCTTGAAGTGTTGGGTGTGTGAAGTTGGATCTCCACAGTATGTTGCAGTCCTCTGAAAGGGAGCTGGGATCGGTTTGCTTGTTGCTTGGTGGTGGTGAAAAAAGGCTCTTACTGGTTACTGATGTTCAGTTTGATAGCAAAACTGAGAACTTATTGTGAATGTGATCACATCACAATAATGACACCTTGTAGTGCTAAAGTTCTCCTTTATCTAAAACCCCGAAATCTCGTAAGTCTCTGGTTTCAGTTCGCTGACAGGGTAGTCTGATGAGTGGAAGAATTTTTTCATTCCATTTTCCTTTGTGGTGCTGTTGCTTTCCTCACCCTCGCTGCTCATTTTTTATTCCTGACCCTCACCTTTACGTTTGTGACCCAGGGAGGGCTCACTGGGAAGCAGAAGCAGAGTTTCTGTCCGTACTTTCCGTGCTGCTCTGACGCCGTTGCTCTCGCCAGACTCCCGGTGGTCGTTTGGTGGGTTTTCCCTCAAGAAAAGCTGCATTCATTTTTTCCACCGCACAATTTTTGCCAGTTTTGCGCGTTTTCACTTTAGAAACAAACCCAAAGCAGAACAAGCATGGTCCATGGTGAAGGTGGCGTGGTGGTGTTTTCCTTAACGTGGCGGAGGCAATATGATGTTTTCATTGACTATGATGTCTCCAGCTGCTCAGCGTGGAGCTGTTTATACTCATTACATCTCTGGTCTTTTTTCACCATGTGCATGTCTGATTGAACCGGTATGGTTGTGTGTGTGTGTGTGTGTGTATGTGTGTGTGTGTGTGTGCGCTCTTAGATGTGTCAACTGGCAAACATAACAGTGTGAACTACTACAGAATTACCTCAATTTTTATTGCTTTTTTTGCTTAGGAGATGAATTTTAGAAAAATGCCTTAATGTTGAAATGTAAATGGCATTAATTTACCAGATCCAGCTTTAAATATGAACAGTACACTGGTACCTTGAGTTAATCTTCATATGGAGTGTTTTTACTTGAACGATAACTATTGGAAGGCAGTAAATTAAATTGGAGGTTGATTTGCACAGTGCATATCCATATCTTCATCGAGACAGGATTGTGGCCTGACTTACTGAAATTTAACTGGCATTCGTGCTTCACCTTCCGTGTTTGTGTTGAAGATTTGGAATTCACAAGTCATAAACTTCTTTGTGACAGTCAGTACCAATAGTAGAAATGTAAAACTGCAGTCTTGGAGCAAATTACTACCTTATTGCTTTGATAATATTTTTTGGAAAAGTGGCATTTTTGAATCTTTGGGTCGTCAACAGTGTAGCACTTCAAACTTGTCATTATCATGTGATCACATATTTAAATTTTGCTGTTAATATTTCCTGAAACATGTTAACAATTTACATGACAAGGTGACAAAGCAAAGACACGTATCTGGCACTGAATACTGTTATGTAAAATAATCGGTGTTTAACTGTATAAATATATTCATGACTGTTACCTTTAAATAGACAATGTTTAGTGATGTTTCAAGAGATGGGTGGCTATAGAGAATGGTGCAATAAGGTATCTGGGCATTGTGCACTATGTCTATATGCACTTTGGTTTATCAGGGATATTTTATTAGTGTTTTGTATGTATTTAACATAATATTAAAGATGTGCCAATTCAGTTTGCTTTTCAATATTTTTTTATGAGACTAATGTGTACCAAAGTGACTGTGAAACTGATTTATTTTTTTCTTACTGATGTTTTGAATATATACTTCCAGTCTGTCATGCATACTGCAAGTAAAAATAAATAAAAGTTCAGCAAATCTGGATATTTTGGTTTGGATAGAGGATCAAAATTTCGTTCTGACATTGAGGAGTTGCAGAGTTTATTTATATGACTTATCAGATGTCACTAAACTTATTATATAATGCAATTTTATTTCCATCTATGGTTAAGGTTGACATTGCATATTTTTGTTAGAAAAAAAGGCATTTTTCTAAAGGTGCTGCTACTGATTTTTACAAAGCCAAGGACAGACCTGCCTTGTTAAAATCACATTTAAATATTGTATCTGTTGGCTTTTATTATGGAAGCCATTTGGAGGAACATGCATAAGGGTCATGCATCACAAGGCAGAATGTTCAAAGGGGACTCTTATGGGGTTTGTAAAAATATATATAAATTATATAGGCACATTCAGGCCTTTGTATAGAGCTGTACATGCAGGTATGAACAGTTCCAGCTCTTAAAGGCTGGTTTGAAAATCTCTCCAAAACCAAGGTACTATTCTTATGTTCCTACAGAAGGAGTCATTCCTAATCTCCAGCAGTATTTCAGTTTAGCATTTGAAAAATATGAAAATTACCTGGCACCTTCTAAAGTAGGAAGTAGAATTTTGCTTTTCTGCAACAGAAGCAACAATGAGAGCATAGATACAACGTACAGGAAGGGTTTTCACCTGCCTCAGGCAGCACTAGCATTTTAAAGCAGCAGCACCTCTGTGAGTTTATTTTAGACTGGTATGTTTGCCAGTGAACCACCCACCATGCCCTGTTTTGTTAGCTGAGGATGAGTGAGGAGGTGGCACCCACTGTTTCCAAACCCCCTTGGTATTGCTGAACCTGCACTGCTTCTCTCCTTGGCTCTGAGGGTGCTGGCACAAGCCAGTGCTCGTAGCAGGAGGCTGAAATGTGACTCCAGGTCAGGCTGAGAGTGCTGTCTCCCATCAGTGCACTCTAAATAAAAGCGAGTAATTGGAGTTACTCACTCTTTACTGTAAGAGTAGGTGGAAATGTAGTAAGAGCAGGGGGAGAGAGACAAGTGATTTCATCTCTGTCTCAGCACCCTGGTCACAGAGGAGATGTTTTATTATTGATGATGCCAGGTGTTGGTCAGTCTGCTTTTCTCCTCAGCCCTCTCCTCTCCTACAAACCCTCTGACTCCTCTCTCAGCATGGGCTGCATGTTGGGATTTTTCCTTCACTGCAGTGCCTGGCTCCATTACTTCATCCTGGAGGCACAGGAGCTGAGGAGTGTCTGTGTGGGACAGAGGACAGGCATCTTTCTCTCCAAGGAGCCTGCTAGCCACCCATTTGCCACCAATGCATACAGTCCTCTGCCTGCCCTGAGCAGAAATCACAAGGGCTTTGGGAATCTCTGAGTAGGCTTCTGTTTATGTTTCTCAGGCAGGAACACTTGGACCACTTCACCTTTAATGCCTCAGCCTACAATTTGCCACCTGCATTTCAGCAAGATCAGGATCTGCCATAACACCTCTATTATAGTGCAGCTTGTTGTAGCAGCTTCTGACGGCTTAAAGCTTATCGATTGTCATTCTTTCTCTTTTATTACAGTCATTCACACAAAAATCAGGACTTCTACTGAGTCTTCCAGTCATTAATGGGCTGGCTTGGCTCCATTGCACTGGAGTTTGTTGTTCCAAAAATATCAGCTCCCTTCTAGGAGGAATAGAAAAGCCTCATGGCACCACTTTTCTGTCAAACAAGAGACATGCTGAGAAAATGCTGCTGCTTTCAGGGTAGGGGTACCTGGCAACAATATCAGTCTGATTACTGGAGATGGATTAATTCTGAGTTACATGGTACACATCAAAATAGGACTTGACTTTCCTGAGACAGTCCAGATAAATATATGTTACCCCTGACTGTGGTTAGTCACTGTTTGGTTGCAGAAAAGCATTAAAAGGAGCAAATAGGGAAAAATAGATTTCTTAATATAAAACTTGATGACTTTGTGGGAGTTCAATGTAGTTTTAGCAACAACACAGCATAACCAGTGTGTTTTGAAGTTTAAATCAAGACAGTAACACAATTCATTGTGGCTTCACAGTCTTCACGGTAGAGCTTCCAGGATGTGAAGGCAAAAATTCAAGTGTGATGGTCTAGAGCTTGGATGGGGCTGGTAAAAACAGTTCATATCAGCTTTTGCAACTCTTGAAGTGAGTTCACTTTTAGGTTGAATATAAGGCTGCTTCTGCTTGTAGAAGGCTCATTTGCCAGTTTCCCATCCCACTTTAAATATCAAACCCTCTGCCCACTGCCAAAGCTTCAGCTGTGTTTCTTTTTCTGATTAATGTGAGGATGCTCTTTATTTATCTGTTCCCTTTTTCTCTTTCAGAAGATCATTGTCAAGGAGACAAGTCAATGTTCTGTCGCATGGAAGTTCTCTCCCGTTACTGCTCCATTCCTGGGTACAATAAACTGTGTTGCAAGTCCTGCAACACGTACAGCAATGCAACAGAGGATGGCAATGTAACCAGTGCCAATGTAAATAAGAATAATGTCATTGAGGAGGAGCTCCTGACAACCCTCAGCCCTCCCGTGGGAGTGTCCACCACACAGTCTGCCACCAGCCCTCCTCTGCTTTCCAAAACACGTGCACCCCCTTCCAATGCAACTGAGGAGCATCCAGAAATCAATGCAGTGGATGTTCCCTATAAAGTTGATGGGTTGGATAACGAAGTACCACAGCACAACATCATTACACGGAGGAGGCCTTATGAAAGGACAAGGAATCAAAGAATTCAGGAGCTGATTGCTGAGAAAATGAAAAAAGGGACTCTTAGGAAAATAAACTAAAATGGAATGTGGCACGAACAACATTTTTCTCTTATAGAGATGTTACCAACATCATAGTATTGGCCATCGTAGAGACTAAGAATGGGAAAAATCAAAGTGGTGCTATGGCAGAGATACCAAATTCTCAAGCCTGCTATAAACGGAAATGACAGATTGTTTCATGAGTGCTAATCTGAACACTTTGATGGCTAGGTTAGGTGTACAGGGTATGGCAGAGTATTAGTGCAATATCCCTACAGTGTCCCACTGAATCCAAACAACCATATTACTTAGGTCAGGTTAGCAGCTTTCTCAGTTACAGGCTCTTTAAAGTCTTCTATGCCTGTGTAAAACTGCTTGGGCATAGTAATGGGAGTCACACTTAGTATGGCAGAAAGCAGTCCCAAGACATAATACATCCCTTTAACTCTGACAAGCAGGGGGTCAGCACTCCTGTGATGCTTCTGTGCCTTGCCCAAGCCCTGGCACTAGCACAGCCTGCTTCGGGAAGGTTCTCAGGACATGCCAGGCTCGGTTTGGCTGACCTTGGCAGAGCTGCCTCTGTGGTCACAGCTCGGCGTGTGCTCACGTAGCTTCCCGAGCCAGGACTCTGTAAGAAAATACAGAGAAAATTCTGTAGCTGTGTATTTATGTGTAAATTAAAAACTGACAAGCAGTAGTTTACATACTTCCATAAACAATTTCAAAAGATTCTCCTAAACTTTTGGATACGTGCAAGAGATTTAGTAGGGTAGATCTAGCCAACTTGGACTGACAACATCCTAGTCTTTCTGTTTACAATTATCCATATTTTTTATAGTCTTTAAGTTCCTATAATGCAACAGCCTCAGTCATCCTTATTGGTTGGTGCTTTTTTTGTTGGTCTGATTTTTTTTCTACCCACATTCTGTTTAACTCAAAGATGACTGGATTCTTGTTGTCTTTTCTTTGGTGCTTTGTTAAGACAAACTTTTTTTTTTTCTTCCCACATAGGATGCAGGTTTTTTTGAGGAATTAATTTTGTATTGTCTTCCTTTCCTTAGGACAGCTTTAATGGTGCAGAAGTGAACAACTGTTTGCTATGCCCTTACATGAACACACACACACATACACACGTGTATTCACAGCACCAGGTCTGCCAGAAAACTTTAAGATGTGTAACCTGACAACCCTTTGAGTACTTTTTTCCCCCTCAGGGTCATCATGGTTTTCATAGGTCATTTTGAATTCCTGGTTGGAGAGCAGAAGATGAACTCAGCTTGGCTTTAACACTGCCGAGACAGGGAGCATGGATTGGTTCCTGCTGTGGGTGGCATCTGAGCAGATTTTTTCCTGGCTTGGATTCCTCCATTTGTTTCTTCTTTGCTAAATCTCCTGCAGAGCCCAGGGCTTCCCTGAAATCCTCTCTTTACCACTAGGTAGGTCTGGTGGCTCCAAGTTCATATTTTCCAGTCTGAGAGGATCTCACCCTCCAGTCTGAGCTAGTCCTGGTTTGAAGCAGCACCAGCAATAAACCCATATATAGAGTCACAAAAGTGTTGGGAATGTGCTGCATTCCCAGCAATGTGTGAGCTCTTCTCTAGCCCAGCTGCTGACAAAGACCTTCACAGGTATTGTAAGGTGAAACAATGTGACTCCCTGTGACCCTACCTTCTGCCCCTGACCACCATGACTGAATGAACTGCCCAGTCTCCTCTTCCAAATGAGCCACTCCTGCTGGAAAGGAGGCAAGAGCCTGCAGGAACCTCAGGCTTTACAGCATCTACATGTGGGGCTGTTTTGGCCTGAACTGTGGCCAGAAGTTTTTGAAGCACAGGCCTGGTCTAAGAAAAATTCTTCATGGAGATATTAGGCCAAGCAGAGAAGGAATGCTTTCAGCTGGGGTTGTGGCATCAAGTGCCCCTTCTTACACAGGACCAAGGTGACACACTTGGAGCAGCTCAGATAGTGCAAGGATGAGAGATAACACTGAAGACCATGAAAACTGGGAAGCCCAACAGACCTGCTGAGAGTCCAGAGCATTAGGAAATATCTCCTGGGCCAAGCAGACGTGGCTGCAGATGTGGAAGCAGCAGCCAGCACAAGCAAAAATCCCTTCTGGTTTGGAGAAGTAAATCTCAGGCTCTGCAGTTTGGCAGCGCAGCAGGAAGAGTTCCACCACAGACTTTCATTCCTGGGACACAGAGTGTTCTCCTGCAGTCAAAGGTGTTTGTCCTTGGTGCCCTGTCCCAGCCCTGCCCCATGGCCTGCTGGCTGTCACACGGCCATGGTCTGCAGGCAAGCCCCAGGAGCCTCGTGCCAAGGGATTTGTGGTTGCCTACAGATGGGACCAGTTTTAATAACAGTGTAGGGTCAGGTCATGTCTGTGCACAGCAGCAATGTAGTAATGAGCACTGAAGGGAAAAAAACCCCACCATTCTATTTATAAGCAAGGAAGATGTGTCTAAATCAGCATCATTCCAGCTGCTGTGCCATGGGAGACACAAGCTGTAGCCAGGCTCCCAGCCTGTAGTCATAGTATTTCTTGCCTTCCACGTTTCCTTTACACAGATGTGGTTAGTATCAAACTCATCTTTTCCCCTTCAAGTTAATATCCTTTTAGCTCTGTGGACAATAAAAATAAACCACAACCCCCAGCTTTTTCATAGACTAGGAAGATCATCCAAGCATATGAAACGTAGGAAAAACTTTTACAACCCCAAAGATAGAAAGGGTTGGAGCTGGATTTACGCAGATGGGGAGGTAAAAGTTTGCTGCCTGGAGAGTACCAGTCTTAGCCTCTGGGACTTTTTCAACACCCATTGCTCCAATATCCTGAGATAACTCATCTAATAGATTCTGTTCTGCCCTAGCTTCTGGAATAGGCTTAGTCAACCAGGCAGTGTGAAGAAATACCACAGGAGGCAGTGCCCACAGCTCAAAAAAGCATTTTTCCAGATAAAGTGGAAAGTTCTGCTGCCTCAGGGAGCAGGAACAGCCTCCTGGAAGGCTGGTCTGGTGCTATGTTTGGTCCAGTGTTCATTAGGAACCCAATGCCTGGTGGCATCTGCATTTTGGCAGGGCTTGTTCCCTTCCCAGTCTCACTTTTGGAAGATTTAATTCGATTTGTTTCTCAATGGTTTAAATTCTGCTGAATATTTCTCTAACTGTTTTTTGGGGGGAACACTAAACTGCTTGAAGCAGCAGCCTCAGTCTACATTGCTCCAGACATCAAGAGACTGATGGACCATCCCTTTAAGGAGCAGGAGCCACCAGCTGCCTTCTCTTCACACTCTTCCTGTATGAGAAGGGGGGAAGTTAAGTTTCTTCAGACCAGGAAAGATGCCTTCTTTTCAAGCTGCCATGGGTCCTTCAGAAGGTGGTTTTTTTCAGCAGTTCCCCAGGAACATGTACGTCACTTCTACTGGGAAACACAACACCAGGCTCTATTGATAAAGAAAAATCAGCCCCAGACAAAAGGTGGGGGTTGGCTCTCCTGAGCTGATCTCATTTCTACTCATTTCATGCAGTGGAAAATTTGGTAATTTTTTTGTTTGGTTGAACTTGACAACTGTTTCATCTTCTCTACAATGCTGTAATTGGGCAAGAGCATCATCACAGTGGATCTTCTGTTGCCCAGGTGCTGCATTTTCAGACATAACAAGCAGAAAGCAATATTTTAATGTAACCTAATCCCCAGAAACTGAAGCAGGTTTATAAACAAATATATTCCTAGAGACCATCTCAGAGATCTGAGAGAGAAATTAATGTGCTCCCACAAAGCAATGTACTTATGATCTAACCATGCAGGTACAGTTTTCTCAATTGTCATTTTTCTTGCTGTCTAAACTTAAAATCCAAGCAACAGCTTCTCATGAAAAAAAATCACAAACAAATTCTGGTTTCTTTGACTTCAGTCCTCTGCCATTTTTTTCACCATCATTTCTTTAAAAATTTCTGTTATCTTTTATGAACGCATCACTTTTTGTATTCATATATCCATTCAATATTTAGAGTCTCACAACACCTCCATAGAATGCTTTCAGATATTTTGAGAATTCTAGAAATGGTGCTTTACCAGTACTCAAAGGGGTTTTTGTTTTATTTTATTACATAATGCATTTAATGTCTTATTTACTCACCTACAATGCACAGTATTAGCTATGTTCATCTGAATATCTATATGCAACTTCCACTCACTTACATATGCCTTAACAGAAATTGCAATAAATAGCCATTTCTTGTATATTAAAAAATGTATATACAAATTAGAATCTTTAATTTTATAATTTATTAAATTCAAATGTCTGTGTTCTTTTGCAAAAAAAAAGTGTTTGGCTTTTCCCTGTGGTTTTTTCATTGAGTCAGTGTTATGCAGAGATACTAGAGGACAAAGAACCAGCATCTTCAGATTCAAAACCAGTTCAATTTCTACAACTCAATGAAGTGGCATTGGGATACACTTGCTGCCAAAGTCCTACATCCTTGTTACAACATCCATTATCCAAGGCTAAATATCATGAAGTTACTGGACCAAAACCTCAGTTGATAACTGCACAGAAATTAATGAAACTCACTCAAACCTGCTTGAGGCCCAAATCCATCCTGGTCCATGTATCATCTCTTTAAAAGCTCAGTTATTTGGGCTTCTATTCAGGACTGATGAGTGAATTCTGTTTGCATGTCCTGTTGATAAAGTAATTGCTCCTTTCCACGAAATTCTTCTGCACACATTCTCCTGCTGTATCCTACACACGTGTGGCTGGGTTCCCTTTAAAGCATAATTGAACCTTTCTCATCTGATTGAGGTTTATTGCTTGATGATTTGAAAGATCCCTGCTTACTGTGATTATTCAGTGAGCACCGTGCAGTGCATTCAAGTCCAGCATTCTTTAGTCAGGTAACGAGCTACCTCAACACTTTCCATCTGGTAAAGTAATTTACACACTTAAATGCCCCTGGGTGTTTGGACAAGCCCAAACCTGGGTTTCATTTACTGTGATAATTCATGCAGCATTTACAGCTGTGACAGGGGTTATGTTTAATTGCCTTTTGCTTTCATAGATTTTGAGATTTTTAGAGTAGCCATGGTAAAGGGTCTCACATCCACACCCCAGATATGAGGGACACTCTTCTTCTCTTGGCCTACATCAGATTTTTGTCCCTTTTCACCATCATCTGGCTCTGAGGAATTTTTTTTTTTTTAAGGCAGCTCAAGAAGCTGCAATTCCAGGCCAGGAAAGCACTTTTCAGGTTATTCTTAATTACACCAGGTAGAAGGCAGCTCCTCCAAAGTGCTGTGCAAATTTGACTCCCTTTTCCCACATCAAGGGGGGCACAGGATGATTTCCAGCCTCCCACGGGGCGTTCTGGCTCAACATTTGGCTTTGCTCCCAGGGGTCAAAAAAGACTCCTGAGCCTTCCTGGGAGATAAACACCTGGAAACTCCCCTGGGGCCGTGAGTGTGCATGTGGCTATGCGTGTGTGTGTGTGTGTGTGTGCATTGCTCACCTTTGCTCTCCCCCTGCCCTTTCCCGGTCCCTCCTCCTTTAGCAGCTTCCCAAAGCTGAGCAGGGCCGGGGGCGATGGAGCCACAGAACCGCATCCAGCACAGGCAGCACTTCTAAAGCCTCATTCCGGGAGGGAGCAGAGCAGGATGACACGTGGGAGAAGCCTTATCCTAGTTAACCTGCTGGGTTTTTTGCTGTGCAGCCCCAGCAGCATCGGGGCTCCCCGCGGCCGGGGATGCTCCGCCTCGGTGGAGTCACCACTAGATGGTGGCACGGCACAAGAAGTTAAATTGATTGTGAAACGGCCGCTGGACTGTGATCCAGCCCGAAAAATCCCCTGATCTGGGGGGATGCGCTCAGGAAGGGCCAGATGGAATAAAACCCGCTGGGCTCTGTCCCCATCGCAGTGCAGATTTAGTCGGAGATGCTGCTGTGCTGCTGTCTGTGCCCGGGGCTGGAGGAGGGATCCTGCAGGAGTGGAGAAATAGAGCCATGATCAATCCCACGCCCAAACCATTGAAAACTACTCAAGAATAAGTTGTTTTATGGGGTTGTTATTTCTTAGGGCATCTAAACACAACCCTATCTCCTCCAGAAGAACGTTTCGAGGCCTCTTGTAACATAACAAGAGGTTCCACTGATGATTGTAATTTAATTTTTTAAAATCTTTTATTAAAGAAACACAACAGCTATGGAAAGACAAACCTGTTTTAGGTGACCCGGGCTGCTGGCAGGACAGGGGGTTTCATGTGACACCAGGCAGGAGAAGATTTTCAAGTGATGGCAGTGCTGCCCTCACTGAGACCTGCAAGAATTCACAGTTCTCAGCTCTCCAGCCTCTTTGTGTGGTGTGTCCAAGAGGGACCAATCCCTGTTGGAACCCAGGGCACAGGGAATGTTTCTCTGTCTGTTCTGACAAACCCTGACCCTCCTAATCCTCCTGAGAGCCGTGCCTTTAACTTCCGTCCGTGGAGAAAACTCCCTGGGCTTTGGGATGATGTGCAATCTGTGAGTGTATAGGGTAAATTGTAGTGTAGTTATCACTGGGTGAAAAATTTAGACTTTTAGGTTTTTAGTATGGGGGTGTATGGAGGGCAAAATGGAGAATTTTGGGCATTGCCCTGACTTCTCCTTCTTCTACTCCATTTTCTGTAGTATTAGTGGCACTGGGTGATTGGTTTGGAGAAGTCACAATGTAGATGTTACGTGTCAGAAAGTTAGTTAGTTATTGGCAGAGAAGTAGAAATAAAGTATGTTTTTAGAGTTTATTGGACAAAATAGCTTTAAAAGACCTTGTAACTGCACATCTTGTGACCTTTTTCGCTGTACTCTTCCCCACGCTAAGCCTGGTGCAGGCGGTGTGGAGGAGTTTTGATGAGATAAGAAATAAACAGCAACCTGGAGACCGAAAAAGATCCCGTTCGTCTCTCAATTCTAGCATAGACCCTTTGCAGGGGGTCTCCCCACGCAGGGGGGCCCCAGAGAGAGAGAGGCCTTTCCACAAATCTCCACTAGCATTCAGGCACTTTGGTACATGTATAATCTAAAATGAAAAAATGCATCTATGCAAAGATACAATTTAACCATAGGCAGATTGTGTTGGGGAGGTTTTTTTTCTGTTCTTTCTGTTTCTAAAGCCTGCTTTTCCCAGCTTTCTAGAAATCTTCTTACCTTTAGTATTTCCCACAGCAGATCAGTAATAGCAGAAATAAAAATGTTTCTATTATTTTAAATAAGTAGCCTGGGACAGATTCCCAGGGGAGGTTGCCAGTGAGTTGTCACCATGGTTTGGACGTCTGAGACTTCGAAGTATTTTAAGAGAAGTCTGCACTGGCACAGAACTCTCCCTCTGCTGGCTGTGAGCAGCCACTGCCAACAAAGCCATGCTCATGTCATGGCCTAGAAACTCCCAGCAAAGGCTCCCAGGAGTAATTTTCCAGCTTAATTAAACTCCCAATAAAACAAAGCACCTAAATCCCTCTGAGCCTTTGCAGAGGCTCCAGACAGGACCCCACCCATGTTCCCAGCTGGATGGAGAGCTCAGGTCCTGCAAACAAGCCTTGTGCCCTGTGGTGATGTGCTGCAGCCACCCAGCCCTCACACAGCAACTGGTTCCTCACCTGGAAAGGCAGGAAATAAGCAGGAGCTCCCAGAAAATCTGTGTGCATCAGTGGCAGTGTTGGCACGTGTAGCCACCACCAGTTGCTGGGTGAGCTGCAGTCGAGGCAACAGCTGTGGGTGCAACAATTCCAACCCAACTCTGTCTAGCTAATACAAAACCAGCTCGTTAATATTTCATGGCAACATCTTCACTGGTACCATAGTGGCTGCTTGCTGTAATGCACAGGAGGTTAATGGGCTGGGGGATGTAATTAGAGGACACAAATAATCTGGAATCTGGCACTAATCAGGTCAAAACATTTTCCTTTCCTGAACTTTTTATGACAAACATGGAAACACAGAATCACAGAATGGTTTGGAATGGAAGGGACCTTAGAGATCATCTTGTTCCACCCCCCTGTGATGGGCAGGGACACCTTCCACTCAATCAGATTGCTCCAACCTGGCCTTGAACACTTCCAGGAACTCACAACCTCTCTGAGCGACCTGTGCCTCAGCACACTCACAATAAAGAATTGCTTTGTAATCTAAACCTCTCCTCTTAATTTAAAACTGTTCCCCTTGTCCCATTCAATATTTGCCCTGTAAAAAGCCACTCTCCCAGGAGAGGAGCAGCCCTTGCAGGTTGTTGATGCACCTTCAAGGAGGATCTGCACTGTGGTGTGGAGATGCTCAGTGTCATGTTAACCCTGTCCCCCAGCCCTGGCAAGAGCCAGCAAGCTTCAAGAATGCCCAGAGGAGAGGAGAGTCACCTGTTACACTTACCCAACTCTGCTAAACTGCGTGGATTTCCCAAAAACTGAAAGCATTCCAAAAAAACCAAAACTAACAAACACAAAACCAAACCAAAAAATAACTGCCAGCATTTATATCTCAGACACTCCACCAAGCCCTGCAGAACTAACAACTGGTGTTTTCCTCTGCAGCTCAGGCACTGCTGCTGTTGCTCTTTTCTTTAGCCATTAATCCCATTTGGTGGCAGTTTTCATGCACCCAGGAATGCTGATTCACTGCACCCTTGGGGAGTAAAAATACAGGAAACTGGGATGATTTATCCAAAACCATCCTCACAAGTGCTTGGGAGAAACTTACGGCATTCTTGCAGCAAGCATTCAAATTGCACCTTGTTTCTTTTACATTAAGAGTTTTTGAGGACACAGCTGATGAAAGAAGAAACCAAATAGATGTGGTTGAGGTAAAAAAAAAAAAAAAAAAGGTATATTATATTTGTCCCTCCCATCTGGCACATTCTATTCACTCCATCATACCTTTAAGAAGGAGGCAGCTCCAGCAGGGAGAGACTTACCAGGGCAAAGGAACCATCTTGAAGACTTTTTAAAGAGAATGTATTCATGCACTCTGCACATGTAGGGTTTGTTTCCAGATCAGTGGTCTTCCTCACAAAATGTTTTTCCCAAGCTCCATACTGCAGCTGCTTAGCATAGCTGATGTCTGAGGGTTTTTTTTTTTCCTTTTGATGGCAATCATGTTTCCTGCAAGCAAGAAGGAAAAACTGAACCTCTGATTTACTGCAGCACGATCCCAGCTGATCATTGCTGTTAGTGAATTTAATGCATGGAGGCTGTGGGTCATTTCAATTAAATTCAGCTGTTTGGCACCAGCAGTCCAGACAAACAGCTTAAGCTTACATACCTGTTATGTTCAAATGCTAAGCAATGGCTATTTCCAGAAAAAAAAAAAAATCTGCTTGGAACCATATCCCAAAGAGATGCACGAGTCTGTTGAGCTGCTTATTTCTTTTTACTGGAGATAAAGAAAAAACCTGAATGATGAGTGTGGGCTTGGGTGACTAAATCAGCTGTTACAGCCAATTCCAGCCTGAATGCTCATAAGACAGAATATTTGCATTAAAACTAAAACAGTGATTTTTAATTTAGGATTTCTGCTTTTCTCTTCATGCCTCCAGCAGGTCAGGACAGGCGTTGTGGGGAGCAGCAAGGCTTAGAGATGCAGTCACACTCCCTGGTCTGGGCACAGAGGGGTGTTGTGTGGGGTGGCTATTCCCCAGCAAAGAGCAGCAGCTGTTGGGGCTGCCTCTGAGGACAGTGTTGGGAAATAAATACAGAAGGAAGATTCTGCTGCAACAAAACAATTCATCTCCCCATGCAACGTGATGCTGCAAGAGAGGCTGTGAGAGGGACACTGGGGTTACTCCAGAATTGCAATCAGTTTGCAGCATGTTAATAAGCCAGGAAACAAAGGCAAATCCCTGCTGCCCAGGGACCCACAAGGTCAGATGTGCCAGTCCTCCTGGCAAAGCAATTTGCTGTAATGCACTTGTGTGGTCTCAGAGAAACATGAATGAGGAGGATACTGGGAGCAGTGGGAGAGGAGGGCTGGTGGAGCACAGCCCTGGGAGGTGCCATGGGGGCAGGTGCCAGGGCCAGCTGCTGCTGTGCCTCCACAGCAACGTGGATGTGCAGCTCAATCCAGGGGTGTACAGCTCAACCCAGGGAGGTACACTCAATCCAGGGATGTACAGCCCAGCCCAGGGAGGTACAGCTCAATCCAGGGGTGTACAGCCCAGCCCAAGGGTCTACAGCCCAGCCTAGGGAGGTGCAGCTCAATCCAGGGGTGTACAGCCCAGCCCAAGGGTCTACAGCCCAGCCTAGGGAGGTGCAGCTCAATCCAGGGGTGTACAGCCCAGCCCAAGGGTCTACAGCCCAGCCTAGGGAGGTGCAGCTCAATCCAGGGGTGTACAGCCCAGCCCAAGGGTCTACAGCCCAGCCTAGGGAGGTGCAGCTCAATCCAGGGGTGTACAGCCCAGCCCAAGGGTCTACAGCCCAGCCTAGGGAGGTGCAGCTCAATCCAGGGGTGTACAGCTTGGCCCAGGATCTAGGGCCTAATCCAGGCATGTAGAGCTCAGCCCAGGGATGTACAGCTCGGCCTAGGGATGTACAGCTCAGCTCAGGGATGTACAGCTTGGCCTAGGGATATACAGCTCAGCTCAGGGATGTACAGCTCGGCCTAGGGATGTACAGCTCAGCTCAGGGATGTACATCTCGGCCTAGGGATGTACAGCTCAGCTCAGGGATGTACAGCTCGGCCTAGGGATGTACAGCTCAGCTCAGGGATGTACATCTCGGCCTAGGGATGCTCGGCTCAGAGCAGAATGGGAGCAGGGACAGAAGAGAGCAGAGAGCAGCACTAAAGAAGCTGCCAACACCCACTGCCTCTTGGGCAAAACAGCACAAATTTGTTCACAAAATAAGGCCGAGAAGGAAGAAAAACAGCCCCAAACCCTAAGGATTCCCCTTCCAGCAATAAAGCATGAAGAACTACGGCTCCTCTTTTCCCAGCCCAGCCTGGAGCACAGGCAGCCCTTCCCCTCTCGCATCACGATCACGGCCCCGCGGTCCCTTCCACGCAGGAATTGTCGCCAGGCAATGAGCCGCAGGGCTGTGTGATGGCCAGTGCTGGCGGGGCCGGGGTGGCCCAGCCCAGCCCGGCCGGTGCCCGCGGGCTGCCCCGGTGCCTCGGCGCCGCCGGCTGCGGCTCGGGCAGGGCAGGCAGCCAGCGGGATATATTTAGCAACAGCAACAAAACAGGCAGCGGGATCAGCTGACTGAGGCAGGGAGCTGGCGCATGGGTTAGTGTCAGACAGACAGCACATCTCCCGTGCTGGGAACAGGGAGCGCGGAGCAGGAGCGGGGCAGAGCCGCGCAGCCGGGGGACACGCAGCCGCCCGTGCCCGCAGCCGCAGGTAAGGGGAGGGGGCCTGCCAGAGGGCTGCGTGCCGGGGGTCCCTAGAATATCCGGGATGCTGGTAGCCAGAGATGCTCAAGGCGTGGTGGAAGGGAAGCTGCAGCAGCGGGCCCGGCTCCCCGGGGGCCGCGGGTGACGGGGAGGTGACCTCGGCCGTGCCAGCGCAGCGCCCGGGGCGAAGGGGCTCGCGTCCGGGCGGGACCTGATCCATCCCATCATCGGAAGAGTTTTACCGCAAATAGGTAATTTAAATTTCCTTCCGGAGGAAGGCCGTGCTGGCAGGACTCTGTTGTCGCGATTTAACGCGACATGCCTGTGCCCCTGGCCCGCAGCATCCGGCCGCTCTCTCATTGCCGGGCCCAGGCTCTGCCACTGCCGAGCTCAGGCGAGGACTGGCAGGGAAGGAAGGGACAAGCCTTTTCTTTAAGGCTTGAAGACATGAGAGAAACAGTGCAGGCAGGGAAAAGGATAATAAAAGGACCCTAAGGTTTAAAACAAGCATCTCCTGCTCTCAGGTCAGCAAATCCCAGCTTGGCTGGCTTTACCAGCAGCACATGAGGAAAAGCAGCGAGGGCCAGCAGCAGCCGGGGGGAGGGATGGGCACCCGGCGAGCTCTGCCCTGGGCTCCGCACGAGCTGCTCATTTGTGCTCCCTGTGTGATCTGCAGCTTTGCAGGGAGGTTCGACAAAGCCAGATTTATTTCCAGCAATGTCAAGCAAGGCATTAAAATAGCTAGCAAAGCACTTTTGCGTTTAATCACACAACAAAGCTATATTGTGTCTGCAGATTAGTCACATACAAATTTCATTGGAGGAAGCAGTTAAAAAAAATCCAGGCTATATGGTCATTTCTGCCAGAAGGGGAGATAAGCAAAGCACAGGGGGGAGTGTTTGGAGAAAAAAAAAATCAGTACATTTAGAAAATGCTGTAGCACAAAATATACTGAAAAATTTGTAATTCCATGTATTCCGAATTTGTAATTCCATATATTTAACTCAGTGGGAGCAGTTTGATGGAAATCCATCCTAAAATGACTTGAGGATGACTATTTGAGTGTAAAGGACATGAATGAAATCCCTTTGACTCTGTGTAAGCACTCAGGGGAGGACCTACCTCTCCATAACTACATTTATGAACTGCAGACAGAAGTGACCCTGTAGATGCTCACCTACAGCTTCTAGAAGAGACCACTGTAATGTTGCTTTACTTAGGTGGTGCTCCCCACAGGGGCAGGGCAGCTCCTGTCCTGTTGGGTTCAGCTCCTGCCTGCTTGGACTAAGGGTGAAGTCACAGCCCTGTCACAGTGAACAGCTTGAAATAAGAAGAGTAGTTTGTGCCCTCATTTGAAAAGCTTACTCATTTGAAAAGCAATTTCTGCTCATTGAGACAAGCTCACACCCCTGCCCCATACCTCTCCAGCTGTGCTCCCTTGCATTGCTTCAGGAGGGAGCACCATTGCTGATCTCCTTAATGAACCCTTTATTTACTGCCACAAGTAATGACTTGGCTTCTTTGGTACATTTGTGGAGCTCTTTACGAAGCCATGGATATAAAAGTATTCCCAGCAAACTTTTCAAATGCATTTTTTGTTACCAGCCGTGTTTACCACAAGAAGACATCAGGTGGCTCAGGTAGAAACAAGCCCAGGCTTTCTTTACCACAGCAGGTTTGCACATGCTGATCATGCCTGCTCTGTTCTTTGCAGCCATGGCACCCCGGATCAGACTGAGCCTTGCAAAGCCTCTCCCAACCATACGGGAAACCCACGAGGAAGCAATGGAGGATCCAAGCAGCAACCCAAGGTGTGCTGGGAGTGCTGCAGCCAGCCCAGACTCGTACTCCAGTGATGACTACATCCAATCCATCTGCCACCTCGCCAGACCCACCTTCCCAGCCCTTCTGGAGAGCAGACGTAAGGGTAAGGACAGAAAGACCCTGAAGACCCTTGAAGATGTGTCAGGCTCTCCACCGCTTGTGGGGACACAGCAGGAAAGGTCAAAATGTAAATTGACCAATTTCATCTCGAATGTGGTGCCACTGGGAAAAGTCCTACCTGCAGAAACCGACTTCTGGTCCAGAGAGGACCCCCTGGAACAAATTTACACCAATGCAGGAAATCTTTGCTCCTCCAAGGCTTCTTCCTATGGTGAAAATGCCAGCCCTGGCTATTCACAGTGCAACTCTTCTGCCACAAATGGTGACCTTCATCCCACAAACTTGGAAGAAAAAAACAGAGGGAAAACCAGTTTTCCACGAGTGTTCAGTTTTCCAAGGCTTCCCTCCCCAAGACCAGTTCAGAAAGAAGCAGTATGCTCAGAGCTGAGGTATCTCAGAAGGGATGAGGGAACAGTTTTAGGGAATAACCACAGTCAGAAAGAAAATGGCCTCATGTTCATTAACACTGAAGAGCTATTGGCACCCTCAGCCAGAGGGAGGGTGGTAGGAAACCCAGCCCTGCCTTGCTCTGTAAGAAGGCAGAATTTGTTCAATACAGCAGGCACAGATGAAAAAGAAGGAAGAGAAACTTCTCACTGTGACAAAAATGTCATGGGTGATGTTCCCAGTAAGCAGAGATACTTCGAGTCTTTCCAGGTACCTAAAAAAGCCACCATCCATAACTGGATTTCAGAGCACAGATGCATCTGGAAAGAAGCGAAGATAAAAGCTTGTTTGCTCCCAGCCATTGCTGAAGTGTGAAGAAGTAGCTGCTTAGAATAAGTTTATTCACAAGATATAACCACCCTGTGCTCTAGCAGCTCTCCCTGGAGTCCTCACACAGAAAACATGGCTTGAACATGCATGCGAGTCAGGCAGACTCTTGTGATCCATCATATCCCTCATCCGTGGGCAAAGGGACAATCCAGAGTCTCATCTGCTAAGGAAACAGCAATCAGTTCTCATTTTGGAAAGGCAACAGTTCATAAAGCATCTCCTCCCACCTACTGCCTAGAACTGCTCTGAGTATGAAGAAAAGCTGGAGAGAGCTGGAGAGAACACAAATCCCATCTGTGCTGGAGAAGAAGTGGGAACATTGAAGCACCAGTGCTTTCCAAGCAGCCAGATGTTGCTGACACTTGAGTACAGTAATTCAGAAAGGAACCCTTTGCCCAAGGCTCGGACAGTATGAAATGCACTCTCTCTGACACACACATTTCCTGGGAGACCCATCATAGACCCCTGCCTCAGCACCAGGATCCCACTGGAGAGGTCATCCATCAGAGCAGCAGCATAAAGAATTATTTCTTAAAAATCATAAGAAGCCTTTTATGAGGATTTGCTGGAGAGCAACGTGGAAAATATTACAACTCCTTGGGTGGGGATTTTCCTGGTGCTTACCCTGTCACAATTCTGTTCCCTTTATTCCAGGACTTAGCCCTGGCAGGAGGAGAGCTGGGAGCCCTGGTGGGCATTGCTGTGCCTGTGCTGTGGCTGTTGTGGAGCCAGCTGTGAACAGGAGTCGTGTTGGACTCTGCACTGCCACAGCCAGGCTGCACACCACGGGCACCCACGGGATTTGCTGCTCAGCTGTGGGGGCCCCACAAGCCCACACAGAGCTCTGCAGGCTCAGAAGAGCAGCCTTGGCTGAGGGGCAGCCTAGGGATGCTGGGCTGGTGCTGGTAGAACCTGAATGTAAAATAATAACTCGTGTTTCCCTTCGTACCTGTGCTTCTGTACTCTCACCTACCATGCTGATGATGTTGACTGAGCTTTGCTTCGTGCTGTGAGACTGAAACATGGAAAAAACAAACGTGCATGTCCCACCCATCCAGCACACAGCATATACAAACAATTCTTGTTGATGGTATTGCTCCATGGGATCTCTAGGATGAGAAGCATTCCCACAAGGCTGGGAGGTCCTGGCATGGGGTGGTGGCACATGGCCAGGCCATCCCTCGCTGCCACACAGAGACTTCTCCATCACAGAAGCTGCCATTGGCACTTTCTGCTGCAGTCAGAGCAACCTCATCCACCTGTGTCTGGTGCCACACTCTCTGTAGCCAGTCAGGAGATGTAGCTGAGAAAACTGCAAAGCAATACCAGCCTAATTATTACTACTACTAGGAATAAATTTTTTGGCACAGCAGAGAGCAGAGGGACCAGGCTGTTTGCTCAACAGCAGCTAAGATGAAAAACAGCATTGGAAAGCTGCAATTATAAGAATGCTCACAAGTGATTTCCAAACCACCCTCAAGCAGATTAAATGAAAAAGCAATTTCTACTCAGTACCAACATGAGTGTAAATATGCTCAAGGATCAAAAGGTGAGAGCGTTTGAGCTTCTCATCCTCACATCTCTTACCTCAAATATGTTTTTCTCCTGTTGAAACTCATTAGTGCTATGGAGCTGAGCTGCTTCTCAACTCTGTTTTTGAGCTAACTACACAGCAAGAATGGAAGTGAAGGTGGCTCCAGCATTCATTAAAGCTGATGGAGAAAGCTGAACCCAGGAGGTCCCAGCCTGCCCTGCCTCCTCCACACCTGTCCCTCCCTTCTCAGGTAAATGCTGGGGTTTAAGCAATGCTTGTCCTCACTGCTCTGCTGTCATTTAAATTTCTCTCCATGTGAATATTTATGACTCTAGTGCCTAACAAGTCTTGTGCCAACTGCATGTATCACTGCTTTTGACAGAGGAAACAAATAAAATCCTTCCATCCAGTTGTCGTTTCCATTCTGCATTCCACAGGGCATTATTTTTAGTGCTGGGCTGATCCACAGCACATGGCTGTGACTTGCCATGCGAGCACCTTCTCACTCTACCAGGTCACCAAAGGCCTCACACCTCACCCCTTCAGCAGCTGCTGCCCAGAGCTGTGATTCCTTCTCAGCTGCCACACAATCCTACAGCTCTCTACACCCCTGAAACCCATCACCTTTTCCCTCCAGAGCAAAGAGGTACAGCAGGAGATGAGAGCTGCGACCCAGGAGGCTGGGAAAAGCCTCCAACTCCTCTGATGTAGGACTGGGAGCAGGTTGTGGGGGCTGGGGTGATGGCAGGGCTGGGCTCAGAGCTGGGGACATTTAAAAACACAGTGTTAATTCCAGGTGCAGCCAGGGTTGGAGCAATGAAGCTTTGGAGTAAACTGGCTCTTTCTGGAGAATACTTTTTCTATAGTGAAAACTGAGATTCTACCTAAGCAACTGGGTTTTTCAAGAGGAGCCAAAGCTGCTGGGTTGCAGCAAAGATGGGGACAAAGAAACATGGGCAAGTTTGGGCCATAGAAGTGGCAAGGCAGGGAAAGGAGGAGGGAAATGTGGGGCTGGTGGTGCCAGTGAGTGAGCAGGGCAGCTCCCAGCAGGAGTGGCAGGGCCAGGAGCCCCAGGGTGAGGAATTCCAGCTGTGCACTAGAAGCTGTGACAGGTAAGAAAAGAAAAGCAGGTTTAACACAGGGCAGAGGCAGCAGATAGGGAGGGTTGTTTCAATTCAGGTTCACTTAAATCCTGTTTTGAAAAGCACAGTCCTCACCTTCTTCACCATCAGCTCTGTTGGAAATGACCATGTTGGTCCTTGTGAAATCTGCACAATCAAATATGCACCAGTTCCCTGGGTAAGGCAGTTCTGCAGCTGTACAGCATCACCCACTGCTGCAGATGGACTTTGGGCTGGTTCAGGGAGGGGATGGGGATTGGGGCAGCTTTGTCACTCCCCTGTCACAGCCTCTCTGCCCCCCAGCTGCTGAGGGAGCCTGCAGTCCTACCAAAGGAAAAGAAATTGGATGCTGTTGGGTGGGATAACGTGGCCTGTGGTTACACAGCACTTTCCTCCCTGCTCACCCCGTAGATGCACATCTGGGCCATCAGAAAATGCTCCCCCTCTTTCCCCGTGCAGAACAGCCCCTGAGGAGTCACTGGTCAGGATAAGCCTGCAGAAGTTGCTTCCAGACAAGAAAGAAAACCTTATCTAGGAATTTAGGTCACAGAGAGAGATAAAAGCCATGCTGCTTCCATGGCCAATCTCACGGCAGGCTCTGCATTTGAAGTCACTGGCAGAAAAATCTCATTTATTGAGATCATCAGAACTGCCAAAGGGATTTGGATTAATTTGAATGGGGAATTGGTATCCAAATCCCACCAGCAGCTTTCAGTCTCAGACTTTACATCCAGTTCACGAGCAAACTGTGAGCTAACATGGCAATTTTGCTTGCATGATCATGCAGCCTCTTCCTGCTGCAAACGGTAAATGCTTTTGGACACAGAAAATCACGACCAGAATTCACAAACCAGAGATGGTGGTGCAGAAAGGAAAATGTCCCACTCTTCCCTCAGATCCTTGTCTTTTAAATGACAAAGATACCCAGCAGCTGGAACCACAGGCGAGGAAGCAGCAGCTCCACAGCCTCTGTGTGCTGATCAGACCTGGGCAGTGCAGGAGCTGCTCGGAAGCTCCTACAGCACACAGAGCCAGGAGGGGCCTTTCCGTACCCACAGCCAGCCAGCAGGAGAGGTGTGGATAAACAAACTAAACCGTGAGCCAGTGCAGCGTGGCTCCAGCCAGGGACACGCCAGGAACGGGGTTCTCTCAGCCAGGGGCTGCAACGAGAGACAAGCGGGAGCAGAGGGAAGGGCTGCGCACAAACAGGGAGATGCTGCAGGGCAAGGTTAGCAAAATCAGTTTCTAAAAAGGTCTTTAACTCTGAAGTTAGGATTAACACAGCTATTTTTGATTTCAGAAGAAAAAAAAAATCCAACTCTTACAGCTCCAAGGAAAACTTAAAGCTCCCACCTTGAAAGGAGATCAGACCTGAGCCCGAGGCACAGCTCAGGATGCCTCAGCTGAAAGCAGGGGCTTTGTGGGTGGTGCTTCAGGCTTTCCCCTGCCCTGAAGTGCCTGCATTTGGGCCTAATTGCTCATTGAGGGCAAATTTTAATTAACTTTGAGGCTTCCTAAGCGGAGACTACTTCATTTATCATGGTACAGAATGAAATTAAACTGCATTTAGTGACTAAGCAGGAATCCCTTAGCTCTGAATGAAACCTTGACCGAACCATCAGCACCGTGATTAATGGCAAAATGTTTTGTATTTTCCATTTGCAACTGTCACCATGGGCAGAAGAGAGCTCTGAAGTGATGGCTGAGAGCTTTACTGCTGGTGTTTGAAGAGCCAGAATGTTCAGGCACAGCTCTCTGCCTTGCTCACCAGGGCCCACACGTGTTTTTGTGGTTGGCATCACTTATATGGGCCACAGTTGACAGCAGGGATGACCCCTGAAGTGCCACATCATGGGCTTGTGGCCTTTCCCCATGCTCAGGGATTCTCAAGTATAATCTCATTTGCTTGACACGAGCTAGAGCTGATGCAAAATAAATGTTGTGTAAATAGACAGATATTGTTCCTGGTAATTGCAGCCTTCCTGGAATTAATGGTCCTGGAGGCAATGCTTCCTAGAGCTGTTGCAAAGAGCTGTAGAAAGATTGGGCATTTTTAGAATACCAGCTTGTTGCTACACAGAGTTTGACCAAATGCCATTTAAATCAAAGGGACCCTTTAAGTGCTTTGGAATGGGCTTGTAATGGGGATAATGGGGTGCTGCATTTAAAGCACAGATTTCTAATAGCAGCTGATGAGGAAAATCAAATTATTAGTTTATTTATTTGTGTGCATTAGCATTGTATCAACTGCTTCTTGTCCTTGCTTTTAAATTAACCTAGCTGAAAGCCCATCAGCCTGCTGAGAGCTTGGCAAAAACTGTGTGTAAAGCACAAGGCTTTACCTGCCTGTGCCTCACACACCTGCAGTGGCTTTGTCCCTCAGGATCAGCAAATCCTGCTCTGCAGAGCGGGTGGCACACACGGGGAGAGCAGCAGGAGCCAGCAGGGACATTGCCACATCTCGTCTGGCAGCACAATGTGACATTTGCAAGTCAGCTGTGCTTAGCTGAATGTTTTGTTATTTTTTCCTGGATGGCAAGTATGTGGGAGAGAAAATGGTTTGTACCAGAGGTGCTGGGCTGCTCTCTGAACCTCTCTGAAAGGAGGCAGTAGCCAGGTGGGTGTCAGTGTCTCCTCCCAGGTAAGAAGTGGCAGGACCAGAGGAAATGGCCTCAAGCTGTGCCAGGAGAGGTTTAGATTAGGTATTGGGAAAAATTTCTGCATGGGTTGTCAAGCCCTGGAGCAGGCTGCCAAGGGAAATGGTGGAATCACTGGCCCTGGAAGTGTTCAAAAAACATGTAGGTGTGGCACTTGGGAACATGGGTTAGCAGGGAGTTTGGTAGTGCTGCACTGAAGTCAGTGATCTTAGAGGGCTTTTCCAGCCTTAATTATTTTATTTTATATTTTTATATTGTTCCAACTCACGCAACGAGCACTGGCTGAGCTCCCCTAACTCGACTTCAGAAAAGGGAGATGCCACATCTCAAGTGTCCAGGCTCCTAAACAATTACACAAGAAATACCAAATTTGCTCCAGATGTTCTTCACATTCCCCCTCAGGTCACGCTACAGAAGTATAAAACTGCACAGAATAAATTGTGACATTGGCTCACAAATGCCCTTCATGGTTGCCCAGCCTCACAGCAGGCCCTGTTGAGCTGGGGGCTGTGTAAATGCAGAGTGGCCACTCCTGACTTGCTGAGCCTACAAACCATTCCAGCCTCATTAGTGGGATGAGCTGGCAGCTCTGGATGGAGGTTGATTTGCACCAAGAGCAAAGGGACCTGCACGTGGTCCTTGCTCACCGAGCCAGCTGTGGAAAACAGTAAAAAAAAGAACTGTTTGTTAGGGGAAGCAAATACAAGCACAGGCCTGATTGTGCCCAGTTTTGAATCCAGAAACATCCAGGTCCTACTCCAGACCCCAGCTTAGGACAGATGGGTGTCTAACAACTGGCACTGGCTGCAGGTAAGAAGAGTTTGGTGGTACAAATATTGCAGGTGAGCTCCTGATAGGGACGGGCCAGAGCAGCTGCAGCTGGGACTCTGCTGCTGCTCCCAGCCTGGTTCACTCCCAGCTCTCTCCAAAATGTCACTACACCTGTTCCTTCAGGCACTACAAGGTGACATAAAGCACAGCCAGGCTGCGGTGACATTTGAGCTGCTCAGTCAATGTTCAGCTTTCCCTCAGGTGTGCTGAGGCATCCCCAGCCCTCGAGGGATGGTGACATCCCTGCCTCAGAGGCCAGATTCTGTGTTGACCCTCCACGCTGCCTCTGCTCAAACCTGGTTTGCTGGACCGAGGGCGCACAGACAGAAAACAGCCCAGCCTCCTTGCTGTGCAGGGTCAGCTCCTGGAGTTAATTGCTGCAGGATGTCAACAAGATAAAATTCAGCAGGATTCAAGAGAGGATTAGACAGTCCTGTGATCAGGAACATTTGTGCAATGCTAACTGGGTCAAAGAAATACAAGAGAAATTAAGTGTTGTGCTTCCCTGAAGGGCTGAGCTGGTAACAGCTGGGTTTAGAACAGATTCCTCCCCACCTCCCTTTCCCAGTCTTTTTATAGCAACAAGCAAATAGCAGGATCTATTGCAAAGTGTCTTCTCTTTCCCTGGAATAATAAAGCACTGCCTGCTCTAGGAAGTCCTCGAGACCAAAGTGACAACTTGTCCTTTCTACAGCACTCAGCAAAACCCTCCCCTCGTTATTTTAAACGGAGAAAATGAAAGTTTCCTTTCTCTGCTGCCTCTAAGCTTCAGATTAACAATTTCTCAAGAAGGGAATGAACTGCACAATAAACTGGCTGCAGATGAGCTGCTCGTGTCTCCACCCTGAAACTCTTTTCTAAACATAATTAACCAAATTAATTATATAACTGTACAATAGTGTTAACCAGGAAAACATGTGGGATAAATAGCTGAGTCCAGAAGCCGACAGTGGTATTATAGGGAAGTGTCAGGGGGATAATGGGAGTGATGGTTTCTACCACCAAAGAGAGCAGAAGAGATTGGGTCTTGCAACAAGGAAAAAGAGGAGCAAAATCCTCAGGATTTTGGAATAGAGTTCACTCTCCAGGTCAGCAGATACTGCACCAGGTGCTCCAAGGTGGGACTTGCCATGGAGGTAGAAGGTGGAGGCTGGGATCCCCAGTATAACCTTTTCCTAGGCTTTATTTTTCAGTAGAAAGATGCTGACAAGCATCCATAATCTCTGCACATTGTTCTGACACGAAAAATTGCTCCTGGCACAATTGGCCAGCAGGCACAAGGCACTGCATGTGACAGCAAGGGCAGTGCAGCTGCTCTGAGCACATCAGCTCACTTCATTACATTGCACTGTCTTCAACAACAGGATTCTGAGAGAAAAGTCTCACCGAGGCTAATGCTGGCAACTGGAAATTACCTGGTGATCTCAGACAGGCAGCAGAAATCTTTGGATTCTGTGCTCAAAGATGAAGCCTCCTTCCTATAGTCAATTGCAAAGGACACCAACTAGGAAAAAGACATTTAAACATCACCCCATTAGGCTTGGCAAAATTTGTGATGCCCATTGTACTCAAAATTTTCACAGTATCACAGAATGGTTTGGACCTTAAAGATCATCTTAGTCCAGCTCCCTGCCTCGGGCAGGGACATCTTCCACTAGACCAGGTTTCTCCAAGCCCCATCCAGCCTGACCTTGAATATTTCCAGGGATGGAGCAGCCACAGCTTCTCTG
Source organism: Irena cyanogastra (assembly GCA_013397155.1). NCBI lineage: Eukaryota > Metazoa > Chordata > Aves > Passeriformes > Irenidae > Irena > Irena cyanogastra. The sequence goes on along the minus strand of VWZV01001720.1, from coordinate 583,614 downwards.
TGAATCTCTGCCAGAGCCTCACAGAGAAGAACTTCTTCCTAATACCCAGTGTATCCAATACCCCTGCCCTCTGTCAGTACAAAGCCACTCATTTTTGTATTTGCTGCCAGAACTGACAAAGAAACAAACCCTCCCCAAACCGCCCCACCACATTTCGTTGCATCTAATACTAATTCTAGCAACTTAATTTCAAAAGGAAATTCAAAATGTTTTTATCGTTTCCCTTTCCCCTGTTCTTCCAGAAATAGCAATGGCTTTTATTGCCTGTCTCACTTTGTCAGACTCTGAGACCTGTGGGAGCTGTGAGGTCCCAGCTATCAAACCAAACATTGTAATTAGCCTTTACTAGAGTTCTTTCCTTTCTCATCAACAGTATCAAGCACCACATTCACATGGCAGTTTGTGACACATAATTGTATTTTTTTTTTAGAGAAGCGTTTTTTGATTAGACCACAATAAAACAGTTGGACTCTTAGATTTTACTGCTCCTGGTACAAGCACTCACATCCTGACCCACACGAGCTCCCAAGGTCTCTCAGCTCCATTGTACTCCAACAGACAAGACAGACTGAGTTATCTTTATGGATCAGAACTTAGCAGGTGTATTTCAGAAGTCACTGCTCTCAGAACCTTGTACAGAGTGTTCCAGCCCAGCAGTGCAGTACTTTTTAAAGCACTGTGCAAACAAAGCACTGCACTGCAGCATTCCTTGTCCTGGGGACAGGAGGGAACCAGCCCCCCTGACAGACTGAAGGCACATTGCCTGTCCTGCTGTGGAGAGGAGCTCCAGGCAGGACAAGGCCATGGCTCTGTACCTCCTCAGACCATCTGATCTGCCTCAGGGCAGAGCAGCTCTGCCCTTGCTAAAGTCCCTCAGCCCATGGGATGAGATCCTCACCTGCAGGACAAGAGGGAGCAGAACCAATCCCAGAGTCCAAGCTGGGGACTGCAGGTGTGACCTGCTCCACCACCCAGACACCAAGGACCTTCAGTTAGCTGCTGGCTTTTGGAATTATTTCTGCTTTCTGTAGAATGGGAATCATTCCTTCTTAGGGGAAGAAGATTCGTAGGATTACCCAAATATATAAGAAAAAAATCACTGTATAAAAACAGATTTTTAGAGTGAGCAAAGCATCACAGAGGTAAAAGAGGAACATGTGTTGCAGTGCCAGGTGGTTCTTTCTCTTTATTCATTTCACCAGTTCCTACAGGACATGAGTAATACACAGACAAATGTAAGGGAAAGGCTGGCTGACTCCTGAGGCTGATGTAACAAGTTGAAACTGCAGTTTTCACACTATCAAATTGAAAGCCTAATTAAATTGTACAGCCATGCCAGACACTTGGCACTGAACCCAGCAAAAATGCAAACTCAGTTCAGTGGGGTGTGAAGCCTGCATTGGGTGCCACAGGTCAGACACTGCCCCGTGCCTGCAGGGCCCCAGGGGGTTAGGACAGGTCCCAGGAAGACAAGCTGTTCCACTTGCACACGTGGTAACTCCCCTTTTCTGTGCTCCTGATTATGTTTCTCAGTGAAAGCCCAGTGGAGTCAATGGAAAATTTCCTGTTGGCTGCTGTGGGGCAAGACCCAAATTTCTACCTTTTGTTCATCTCCCTCCTCCCTCACTGGTCTGTGGATAAATGATTCCACCCGAGGTAGAAAATGTTACACAGGGTAATCCAAATCCTTCCTGTAATCTATTACCTCAATTTACACCAGAAATACTCCTAGTTTACTACCTGCAAGCATAGCCCCCACCTACACAGGGGTACAGCCTCTCAGGGAACAGCTAAGGCACTAAAAACCTTCAGCTGCCTCACACACCAACTTAAAACACTGCAAAGGACATGAAAATAAATAAATTTCTGATGTCAGAAACTGAAAACCAAAGAGCAGTTGAAGAAAAGCATGTTTGATTTGATCTTGTCTCACCAGGCAATGCATGTAGAGTTTTACTGGGTGTAGTTGTCATTGCTCACTGGAAAACTGGCCAGCCAGTAACCAGCACTGCTATGCCCAGGTGCCACACCTAAACAACTTTTAAATCCCTCCAGGGATGGCCACTCCATCAGTTCTCTGGGAAGCCTGTTCCAACGCTTAACAACCCTTTCCATGAAGAAATTTTCTAGGGAAATCTAATATCCAACCTAAACTTTCCCTGACAGAACATTTCCTCTTGTCCTGTTGCTGGTTGCCTGGGAGGAGACCAACCCCCACCTGGCCACAGCCTCCTTCCAGAGAGCTCTAGAGTGGGATGAGGTTTCCCCTGAAGCTCAGTTTTCAGAGCTAGGCAAATATTCACTGTCTCCATTGGTTTCCATTGCACAGGAACCCGTAATTCATCTTGCAGCTGTTCCATGGCTGGCAGCACATGCACCCCATGACACATGAGAGTACACAAGTGTGGCAAGGACTTGGTTCCCAGCATCCCACCACCACGCTGGCCATCAAGAACTCTCACAAGCCACTGGAGCCTGGCATGTTCCCAGAGACCAGAGAACTGCGGAGAAAACTTAAACTATATAAAAAAAAAAAGGTGTAGCCTCATGAAGTGGCCGATGTGTTACTTAAATCTCTGTGGTACTAAAACCCAGAAGGAGGATATGTATGTTTTTATTTTCTGTAGTGTGTGTTTTACAATAAATATCTAGCAATTTTAAATAAATCAGTACTGTCCACTGATACACTAGGAAGATTTAAGCAAAATGTACCCTCTTATCTTTTAAAAACTGATTATCTGTGAGAACACTAAGCTTATTTTGGAATAAAAAAATATTCACGTGTTCCAAAGATCCCTATAAATAGCTTAATTAGATTTACTGTTTTCCCTACAGAGTAAGAGAACATTTAGAGAGTAAACCATTACCGCTTTTGGGTTAGGAAAGGAGGATGAAAAGCAGGAAAAGAACCAGAACACTCACCTTCAGGGAAGTATGGCTTCATGTTTTTGGCTGAGTCTTGTCCTTTCCACTTACCTTTTTCTCTTTGGGCTTAATTCCACAGGTTTTAGGGTTCCTCTGCTTCACCAGTGCCAGTAGAAAAGACAAGTCACACTGTTAACTGCTTTGATTTGGGAGATTCTCACCCTAGAAGGCCCAAATCCAACGTTTTTCTATCACTGAAGAGCCAGTGGACATGGGGTATGAAGGACCAGTAACCAGAGTCTGTCCAGAGAGATTGTGTATTCAATTCTATTAAAATAGCTCCAGTTATTTTACTGCAAGTTAAGCAAAGACAAGATTTCTTTGACCTGGCTAAGGACGACAGGACACAGGCTCAGCTCAGTTCTTTGCCTTTGAGGGAGAGCTGCTTTTTTCTCTCTACATTCTCTGACAAGGACACTGGCCTCTCCCTTAGTTTTGGAAGTTTCCCTACAAACAGCTCTCCCCAACCTTACATGTCAGGTTTGCAGACTCTGTTTAGGAGCTTGTAAACTCCAGTCTGGAATCATGTAAGAACTGTACTCCTCTGAAAACATAACCTTAGGTAGATTAATGCAACAAGGGAAGACCCTACTGAATAATTTTGTCACTGAGGACCAAGTAGGTCCCCTTCATTCCCATCATGACAGCTGGATTCATAAAACCAGTATTAATTGGCATGGATGTTATCAAACCAACTGCTGTCACTAGAAAAGGTTCATCCCTGGGCCTGAATGGCCACAAATATCCCTCAGAATAATTCTGCAAGCCACACTTAGAGCATGGCACTGAAATAGGTTCAGGCTGTGTGCAGCTGAAGTCTGTGTTTCCCGCACCATCTAGTGGCAATCCTGCAAATGTGCTGGGAATTAACATCTCACCCAAGATACAAAACCAAAGAGATAGCATAGCTAGGCCTGCATGAGACCCATCACACTGCTGGAGACCTACAGCTGCTTCAAGAGAGCACATTTTAAACCTACAAACAAGCTGAACATTCTGGGGCCTGTGGTATTTATGGGAACACTGTACTAGATCATTTATTTCATAGCAAGGCAGCACCAACATACTGAACATAGGCTCTGAGGAGGGCAGTGGAACCAGGAGAGGTATTGGGTGCTTCAGTCCTCCACACACACAAGTATGCTCAGGTGTCTCATGTTTCCTGCTGCCAGTGCTGGGAACATCACACCAAATGTGGTGAGGCTGCACTGTTACAGACACTGAGACAGTGTCACCCACAGAGAAAGAACAGGGTATGAAAATACATCAATGACTAGAGTTTGCTGCATCTCATTTCTGAAAAAGAAGTCAAAAAAGTCTTCATTTAGTTTCCCTCCCATAGTAAACTGAGTATTTGAATCCCTTCCTGCTGTCAGGCCCCAGTCTACTTTGTGCCTCTGGAGCAGTAAGAGGAAGGAAAGGAGTGGGGTCTACAGGACCAAGACAAAACCTCCACTGCACAACTGACCTTACACTGACCTGGAAGGTCAGAGGATGGCCAGCTATGAGGACAGGGAGTTGAGTTCTGAGTAGGTTTGGACAAGGCTCTCCACAAACTCTGGAGGCACTTCTGATCATGCCTTCACTTTGCAACCCAAACCCAACTGACAGGAGCAGATTTCTGGTGTGCAGATCTCAAAAGCAGCAGGAAGCACAGCAAGGTCTTTCTGGGATTATCAAGTTCCTTATGTTTCCATTATACCCTTCAGACACTTCACTCACTTTGGCTGTAACTCTTGAGGAAGACCTTTACAAGTCAAGTTAAAATATGAATTAGACTTCAAGAAGGTTTGAAACAGATACTGGATTTATTGGTCAGCTATGAGTAGGAAAATACATTGGTAAAGAAAAAGAAGACCCTGTATATAAATATAATACTAACTAGTTAAAATTTGACCAAGAAGAAAGTTCCACTGAAGAGAACAGTAAAAGCCCTTGTTTACCATCAGACCATATTCAGTTTCCCATTTATCTTATTGAAGAGCTGCCTATAGACAAATGCAACATTCTTTGAGCTTAGTGCAGATAATGTGCTGGTTTTTGTTACATGAATGGTAAACAAGAGTTAGTCCAGTGCATTACACATTATACAGAAGTACTGTGAATAAAGACTAAGATATTCTATTTTAGACACTACTTAAACATACCAAGACACTTAAGTGTTACAAATTTATGCAACCAAAAGAAAAGAATAGCAGTTAACATACTAAAAAATACTGTGTCCGGCTGATGAGAAAGGCTTTGCTACTGAAGCGGTTAACTGAACTTTTCAAAGTTTTACAGTGTAATTAGTTTTCTTTTTTCCCCTCCCCCACAATGGTATTGCAATTATTTTGTCTTTCATACAGGTATTGCATGGTTGAAACAGCGAAGCATAAGCTATTTTCTAAGCCTGCTGTAAAAAAAAAACAACCTTGAGAGATCTGCTGAAGTTACATCGAAGATGCACACAATGTTCTTAAAATCAGTTTGGTCAAATGCTAGCCAAATTTACCTTTAATTTAAAGCTGCTAAAAGGACAAAATAATTACAACACACACCAATTTATATGCTCTTTCCCCCCCTACTTGTGTTATGTAAAAAGCAGTAACTTGTGGTATTAGTCTTGTACTCTAAACAATTGTTTTAGTTAAGGGTGTAGTTCAATTTACACTTTGACACCCAAACTCTTGGTAAATGTAAATAAAACTAGACAAGATATGGCAGAGTGTACTTTAAGTGGAAAAAAGCCTGGTCTTACCTAAACAAATCCTTTCAACCCCAAGGATGTTCTGTGACTTTTGCTGTATGTGCTTTTACAACAAGAACACTGAAGGTACATTATGGCAACACCCAAAACCACCTCGAATAAAAATATTGCAAATAACCATTTCATGTTAAAAACTATGAAGCAAACATTTTGATTTTGTGAAGACACGGTTTATTGCCTTATTCTATGTTATAGCTGGAAATTGAGACTTTTGAGTTAGATTTGTTTGACACAAGAATGTATTTTCTTTGAAAGATTGTTTGACAAAGTTTATCTCAGCTCTGTTTTGGTGCCATCTGGTCTTTCCCTATTTTCAAAACATTTCTCCTTCCTTCCTTCAGCCCCCGAGTCACAGCTGCTGTCCAGTTAAAACCCACTGAAGTCAAAGGAGAGTCTTCAATGGATTCAGAGGGTTTTCAATCGGGACCTGATGGACTACTATAAAAGCTGGAGGAAACAGTTATTCAAATGGACCCTTAGATCATAAGGTGACTAAGCAGGAACAGTTGTGTCTCCAAAAGCACAAGGGGCCATATTTTCACATGCTGTCATAAATTCAAATATTTTTTAAGACTAAGCAATAGAGGAGAACACATACTGGATAAAGCTCAAACCTTTAGAATCTAACAAGTGCACTCAAGCTCCAGCATCTATTAAAGTAAATTATCCCCCTCTAAAAAAATACAAAATGAGTAAGTGCTTCCCTTCCCCTTCTGTAAAGCTTTCTGGACCCCTTACACAATCCAGATATCAGAAAAGAAAAATAGTTTGCTTAGTCTGACAAGCTAAATTGGCTCATCATTACTGGAAATTGTCATGATGTACATTACCAAGACATCATTAAGGAAACATGAGTAAAACACCTTTTATTCACACTTTACAAAAAAACCCCAAAAAACAAACAGAAAAAAAATAACACTACGCATTAAATCTACTACAGCAATACTACCAGCATTTCAATGTACTGATTATAAACTGGACATGTTTGGTGTTTTTACAACTAAAACCAAAACAAGATAACCCCAAGATATCAGGTCCCAGACAAGGATTCAAGATCAAAATTTCTCGTATTGAAATTTTAAAATGAACATTTTTCACATCCGAACTGTTTGCAATTTTTATTTCGACCTCAAAACAGAACGGTTTAAGCACATGTGTGTGCTGACTACTTTTCAATAAAATTTTGAATCATTATTACCAATCCATTCTCTTATATATAAAAAATTCACAATATTTAGAAAGTTTTCTCTTAATGCTCAGTGTCCTTTTGCTTCCCTGCCCGCAGCTGAAACAAAAGCTCTTTAAGACCAAGCTCTATCTCCATTATTAATTTTTTTTTTTTTAGATTTATTATTCAAGTTGTATTAGTTTAAGGAGATGATGAATTCTCCCTCTTAGGATACAAATAGACAAGTTAAATTTGTAAGCTGTTATATACTTGGCTTCATGACACAAATGGCACTGAGGGTACACTTTAACTTCGGTCTTGCTTGACACTTTAAAATAAGACTTGGTCACTTTAAAATATGATCTGAAGAATTGTCTTTGGGACCTGTATTGAAGATGCATTTATTTTACACTGCTTCATTAATAGAAAATGTAGGGCTAGGTTTTTATCTTCAAGGAATTATACTTTCAGAAACTGAGGAACACAGAAACAAAAGAGAATCCACATGATAGTAACTCTTAGTGGGAAAAACGGCACTGTGCAATGACACTGAAAGAAGCAGTGCATGGGCATTAGAAGCTAGAAACTGTGTACCCATAACCTGAACATGTTCCAAAGTGTGATATTCAATGCTTCACAAAGGAAAAAAGATGCCACAGCTTATACAAAAGTATCTTCATAAAATCTTCACAAGTGTTAACATTATTTAAAAAAATAAAAGAGGATGCACAGGATCTCTCTGCATGCACAGGCAGTGCTAGTTGAGAACAAATTTAAGCAGGCACAGTGGAGATAGGACAAATATTTAAAACAGAAATGAAGAAGCTGTACACAAGTATCCTAGATTTTACTTCAAAAGTTAGAGATGAGAAAAATGTCTGAGTGTGTACACATCAGCAATAACTTTCAATCCATACAGGTCTACTTATATTCACTGCTCAGCTTATCTGTTCTGTGAGAACTCTATGCCTCTTTCTTTTTTTTTTTTTAATCAGAAATAGAATGTATTTTGTTATCTCTGTAAGATATTACTATTTTATAGGTTTGGATTTTGAAAGCAACGTTCTCAATTGAACATAAAAAGTAGTATAAAAGGGCTAACGAAACCCTAACAGTGCAAATCATTAGCAGAGAAAACCTGTGACAACCTCTTTTACACGCTGGCCTTTATAACACATGAAAACAGATAAAAATTTAGCCTTAGTTTACAATACAATCATTTTCCAAATCTGATTTTTCTTTTTTTTTTAAAGTACAAAATCTCATAAATCAGGTTTTCTGTTGTTCATATACAATCAATAAAGGCTAAATTCAAATTCTATATTTTACAAACAAGTCTGAAAAAGGAGGGAGTGAAGTACGGAGAATGTTCTGTGGATGTTCCTACTGGCCTCAAAAAAGTAGTGCTACAGATAACTGTGCAAAGAGAATACACTGTATAACAATTCCCTATTTCAAGGCATGAAAATGTCACGTTGGAGAAAAGAAACAGGAAGGTTAATTGTAATGTATTAAAGAAAGGTGCAAATGCACCAATCGCTGTGGAACAGTATACAAAGTATATTGGGCTCAGAATTGTGTCTGTTGATAGCACCTGGCTTTTACTATGTCTTTAGCAAATAATTAGATTTAAGATTAAGATTATTAAGAAAAAAAATCCCTGTTGGCCATACCTCACTCCTCTATATTCAGATTTTACAATTGTACAAGTTAGATTGAGGTTGCCCTCTAAAATGTATTTGACTACCTCCTGCCAGGGAGATGGATTCCATTTACGGGAGGCAGGAAAGGCAGCAAAAGCTCCAGTTGTGCAAAAAGTGAGAAGTGGTCAGAAGGGATGAGTGGATGTGGACAACCACTTATATTGTTCTCTATTAACCAATGATGATCCAAAGGTCCAAGAATGCCAAGTATGTTTAGCTGAGGTTTAGAGTAGAAGATGTAATCAATAATACCCTAAAACAAGAGGGAAAAAAAATATTGTTAGTATTTATTCTTGTCTCAAGTTATTATTCCAAACAAGAGGTGAGCTCAGTCTTACAAGTAATGAAACATCACATCCCTTCTCTATAGCACATCACAATTTAGGAGATTTCTTCTTCCTATATCCAGTGGGATGCTCAATATAGATTAGGAAAACAAAAGAAAAGGCCACCCTTTATCACTTCTGCTATGCTTTTGTGGGTTTCAATTTCCAACCTCCTAGAGAGCTTCAAATCACATTTCACTGATTTTGAAGAGGAAAAAACCAATCTTCGTTTTCCCTGAGCAACAGAGAACTTAGACTTTTCCAGAAACAACACGGATTATTCCCTCACACTTGACAGCTTAAGTGCCCCTGTCATTTAGCTTGGAGTATCAAAACACAAACTCTTACTGTTTACAGGGAAGGTTAAGAGCACCCCAACTCTTGTAAAGCTATTGCAAGTTATTAAAAAGAATGAGATGGTTTCTAGGAGCCTGAAGTGTTGGGCATTCTGGTTTGCTACGTTTTAAGTATAAACTTGGTGAATTTAGCTACACAGATACACTTACATAACAACTTCATAGAGCAAATCACATTAGTTACACTTGAAAATGGAAAACTTGCCCAAAATATAAGCAAGTCCTTACCTTGAAATCAAATGTGTAATTTGTATAAGGCATTAGACCATTCTCATAGGCACTCTTCAACTTGAAACCATGTGTAATTCTTCCATTTGTTGTCCCATTTTTTCCATTACAGCTGAAGTTAGTAAGACTTTCATTGTATCTCAGTTCCTTAAAATCTTTGTGGTTTGTTTCCACTCCACCAGTGCTCAAGTACTCAACAACACCTGTGAGGAGACACATTACAGACAAGAAGGTATTAACAAACATTCAGCAAATAAATGTGTGTAGGTACTTGAAGTCAGACATGCAACTTTAGGCTTTATAAAACCAAAGCCTTAACAATACACAGTACAATCAACAGCAATTCTTTTAAAATACTGCAGGGCAATGTGTATCGAGAGCAAACGTTACCTAGAACAAAGAGACACACTTTGATTAGGAAACAGCAGAAGGTTAATAAGGCATAGATTGGGAAGATGAAAAAAATCAGAAGTAAAATTCTATCAATGCTAGTTATTGGCTGCCTCTTGCTTTTATGCTCAGGTCCTGCCCTTTAATGTTCTTCAGCTAAAGTGTTGCAAAAAAGCCAACTTCTAAAACACTACTTCAAAAGAAGTAAAATTTAAAGAGGCTGAAAAGCCAAATTGAGTAGATTTGTGTCACAGAAAACTATGATTGTGCCTCAATTTCAGAATAGCTGTGTTACAAGTTCTAGAAGGTGAAAGAAGCAGCTGAATTGTTCTGAAGACACAATCAGACACGTGAACTGGTCACTGCAATCACCACTAGTGATACTGGCCTTCCTGGGATCAAAAAGAATCCCATTTCCATTACTGCTGAGCAATAACTGCTCCTTAAAACCCTAACAGATGTTAAGAGTTGCCAAGATGAAGCCAGAAGGAAGGGGACCAGGAATGGAGATGAAGGATGGCTCTTGAGTACAGCACTTCAGCTGGGTACCTGAGCAAACAAGGCGGCAGTCACTGAATGTGTTCTTTTCTTGCAATTTAAGAAGTTGCCACCAAGTCAAGAAACAAAGTCCCATGCTAGTAAAGAGCTCTGCAAAGTCCCCTTCTAAAGGGGATGTATTGAATTTTAGAAGTTTTAAAATGTGACAGAAAATGATTGTATGGTAGCAAATTTAAAGGTAAAATATCTTTTCACACTTAAAATTAAGAAAACTGAATTATCAGCAACACACTCATGTTTTCCAGTTATCTTTGGAAGATATTTTAAAATACAAAAAAGAGGGAACAAAATCATAGTGGAAATGCTTCTGAAAGACCAAACACAGCTCTACTACAGCACAAGCAGTAAAGTCACTCACAAATGAAACAGTTCTCTCTCCTCCTGCTCTTCCCTTAGCACCTCTAGAGCTTATATTAGCAAACAAAATGCATTCTCAAAATCGAAAAACGTAAAATTGTTACACACTTGAAACAGTCTAAAGAATAAGAAATAGAACTCTTACCAGAGTCTGGTAGAGAATTGAGATCTGCACACAGTACAAGCGGAATGGTTCCAAGTTCTCCCGAAACACCAGGTTTGAGACTACGAGAAGCTTTATCAATAATGTTCTTTACCTCGGACAGGAACATCATAGTCTGAACCAGCTTCACATCAGAATAATCTGGGTCCCAATGCATATGTGCATTAGCTACAAGAACTAGCTGCTTTTCCATCCCAAGATGTGGCTTTCCAGCTAAAATTTAAAATCAGTTGTTTATTTAAAATCAGTCAGCAACTGAAAACACTATTACAAAAATATAAACAAAATGTTTAAGGGGACAAATAAATAAAATATCAGTATGACTTCAAGAGGGTTAATACCTTTTGAATGAAGAGGGTCAGATAACTCCTCTTACATTTAACAAGTGTTTCAGTTGATAGAAAGCATTAGGAATGATATTTCACATTCAAGACCATTAACAGACTATCTTGTTGCTTTTGTATTCACTGAAAATTAACATAAGTAACAGATAATCCTAATTACAGGCAAATAACATTTTTCTAAAAAATTACAGCAGCTTTCTTCAGGCTATGATAGCAAACAAGCTCTGTTCATATCTTATTAGGCAGCAAGCTCTGAATTCTAAGTTATCCACATTCTAAGTTACCTCTCTTGCTAGAAGTGTTTCTTAAAAGGCTTGTTTGCTACAATCTGAATTAATAAAAGATCATTTGGATAAATATAATACAGGTTGAGTAGGTTCCCACTGTGACACTTATAAAGCCAATTTACATTTCCTAAATGAAGAATGACAGGGCAGAACAAACAGGTTGTTTAGGCATGATAGTAAAGAAAATAAGTTAAAATGATGGAGATACACGATCCAGAAACACACAACTAACCTGATTCTTTGATACTTGCACATAGTTTTAAGGAAAAAAATCCAAAACCAAACAACAAAATCACTCAAACTCAAGTTTTTTAATATTTTTTTTCCTTAAAAAATACAAGTGGGGGTTAAAAACAAAACTTCACCATTTAAGCAATATGACTTTTCCCCAGAATCCTGTCTGGAAATAAAATTGTCTGAACATACAATCTGCGAAGCCAAATTGACCTAGTTTCTCTTTTTTATTATAAAAAGAGTATTTTTTTTTAATTTACAAAATACCATCTATTTAAAAAACACATGAAATGAGACTTACATGACATTTCTATCAATTCCTTCCGCAGCTCTAACAGAACAGCGACTCCAATGTTATCTTTTGTCATAACTCTGTTCAGCATGGCCTCTGAACCTTCTGAGTTTGCCATTGCTAGTTGATTGAACTCAACAGTATGCTTCTGAACCAAAGTAAATCTGAAAGAAAAACATCACGTCATTTTTTACAACAGCCAGATACAGTTGGAAATGTTATCAGTAATTCTCCCTTTAATTAAAGCTCAAACATATTTTTGATGTGAAAATCTCGGCCAGTGACATCATTTAATAAAATCCTAAATTGAAATCAAGTGATATAATTTTCCTAGCAATTTTCATGTAGTTTATAGTAGCTCAGTTACAATTAAAAGGTTTTGCTGATAGAGAAGGGTATTTTAGAAAAGTCATGCTTGTGTCTGACTCTGCATCTGTTCCTAGTTCAAATATGCAGATTTAATAGAGAGGGAATAAATAATTTTCCACGTCACTAGGTTGCAAACCTGGCACCTACATTTACTTATGGATACACAGGAATGGAAGCAGGAAGGGACGTTATTACCATCACATCCAAAGTTGTACAAGTGCAATATGACACAACCAGTAAGTGCTGCAGCTCTTAAATGATTAGTGTTTTTTTACAGAAGTGTGCAGTGATACCTTGTTGTTTGCTTTACCAAAGGCTAATGTATCAAAAAGTCAACGTCATCTCAGGCCTTATTTCAACAATTTGGGAGATTATAAACCCCTTTACTCAAAAAAACAAGAGGCAAGAAAATCTGCTTAATTTTTAATTATTTCCTTCATTTTCTATTATTACACTCAACAAGTGAAGGATAATTTAGTGAACTCCCAACCAGCACTGCTCAAACAGAATGAAATCTCATTCAACTCAATATTTCAAGGTTAAATTTTTTGTTGCTAGTTCCACACAGAATGATCTCTCTCATATAAACCAGTTTTTCCAGGGGTAGGAATGCTCTGTATCAAAACCCTGCCTGGCTACACAATGACAGTTAAAGCCCAACTGTTTGAACTAGAAGACCAACCTGATAAATTACGTAAAAGACAGCAAGAGACAACAGCAGGCTTAGCAAAGCACATCACTTACTTTTCTGTTTTGAAAAATATTGCACAACCATCAACATGTTTTCTTTCCTGTTCTGACATTGTCCTAGCTCTAGATTTTGGACTGAAGAATCCATTATAGCCACGTTCTTTCAATTCTACCAGGAAAAAACTGTAGTACTGCTCCGTTTCAACCTCCTGTAAAGTTAAGGCAGCACAGCATGAATGGACTATTAGCAAAATATGGAAGACAGATATTATTTAGACTCTTCAGAAGTGTAAATCACTTTCAAATTAGATTTAAGGGGGGAAAATCTAAGAATTAAGTACATCAGAGAATGCAAATTCAAGAGCAATATCCCTATTTTAAGAAAATATAAATGAATTTCTGTAATCCCTGGAGTTATGATTATCTCAAGCCTCTTATTTGAAAATGTGTCAATTACAGCCCCACATACACACACAGGCACAAAGACACCCCCACGAACACTGCTTTGATCAGGGGCTGCTGGTTCCCATTCCAACTGCGGGGGCTGAGAGCCTTCTTTTGATGTCAAGCAACAAATAATGTTCTAAACATCACTTCTTTTTTGTTTGCAGCAGGTTTTGAAAACAGACCATTTACTAAAAATACACTTAATGTGAAGAAACCAGCACATGGGAACAGAAAAGGAAAAGAAAGAACAGTGTATTTTTTTTACCTGCAGACTTATGATGTCAGCATTGCAGCTCAGTATTTCCTGCATAATGGCTTTTTTTCTGTATTCCCAGTTCAAGGCCCAGGATGGACAATAGCCATACAGCTGCCGGGTGGCATATTTGTCACAGAGGACGTTGTAACACATGACAGAGAACAAAGCTGCAGAACAATAATTTTATTTACAAACTGATAGATTAAAAAAAAATACAATTATGTTCTTGACTTTTGTCTTCTGCAAATTTATCAATTCACGCTTCATTTGTTTCAACCAAAACACAGCATGTGTATCTGTGCTAAAAAAAATTTGTTAGCTTTTCTAGGGAGGCAAATTACATGTTTGGACTTATGGCAGCTGTCTTCTAGCATTTCATTAGGAAACAAACACCCCCCTTTATATGGTTATCACAGTGAAGAGAAGAAAAATGTGTTTTATGCTAAGTGGTGCTTTACTGTGAAAAACCCAAAACAAATAAGTGTATTTGAACACTTGTATTTGCCAGCTACACAAAGGTCTGCAAGTCTACAATTAGATTCTTTAAAATCTACCTTAATTATTGCCACCACAAACTGTAACAGATCCATAGGCAGGGTGAGGACCCTTTCACACAAAGAAAAAGTGTAGGCAAATTAACCCCTCAAATATTTCCACCTCAAAAAGCCATTCAGGCATAGAATAAGAAATATCTCCTCTCTGTACTAATTTGAAACAGGAGTAATAATGAGACAGGCTGAGGCAACTTGACAGGTAATCCAGCAGCATGGATTTCAGGGGTTGTTTTGATGGGTTTTTAGGTTTGTTTGTTTTTAAAAAGTACTTTAAAAATTTGTAGTACAACAATGAGATTCTTGGAAGCTCCTCCCAAATGTAGAAAAAAGAAACAAGATCATTGTTTGAAGATACAGAAAACTGAGGAAAAGAATCTTGGGCTGACTGGGGTCAAAGTCTAGCATTTTGAAAACAAATAAATAGGTGACAGCCAAACAGGAACTGCATTAACACCATGATCTTTGAAGCAATCACCTTAATAATGGGAGAATTATCAGTCCTGAAAGACAAGACACTGCAATAATTGAGAAATACACTAAGATTTTTGTTGTGCAGGTAAATAGAAAAGACTGTATTTTAAAGAATTTATGTGGGAAAAAAAATTAGTAAAGAATTAAACATGACCTAAATCCCAACAGCAAGAAAAACGCTGAATCAAGAATGATACCCTGGTTACTTAAAACAATTCTGCATTTTTTGGAAATCCTCAATGCTCAAATGCTTCTGTTTTTTTAATTCCTCAACAAATGTTAAATTAAGCCTGTCATAATTCCGTCATTTAACTAATTGTGGACAACAGTTTCAATTCCTTTGAGGGGGACATTAATTAAAAATAAATTACTTTAGAGTAAAAGATGGGCAAATCTGGAACAGGTGTTCCAATTGAGATAGAATGACTTCAGCTGGCTGGTCAGCACTGCAGAGATGATTGGTTAATTTAAACATTAACTTCTTTTCCAGTAAAGATCAACAGCTTTTATTAAAATGAAAACAGAGGAAATGAGAAATCCTTGAAGTGTTACAGTACCTGTTGGTCTTGTACGGTCTGGTTCTTGCAACATAATCCAGGATCTTGGAGGTGGCTGTTCTGTCGAAACTATGGGAACATTTTAAGATAGAGATACAACAAGTGATAATCACATTTACTTAACACAGCAGAAATAAATGTTTTAAGAATGATCACTTACTTCTTTTTGCAGTACCTGCCAAATTATCAAGCAAATAGTTCAGTAGCCGTCGTGTCCCATCTGGTTCCTGATACAGGTTCAGAATATCCTGTGTAAGTGGGTTTCCTACAAACCAATTCACAGGAATACTGAATAAAATATACAGAACTATTGCAGACTTGCATATCAGTGTTGAAAGCTGGCATCTTGGAGACCAGATCTACTACAAACTACTGTAGGGTTTCAGATCTCAGGTCTTAAGTCCCACAAAACTCTGGATGTGTGGACAGCCCTAGTGAAGTTTAACAACATCCCCTGCTGATTCTGCTGTGGGACTGAGCATCCCAAAGGTGGTCCTTGGACTAAGAGCAGTGAAGAACTTGCATGGTACAACAAGCAGAGCTGATGAGCACAAACACAGGAGCCACCTCTGCTCAGTGTGAAACATCCACCAGCAGTTGATCTGACAGTCAGATCTCAGCAGAGACTCTGCCATCTGCCAAACCATAAGCAGATTGTAGAAGTTGTCATGGACAACACACACTGCAAGTGCCCAGTTTTACGGGGGAGATAAACAGACTTTTGAGACTTAACAGTGTTTAGAGGTATTATCTCTCTCAGTGCTTCTGATTTTGTGACTCAAAACTCCTCAAGGTCAGCAATTTTATAGCTAGAATTCACCAAGTTCAGAAGGAAAAAAAAAGAGAAGGGAAAAGACTTAAATTACTGCTTGCGTAAACAACACACAACCCTGCAGCTGTACAAAGGATGTTCCCTTTCTAGCTGGAGATGCACCACAGTTAACCACAGACTATTTCTTAGTCAAAGCAGAACTGCATTCAACCCCCATGCAAGCAACAGAAAGCTTCTGCACAGTCTGCAAAAAGAAAACGAAACCTCTTTCTATGGGCACTGCTCTGCCAAACCTGTTATTTTTCTAAATAATCCCTAAGTAACAATATTTATAAATATGAAGAGAGCAGCTACATCTGGATTGCTAATCAGAAACATTTTATGAACCAGCAGACTATAGCCATTACAGCTCAGCAGCAGTATCACTAAAGAAGCACAGATACCAAGAAAAAAACAGCAGTACCTTTCAGACCCAAAGTCTGTAACTGGAACAGTTTTCCCAGCTCAAAAGGTAAAACTCGTAACAGGTTGTTATTTAAATGTAGTTCCCTGTAGACAGAGCAAGAATCATATGGGTCTGAAAACAGAGCAACATTTATCTGCAGCAGTACAAGAACTGAACTAAAAGAGAATCAATACAGTAGCGAATCACAATATTGAAAAATTCAGAGACTAAACAGCAATTGTTAGGAAATCTTGCTGTACTCACACACACACACCCAGACAAAACACATCACGTTGAAGTAGAGAGGAAAGGAGCTGTTTGGAGAGTTTATCTTAAACAGTCAGACATTTTGTGAACATTAGCAATGATTAAACACTTTAGTATCTACGAGTGATGATGCAGTAACAGCTCAGACAAACCAGACCATGAAACAGGTCAGCTGTGATTAAAAAATAAAGGGAAATTATATCCCTGAGATCAAATTAAAAATTCCAGGATCATGGCAGTATGATTACAGCTATGGCATTATCATGCAGTAGTCATTTACAGCAGTAGTTTTCTGCTGGTTTGAGTGGTTTTCTTTTCATAATTTCAGTGGTAAGACAAAATATGTGCTTTGTAACTCACAAAACCAATATACAGACAGGAACAGAGTTCATGTCCTGAATTCTGATATCCCAACAAATTGGGCAGAGAAAATAGACTTTTCACTTTCCTAAATGAATTCCCTCTAAGCAATGAAGACTTTCATAAAATCAATCAATTAAAGTTGCTGCTCAAAAGTGTTTAGAACTTGGTGCCTAGAGACTTGACAAGTATTTCTGGGCAACAAAAAGAGGAAAAAAAAAGGAAACAAAAAGGAAACCTGGAAAGCAAGAGTTATTTTAACTCTCGTTGATTTCTACAGAACAGCATTTGAGGGTTTCAATGTCCTTCTTGTCATGCAGCCCAGAAATGACCCCATGATTTGAGCTGTGGCATCAGCAATGCCCAGCACAGGGTGACAGTCACTGCCCTGCTCCTGCTGCCACACTACTGGTGATCCACGCCAGGTGCCACCAGCTTTCTCAGTCACCTGGGTACACCTGGCTCATGTTCAGCTGCTGCTGCCCACCCTCACCT
Organism: Irena cyanogastra; assembly: GCA_013397155.1. Classification (NCBI taxonomy): domain Eukaryota; kingdom Metazoa; phylum Chordata; class Aves; order Passeriformes; family Irenidae; genus Irena; species Irena cyanogastra. Next base: position 565,851 of record VWZV01001720.1, on the reverse strand, counting down.
GTTCCTTTTCCACCAGGCAGCTTCCCAGACACTGTTCCCCCAAACTGGAGCTCTGCTGGGTTGTGACCCAAGCGCAGGACCCAGCACTTCACCTGACAGAACCTCACACCCCTGGCCCCAGCCCACGGATCCATCCTGTCCAGATCCCTGTGCAGAGCCTTCCTGCTCTCCAGGAGATCAACCCTGCCACTCAGCTCTGTGTCATCTGCAAATGTACTGGGGGTGCACTCAAGTTCTTTCAAGCATATCAAGAGGATCTGTTTTAAAGCTCAGCTTTCCAAGATAACGTGTTACACTGTTTATTTTTCTCTTCTTTTTCTGCAGAGATCAGAAATCCTAGTGCTCTGACATCTCTTTTTTCAACTACTTGCAGTAAAAAGGGAGATGAAAGGAGTCTTGGGTAAGCTCTACAGTACAGATCAAACCCAGAGCTCTAGATGTGGGAGCTGGGAGAGCTGTTATCAGTTCTCAGTGTTGAGAGCACAAATTATTTCTGGGGCTTGGGATATCAGCAATGCCCATGCTTGAATTACCGTTAGTTTGAACAACTTCCCAGAAACCAGGGGAAGAGTCTGCAGCAACAGCCACCCTGGAACACAAAACCCTGGCCCAGCTGGGACTTGCAATGTGTTCTCACTTAGGATGTGCTTATGGGCTTTTTTCACTTACACTGCAGTGAAAATAAACCCCATGGAGCAGCTGCAATTACTGAGGAACATAGTGGGTTTGTGCACAGCTTTTCACATCTAGAGATCTGGACTCAAGTGCTGTGTTTTAGTCATAAATAGAAAGCTTATGTGATCCTAGACCTTAGCTATACATTTCACATTTACAAGATTTACCCTTCTCTGCTCAGAAGAAACTTAGGACTTTCAAGAGCTGAAGCTTCATGGAATCAGCCAGAATAAATCAGGAGAAGTGTTGGAAGAAGGTATAATGACTTGACATTACTGATGACTCTGCACTGCTAAGCTATCTCCATGTCACAAGTGATACATTTACAAAAATGTTTTAAAAAGAAAAAGACTGAAAGGAGGCTAATCAAGTACAAAGATGAATTCGACACTATTCCAGTAAATTCAGGGTTGCTAGCTCACAATATCCAAGGATTTGGATAAACAAGGAAAGAAACCTGTTACTAATAACTGCTTTTAATTGAAATAGTAATGCAAAGAACTAGAGCTTAGAACAGACTCCTCTCCATTTGAAAGCAACTATACAACATGCTACAAAACAGAGCTGCCAATTATGCTTCAAAAAGCAAAGTCCCTTTGCTCAGCCTCCAAGGTTGAGGCTTGAACTGCTCTGGAATTTGAGCTTTTAGCACCAATTTAATCAGCTACTTTAATCCTCTCCAACAGAGCGGACTTTTCTAAAGGGGAGGAAAATGCAATGACAGATATTTCTATGTGCAAACTTGCTTTGCTTCCAATTTCATGAAAGCTGTGCTGGCAGTCCTTTGCTCTATCATTGCCTTTACTTCTAATAACATTCTTGTTACTTTCAGACTGCATTTTCTGGATTTGAGAAAGCTGTTCAGAAGTATCTTCAAAATTAATAGCAATGAAGGCAATTACTGGCAATTGTCTAATAAAGCCAAGATAAGGCTCTTCCTTTGGGTCAAGGGCAAAAGACTGTTGCCTGTAAATATTTACTCTTACATAAATAATTTATATATTTATGTAACAGTGTTTTTACAAAGAAAAATGCTGCAGCCTTAAGTATAATCTAAACAGGCATAATTACTCATATTTCACTTCCACGTTAACTTTGTACATCTTGGCATTGCAAAACTGAAGGGAAAAAAACCTTGAAAAGCTGTGATTAGAACATTTTTTTCTCCTCCCCAGTTTGCACAGGAATGCAGTTACATCACAGCAAAGGTGGGGAGGAGATGATACTAGATGTTGCAACTGTTATACAATAAACAGAACAAGAACTATTGTTAAGTATAATTACTAAATACAAATAAAGAGGAAAACATTGTAGTTAACACGATTATAAATGTTTAATCCGATCTTCTTTCTACCTTACTATGAGGTAAAAGCAATTTTTTTTTGTACTTTACTTACTCTTTGAGACAAATACCATATAAAAGATTTGTAAAATAATCTGGAGAGAGATGCCTTAGAGGAAACCTGACTTGGAAAAATATAAAATGAATGATTGCCATCATGGTTTGATGGCAATCTGAGCACTTCTGAGGCTCATTCCGTGCTGTCATACATCAGAACAGGAGATCCCAGAAAAGCCAGTACTGCTATGGCTGCACAGCCCACAGCAAGTATTCAGGGAGGCAGATAAGGGAGGAAAGGGAAATTTACTTATGCTGAAATTTGAACCGTTGCTACAAAGATAATAAAAGAATAATTTTAACTCCTGTTAGGATTTACATACCTGAGTGACACCATGTTTCCGAGCTCTGCTGGTAAACTGCGAATTTTATTAGAGGACAAGTCCAGATATACCAGATTGTGAAGCTTGGCAATGTCTGAAGGAATACGGGATAAGGAATTGTCACTTAGATGCAAAGCTGTCAAATGGGTCAGTGTCCACAATGACGAACTTAAGCTTCTCACTTTCCCTGTGGAAGAAAGGCACAAGAGAAAATAGAACATTTTAAATACATAGATTTGGCAATAATAGTACATTTTTCAAGTATGTACAGGGCAGGGGAATTTGAGGAGGAGTTTTGTTTGTGGATTTTATTATTATTATTTTATTCAATGTAAATTCCATTAATCACTGATTCTTTAGATGAAAAATTTGTCATTGTGTGAGAAAATGTATGATATTGCCAAGGATGCTTGAGGTTGTTTTTCTCAATCCATAATTGAGGCTTAAACATCTGTCCTTATCTAGTTCCATACAAGACAAAACATATTAACTAGCTGACCATGAATTTATCATTAACAGAGGTGTAAGAAACAGGTTTTTTTCAATTATAGTTTATGTCTAAGATGAAGATGGTGCTTTGGTTCATCCCTTATTTCTGCACATCTTTCAAACCAAAAATCTTTACTCTATGGCATTAATCCAGCCAAGAACAGATAGAAACACTATATTTAGGGTTACTAAGATGCTTAGTTGAGAACATGGATTTCCATCTGGCATTCAACTAAAAGCTGTATCAACTATTGCCAGATATTTTAAAAAAGGTATGATTTTTTTGTATAAACTGAAGTGTGGAAACATGGATTTGTGTGACAGAATCAAGATTTTTACACTGCCACATGCAAGGAATGTGAGATATCATCAGAAGGTCTCGAAATATTTCTTGTCTCCAAGACTTTTTTTCTCCAAGGGTAAATCATTTTCATTTACATAAATCATCTCACTGTACCAAAAGCATTAGGAGTACCAAGACCACTTTCTCCAAGGCAAAAAGTTAGTTGGAACAACTTTAAAATGCCCACTGTGACTCATCAAGGTTAACAACAGTCTGGTTAATATTACACCAACACAAACACTTTGTAATTCCTTTCCTTAAATGATTTTCTCCAAAATAAGAATTCATATTTAGTGCCCAGGGAAGGTTACACTGAGATATGTGCATCTGGGACTCAGTCCCTAGCAGCAACATGTTTAATACGGGTATGATTCCCAGGGAGCTATAACAAAACAAGGAGCATTAAAAAACCTGTAGTGAAAAAACACGATTTAAATGAGATCAGTTAAAACATTTGTGGCTTTCTGTATTATGTGACCAAGTATTTTGCAAGGAAAGGAGAGTGTGAACATTAATGAAACAAAGAACACTGCACATTTTATTTTGCAAGGCAAATGCATACAGTTCTTAAGGGATTGATGCTCCTCTAATGCTCGTTAAGAAATCTTTTGAAAGGTTTTAAACACAAATGGATAGTTCCTTGCATTTTAAAACTGAATTAGCACCTCTTCCCCACCCCCAATACAAACAGGTGACTGTGATCTTAGAAAGCCTTGCAGCTGAAAGGATTTCCAATCAACATCCCTGATCCAGGCTCTCCACTCCAGCACCTCCCTTGGCGGGAATCAGTCTATAGTGAGATTACCAGGCATGAAAGGAAAGAGCCATCACTTAATGCACTTCCTATGCAGAGCAGCAGATGTCCAAGAGGATTCCAAGCCTAATGCTGATATATAACGCTGATTCCTGAAGCAGCATTTAACTGGGTTTCTGCATCTGTAACCTTCAGGAAAGAAGGCTATTCACATGGGGAGGCACGTGGTACTGGAAGCAAGGCATAGATTCAGTGAACTGGATGGAAAGGTTCTTCACAATTTGAAGAACTGTTTGTTTAGTCCTTCTTCCATAAATTTCTCTACTGAACAGTCATTTATAAATCCCACACGGCAATTTTGACAGTCGCTTGAAGAACCTCCACATCTACACAAAATTACAGCCTAAGTTTAAAAGTCACAAAATCTTTTAATTCTTAAAATATTTGTTTGAACTTCCTTTTAAACACTTTTTGTAGCATACTCAGGATTTACTCTACAAATCAAGAGACTGGTTGACCAGTTGAAATACATGCTTATGAATTCTAACCATTATCTTATTTTTTTGAAAAGATTCAAGAGTCCAACAGTATCTCAAAGCTTGCACAGATTGTGGAGGTTTTGGTGTTTGTCTTTAATCTTAAGAACAAAGCAAAATTTACAACTGCTTTGAAATAGAAAACTTCTGCTTCATGGACTAATACCTTGTTGTTACATTACATATAGTAAGAACATACCACTATATATCAACCCCAACTTCACCTTCTTCTCTTTGAGAAATTAAATCTTAAATTCACACTGTCCCTCACTTCATCATCTTAAAACGGAAAGAATTCACATCCGTATCCTCACCTTGAAAACTTTCCTACACATGGGGATTTCCCACTTGCCCCACCTTACCCCTCCTACAGCTCCCTGTGTTCTCCCAGCCCAAGCTCTTCCCTCCACACACCCCCAGCTGGCAGCTGCTATCCCTGTGTTCTGCTGGCTCACTTCAAGGCAGGTAACTCCATGCCAGACTTGTCCAAGCCCACAGTACTTGCAGTGAGTTCATAACTGAGGACCATGCCTCAGTTTCTTACCACTTATTTCCAACTCTGCCCAGTGTGATTTCTTTCCATTGGCTGCTTCCTCTGAGGACATAATTGTGTACATCCTCCGTGGATCAGGTGGATCGTACTTTTCCTTGGGCATTCCTGTTGAAATCAAAAGGCAAGTGATTAACTGAGATATTATATACTGAGAATTCTTTAAAAGGTAATTCCCATTTCAGTTAAATTTCATACTAGACTTTTGTACCAAATACTTCTCAAAGCTACAGATAATGCGCCCATTTACAAATGTCACTGAATAGGAAACACTGCTATAAAATGGGAAAACAGAGATTCCTAACGCTCCTAGAATAGCAGACAACAGCCTAGCCCCCCTCCCCCCAATAGTTTACCAGAATCTGCAAAGCAGCTTGAAAATTGTGTCCCACCACCTTCCACGGCTATGTTGTATGTCCCTCAAAACCAACAACATCCCACTGCAGGTTCTTGTTTCTTCAACAATCAAATTTCAAAAAGGGATAGCCACCACCACTGAGATATCTCATACTACTAGAGAACACATGTGCTAATAACTCTGATAAATTATCAGTTCCAGGTTTACTGCAATTCTCAACTTTTCACACAAATCAGCATCAAGAAAATAATTAAAGTTTCAAAAAGATCCTGAATTCTTTAAATCCGCAAAGTGATAAGTTTTAATCCAACCTTCACCCTACTCTCCGCAAACTGAAACTACTGCACCCAAGGCAGATATTTCTACCACTTTCTTCAGCCAGGCATTTAATACTGAAATTTAACTTTATTCTTCTCATTCTTTTTCACATCATTCCTGGTAACTTTATAAGAATAATTTTTCTAGGTTCTTTTTACCATACTCAATCATGCACCATGACAGAGAAGTAAACATTCCTCTCCAACAAACAACAAGCTATAAATCTATTTATATGAAATGAAATAGAGAAATTAAACAATGCTGGCTCAAATCACACTTAAAACAAATTACAAGCAATATTATGCAACTATTCAGCAAAATACATTACAGCAATATTATAATACTACACAAACCCACTCAATAAGCAAGCAGCTATACTGGTCAAATTTCTAAGGACATCTTCCTACCAAGTCTTTTAAGGCTTTCTCATTTTTCCATTTCCTGGGATGAACTGAAAAATGTTGTCATTATATAAAATAATCAAAGAATAACTCCTAGTAAATAAGACTATCAACTAGACTTATAATCTGTTTTACTGAAAAATGTTTACTCAGCATGTTAAACAAAATAACAAAAATCCAACAACAACTTTCTGATAATTATGCATCTTAATTAAAACAAAGCTTTTAGGTATCACATCCTTACTTTAATATAACAGCTCTTTCACTAAGTCACACTCCTCCTTTCCTTTCCCACTCCCACTACTGGTCAAAACCAGATTTCTGCAGTGAAAAGAAATTCCCCTTTAAGAAGTGAATTGTGGGTAAAAGGATCAGATTATAAATAGCAGCTGGGTGAGGCGCCTTCCAGAGTGAAGGCATTTGAGTACCCAGGGTGTGGGAATCACCAAGGGTAACACTTTTTTCATCAAACTTCACTAATTAAACAAGAGGAAAGTGGATTATGATCTCCAGAAAGGTAAAAGCCTAACTTCTTCCTGCAGTAACTATGCAACTGGTGCAAAAATAATTATCAGAGTAATGCACAGAGCATCTCTTCTGAAATGTCTATGTATAATTATATATAATTCACAAAGACCAAGTAGGAATGCTCCAGCTTGTCAGGAAACATTTACCTTCCTCAGACATTTACTGCTTTCTCTTCCTGCTGCTCCCTGAATTAATAAATATGTTCCAATTTTTCAAGAAGCAGCTATAGCAAAGACAGAAATCTCATTCAGTACAGAAACACGAACGCTCCCCAGAGCACACTCAATCACATGCACTAATTAACAGCTTTGCTGGTACCAGCAGTGTATCACTGCTCACTGCTAGAAGAGGATGACACACTTTTCCAATGGGTTTTGTTAATGTACACTAAAACAATTAGAGATTTAAGAATTTGAGGGTTTAACACTGGAACCTGGTGATCCTGCACTCCCAGTCACTTCATGGCACCACCCTCCCTCTCAATACAGTTCCTGCTCTCGATGGTTTTCCCTCTGTCACTGCTGCATTTCTCAGAGGACACGTCCCTGCTGTTTAGGATTACCAGGTGCCAAAAAAGCAGCAAGTGCTTGAGAGCATCCTGGCTGAAGGAGCTGCTGCTGCCCGAGAGCATCACTGCCACCAGCCACATCTAGGATACTGTCACACCAGGCACTAGCACATCTTCATCTATCATTCAGAACTCAAAATTTCTCAGGAACTGACAGGAAGGCTAAATTTGGGTTGTATCTCACAGTACAGCATAAAATACAAGCACAACACCTTCAATTGCATTTCAAAACTTCACAGCATGGTGTAGTTCAAGAAAATCAGTCTCTTTTACTGTCTCCTTTCTCCACCTGCCCAAATCCAAATTTAGCACCTGCTGCGCTGCTACAGTACAACATAAAAGCTGAGGTAAACATCAGATTAAGTGATAGAGTTTTGTCAGACTAAAGTAATTTTTAGTAAGACCCATTAAATAGTGTTGAACATCCTTAGAATCATCGATAGCTGCAGCTCTCAACAATCATCATGGTAATTTTCAAAAAAGCTTATATCACCTGTAATCTTCACTTACACCAACACAGATGGTGAAGCACCATTAATGTTAGGTTCTTACTCCATACAGTAAATCAGTTTGTAAAGGAGAAAATCTTTATAACAAAGATATGACATGGATTCCTGGAACATGCTCCAGACTACATAAATTTAATGAAAAAGACATTTAAGTATGCTTGAATGCAAATGAAATTTTTACTATCTTGTACCAGGTTATGAAAATTGTCATTTAAATAGCTCTAAAAACAAAAGAGCTTGAGAGCTGTACTGAGTGTGGCTGCCCATTCCCACTGTGGGTCACTCAATCCCCACATAGAATTAACACCCCTTACCCCAAAGAAACTGAGCCAAGCAAGGCCAGTGAGGTCAACAGTGCCCAGGTCTGGCACGGAATTAGAGCTCAAGCCTCCAGTGCAGCCACTGCCTTTAGCCCTTGTTTGTACAGAGGGTGCTGAGAGACAGCCAGTGGGGCAGGGTGAGGGGAAGGAAGCAGGGACCAACAGCCCCTCCAGGGAAGGGTGATAGGGATCAGGAAGAGAAGGAAAAACCTGAAGATTGTTATGTCAAAGGAGGGCAACCTGCTGGAAGAGAGCTGACAAAGCTGGCTACTACAGCAGGCGGGTGATGGAGCTCTGGCTCTGGCTTCCCTCAGAACAGACCTCTGGAGACAAAGCCAAACGTTCCCAGGTCGAGCTGCACCTGCCCCAATTGCTGCCTGTCTCTCCAGATTACAGCCATGGCTGCAGCCAGGCCATGCACAGCCAGGCTGGGGCTGTCCTGGACAATGACAGTGTCATCACCAGCACCACGAGCTCCTGGGGTGCCCTCCCAGCCACAGCACCAGGGCCACGGAAGGCACCACGTCAGCAGGAGCTGGTGGCCCAGAAAAGGACTTCCTGGAGGCCAGGCTGGTTTACATACAGTTTAGATACACTGCTCCCTGCAGAAGAACAAAAAGAGTTCAGCTCATTGCCTGACAAGACATTTGGAATGATAAGTGTCCTCGGCTGTGGAAAGTGCAAAGTGGAAGCTGGACTACGAGGTAGTTAATGCTCCAGGTGACTATGGGAACTACCAATAAATAATGTCTCCAAAATGGAGAAATGAGTCTGCTCTGAGTGACAGGGCGGGAAAGATGACAACTTTTTTTTCCTGTTCTATCCTTCTACCGTTTTTATGAAATGGCATGAAGATAGTGAGGAGGAAGATAAACAAAATATCACAGAATCACAAGGTTGGAAGAGACCTTCGAGATCATCGAGTCCAACCTGTTCCCCTGACACCTCAACTAAACCATGGCACTGAGTGCCACATCTAATCTTTTTTTAAACACATCCAGGGATGGTGACTCCACCACCTCCCTGGGCAGACCATTCCAGTGCATTCCATAAGTAGGTGAGCAGATTGAGACTAAGATTTGGGGGTTTTCTTAAGCACCTCAATACTACAGCAGCCCTTCATTTCCTGAAATGTTTTCTACAATATCATGATAAATTAACTCAATTTCAAAACTAAATGTATTGGACAACTCCTGCAGACTCCTGTAAATCTTTTATACTATTACTATAGATGTAGATACCAAATTTGCCGCTAAAACATCATCTTTGAATTAGGAAAACTTCAAATCTAAAACTGTGTAGAAAATGATGAACAAGTAAGAACAACACAGTGCTCAGATGCAATTTCAACTGATCCAATCAACTATTCTGAAATAAATATTTCCATACTTACTATGAACAATCTATAAAACCCATTTACAAATCTAGGAGTACTTTTAGAAATACTTCAATCACAATGCTGAAGCATTACAGCTCTGCTTCTGAAATTTCCTAACACATGTTGGTGACTTCTTCTGACTTCCCCTCCTTCCCCTTTACTTGCTTTTACTTGTCACTGACACACTAATGCAGATCAGGAGATAGCCAGGAGGGGAAAGTAAACAAAGTAGCACCACACCTGATCAACTGCAGAATTACTCAAACTTTTTGCTACTTTAATTAAAAACAGTGAATAAATGACGCAAATCTAGATCTAATAAAGTAAGACGTAACAAGACAATTGAACAGTATTTTCCATTTGTTGATGCAGGGCAGTATTACTTGCCAAATAAATTACTTCTCAACTGCTGAAAAGTAGCAGGATAGAAAGCAATCCATTAAGTTGCTCAAAGATTTCATAAGAAAACAATAGCACATATGAGAGACTTTTTCCCCCCCCTTTCTCTCTCCAAATCCTCAACTGGAAGCTCACCCCAGACCATTCTTTTGTAACCTTGTGCCTTTAACCCTGAAGCTCTTTTCCATGCAATCCGAAGTTTCACTTAAAAATGGGTTCCAGTGACCTTCCCCACAAATATAAACGTTCTTAAATTGACTGGTCTGTTTTGAATTCAAAGTTAATTTAGGATCTTCCACACCCTCTACCACTTGCACTGTGATTTTACAATGCATGAAGCAGAACTAAGCTGGTCCTGCTGCAGTTCCTCCTCCCCAGGACCCTGTATTTCCACTTCACTCTTGCATCAGCACTGATTTTTGTCTGATAACAAAGGAGCTGGTGAAGAAAATTAAACTGGCTAAGCGGGGAAGAGGGAAAAAAATAGATATTTGAGGGAGACTAGATTCCTGTGTTATTATCCCTGTATAGCAGGAATGTATGTGTGGATTTGCAGCTGCTGAAATTGGGACACCACCACAATGGCACTTCTGGCCACACCGACACATCTCTTCTGCCATAGCAGGAAGCAAGCTCTTGCTTCCACCTACCCTCACCCAGTTAAACAGTAACACTGAACAAAGTCTGAAATCCTAACTGAAGGCAAAGTACATTGCTTTTTAGATAACTTAAGGCTGTAGCAGGTCTAGCAATGTATAGGCTAATTCAGATGTGTTAAGCTGTATTGAAAGGGTTAATATCTACTGTTGAATTTTACTAGAATTAACAGGAATTTCTGCTTCCAATTCCAGTGACCCTCTTCAAAGGGAACAGAAGTACCTGTAAAAGATAACTACTGTACTTTGAAAAAAAATCTTTAGGATAATTTCATAGTGCTGTATTTCAGTTTTATTATAGAACTGCAGATTTGCCCTTTCCTACTCAGAGACTCACTACCCCTTCTTTAAAAAGTGCTTTTCCAACATAAATCAAGCTTGCTGCTTTCCTTGTCCTGTCACTGGTGGAGATTTACTCAGCAAGTCATGAATTTCTATGGGAACTTAATTACATTTCAGCTTGAAGTACAGGCAAATAAGCAACAGCCCTGTTCCTGGCCAGGATGACAAGGTGCAACATCTGGCACCTCCTCACAGAAAAGCCACAGCGGCTCGAACAGGGTTTATGATAAAGGTCAGTCCCTGCAGAATTTACACACTTGACTTGATGAGTTGAGTCAATGACTGAATTTATCCTCAGCCTGTTCCATGCCTGGGCAACAAACTCCAGAGTGATGTCAATACTGAAAACTGAGGGAAAAATATTCATGGGCAGGATACCATTATGAGGAAAGGAAACAAATATCCAATGCATCCCAGCTAAACCTCAAGTGCCTTGTGAAGTACATTTAATGCATTTCAGCTGAATTCTTATTTAAAATGATTTGGCACCACTGTACCCACCTAAGACATTAAACTAGAGAACTAGGTACTTTTTCTGTATCCTCATACTGTCCCTACAAAGCCTTCTAAATTTCATGTTATCTTATTTCTAGAAGTGTCTTATTCAAAACATACTAAATTGAAACTTTGATTTTTTTTAAAAAAAAATCTTAATATATGCCTGTGGTTTTCCATTTCCCAACTACTAGGAAGTATAAACCATAATATGGAAGAATACTTGCATTCTGCTAGGATACACAACTTGCTACAAAATGCACACTTTGTTGCAATATAGTATACTATATATTTATGTTACATATTTTTAATAATTATATTTGATACAAAATGTATTTTACTACAATGTATTGTAACATGCAACATATCTGCGAAATATATTTTGCTACAATACACAAGCAGATAAACCAAAGTTCAGGAAAGCAGGTGTGAGCCATCACCCAAAAGAAAAAAAAAATCTGAAATAATTAAATCTGCCTCAGAATTGAGAAATCCATACTACAGTACATTAGAACTAAAATCACAAATATTCTGAGGCTGAATAAACAGAAATTTAAGGACTTGCATATCTATTGAAGTAAAACCTTACATTTAACTTTGTAGGCATGAACCAGATCCCTCTATTGAAATATATACAAAGAAAACACCAGTGTTGCAAGAAACCACATACTTATTTTTTCCCTACTAGTATGCTACTTCAAGGCAAATATCAAGTCTGTTGTGTAAACACCTATTATTTGCGGCCTAGTACAAACACTCTTGGCATTTCATTTGAAAAAGGCTGTTTGAGTAATTTTTTTTACAGTAAGTATTTGGTATTGAAAAAATAAGGCTAGGAAAAATCTGATTGGGAAATCAGCTAAAGGCCAATACCTGAATTTTTCAGAACACATGCTGTAAGTTAAAAATTTCCTTTTGCCTAGTGTGAGGAGGGATGGCATGTACCAGCTGTGGGCACAAGCAGAACTGCAGCAGCACAAGGACAACTCCTGAAACACTCCCCCCTCTCAAGAGACCCAACTATAACATGTGGGAAGCTGTCAAGATCCCTTTAACCCAATTTATAGCTTAATGTTGGAATAATCTAAATTAAAATTATTAAAAAAGCTTTGAGTCAACACAAAGTAAATTGATTCATTTCAAGTACTTTTTCACTCCCTAAGATCACATTTTAGTGGCTGTTAGCATGGTAAGATTTAATGGCTTCATCAGGGATGTAATACTTCTCCATTCTATTTTGAGGACTTCTAAAACTATAATTTTACACGACTGCCAATACAAACCCACGAGCTACCCTTCCTCTTTTTCAGACTGAAGATAATGCTGTGGGATGTGAACATGTGTAATAATAAATACAAAATACTGATTAAGTCAATATCCATTAATTCATGTAAGTGTATCTGGACTATTACTAATAATCAGATGAGTTATTTGAATTTGCATATGTAAGTTCTACTAGAGAAAACTCAGAAGCTGACAAATGCTTTAATATTCTTTTAAAAATCTATAAAGCTGTTGAAGTTCAGCAAACCCCTTAATCTAGTCAAAGCTGACTAAAATGAAACATAACCCTCCTGAAACTCAAGCAAAGCATCCTGGTTCAGATAAACTGGGCCATAAATGTCAAAGGATTTACTCGCTGTCTTCAAATCAGGAAGACTCCATTAAGGTAGAAAGCACTGACTAGAACAGGCTTTAAATTTTGTTGAGTTCGAAACTCAGTCATTTCACATTTTTAAGAAGAGCATATTAAATTTTGACCCGCAGGTATTTCAAATTTAATTAAGGTTTCTTTGTCCTTCATAACTACTTGTTTATGGAAACGCAAACTGGCTGGTTCCAGCTGGCAATGGCAGGCATCGGGAGGATGTAATTTTCCCAATTTCTACTTTTTCTACCCAACCCCTGCCTTTACAATCTCCCACAGATAAGTGACATGCAGCCCTGCATTTTAATGGTGTACGTGTAATCCTCTAAACCTCACACAGTGTGAAAAACTTGTTTACCATCATTTCACTATTGCAAAGAAGCAATTGTCACTTCCGTGTTCAGTTGCTACAAAAACTAGTTTAGGTTCAGAAGAGAACTCTAAAATGGTCAGAGTGAAAAAGGCACAATTGAGGACAGAGGTCCTTGACTCCTCCATCATCTAGACAGGCCTCCAAGACAGACATGTTCTATCAGACTCATGATAAAAACCCTCAAATCCCCACCCCTTAGCCTGCACAACATATAATCATTAGAAATACGATGTCCAAATGTTCTCAGTGTTACAAACACGGTCCAGATGATTAGAATAGCTCTTAATTATCAGAAATTGTATCTAATTATGACTATAGTAAAAGGCTGCTGTATACAAAACAAACACTAACACAAAACCAAATTGCAAAGCAAAGACTGACCTTAACTGCTACTCCTGGAACCACATTGGCTAGTTAATGAGTACTACACAGCATTCAGCTTTTTGCACATTCTGTTAGTGTATTCTGAAATGCCAATATATTAAAGAGATGTCAGGTTCACTAATTACTTTAAGAATTTAAATAAATTGCATTGCATTACAGAATTGTATACTGTACGAGTCAGATGGAACCTAAAAGATCAGCTTTAAAAAGGAAGAGTTGTGTTGTAAAACATTTAGCTTCAGGTTTTACAAATGTAGGCAGAAAGACCAAGGCTTAAAAGCTTCACCTACAAACCTCTAGAAAACTGAGAATAGTCTAACACTCCAAAAGATTAATATAACACCAATTCCCACTCCACTGGTTGTATCCAATCATATTTGACAATTTAGTTATGATTCTTCACAATACATGGATCACTGATTCCTGTTTAGGGACCTAGTGCAAAATTTCTTATCTTGGTCCAACTCAGTAAGCTATTCTAAATACTGGCACATGCACCAATACGTTCCTTACCACATTTTCCTTTAGGTGTCTGCAGAATACTTACCACATTTCTGTTGTTCCATAGGGGAAAAACCAAAAGTCACCACACAAAACACTATTTCTTAGTCTTATAACAGAACTAAGGAGTAAGAGACAACTCAGCTACTTTAAATGAAGTTTGGACACAAGCTCCTTTTCAGCATTCCTGTTATAGACCTGAACTAGAGCCTGACAAGAGCTGTCCGTATCTAAATCCAAAAATCTCTGCCTTCCTAGAACCTCAAGATACCTAAATGCTTGTTAATATTAGTGTTGCTAAACTAACTGAAGGTCAGGATGTCATAGAACTCATCGCACAGCTGATGCTCTACCCATCTAGCCACATCCTGACAGCAAGCAAATTATTTTTACTTCAAATTTAACAAGCCTAAAAATGTTTTTCCACAACCATGCTCTTGTGCGGCAAAGCCAACTCAAAACTTCTTTCCAGCCCCCATGTTCCACTGCATCACCTCTCTCAGTTGTGTTGATGCAGCTGTTTTTGAGACAATACTGAAAACCAAGAATGATACTCAGCTAATAAAGTGGGGTTTAGAGGTTGTGGGGGTTGGGTTATTTTTAATGATGAAGTATCACTGCTCAGCCACATCACTGGCTGGTTCTGAGCATTACTCTAGCAACAATTGTACTGATGTGGATGATGAGCAACCGAAGTAGCAGCTTTGCAAATTCTGTCACTAGACAGAACTCCTGACCTACTGAATCCAAAGAAACCATGAGGTGATCTAGTCAACTGCTTGCTATACAGAAAGCACCTAAGCCATGACTGGCCATTGCAAATCTCCAGAGGTGGATCTTTCATCAAAACAGGATTCCCTACTAGTTTTAATTATTCTTCACCCCTATTACTTGTTCTGAAAAGCTCTCATTCCTGAAAGTACTCTGCAGATGAATTGTGATTAATGCTGCACTGAAACTCCTCTTAATCCACAGGACCTTTGCTTTGCCAGACAAAGCTCCTCTGTTGGGTGAGCAACTGTTAAAACTTCTTTAATACAATATTATAAAGTATTAATGGTCAGAGTGTGCCATAAAATTTCTCAGTACTTTTTATATTCAGCCACTATGATGCCATTTCCTTGCTCTGACAGGTGATACACATCAGATGGTGCACGGCCAGCCCTGGTGGTGTTTTAATTTAGTTTCAAGCTTTCCGTCTTTGTAGGTGTTGGCTAAACGTGGCCTTTGTTGCAAAAATCACATGAAAGATCTGTCTCTGAAGCAAGTTTTTTCCTGATCCCTGACTTTGCAAACTGATCTATGCACAGAGATACTTTTGTGGAGAGGCATTTAAGTCAGATCAATGCACAGGATCCACATCTCACCCATCAATACACTCCAAAATAGCTCAAGCAATAAAGCTGCATAGTATTTGTAACATGCAGGATATGCCATTATTGTATATTCCTGGTCTCCTAACCATGGCAAGATGCTGTACCCTCATGACAAGATCCATCACTCAAATTGCTTCAGCACGTTCTGGAAAACCCCAGTGTTCCAACTGAAACTGCTGCCTTGCTAAGGAAAGAGAAAGCTCAAAGGATGCTTTGAAGACATTGATATTATAAAATGGAACAAAAACTTTAGGAAGGTGTTCAGGTAAGGAGCTCCTTCACTTGCAGAGTAAAGGCTGTATACCAGGAACATGAACTAGGATGCACAAGAGAGCCATCCAAATATCCAGGCTGTGATCACAGTGTCGAGTTGGCAGTCTCCATAGAACAACTAACAGCATTCCCAGTCTAAAAAAATCTAAAGTCAAATCAATCTCTTCCTGCAGATCTCCATTGCAGCATAAACTGGAACCCTAACAGCAAGTATTTTAGTTCTAAAATAAACAACCGTATATATTTACTGCTCCTAGTCCCTCCTTGATTCATACACTTGAAAAAAGGCCTCCAAGGCATTAACAAAAGGATTCACGTTGCAGTCTTACAAAAAGAAAAACTGAGTTGTTGCCAATCTTTTTTTTTAAACAAGCACCATCTTGGAAGTGTAATTAGCAGCTAAAAGTACATGTTAAGCATTTAAACAGCTTCTTCTTTAGGACCTGCCTAGGCATTTGTCAACTTTTAAAGATGTCATCTGTAGAAATTGCTCCATGAAGAAACTGAGAGTGCAGTTCCCCAAGCTTATGCCAAGACTCCCTTGTTGAGTGGACTTCTACAACCCAATTTCAATATAAGAACATAAATTATGTCACTTAACACAATGCTAATAATCTTGCAAGGCTATTGTACAATAATCACACTTCCAAGTGTGAAGCACCAACACTTTAGAAGGAACAAAACAAATGAAACCCTGCAGTGACTCAGCTTGAGCAATTTATGCATAAAGCTTTCAAAACTACACCATGGAGAAGGCTAAATTTATACTGGACTCAGTAATGTCAGTATTTTGACATGGGAAGTAGTGTAAAACCTCAATATACAGATTGAAAACCCCAGATACCTTGTATGCAACTGGGCACAGGTCAACCTCTGCCTCATGCAACTAGATCTAAAATCTGGTGGTTGGGTCTGTTGAGAACATTCTTGTGATGTTTTAAGGTCATTGGTAGCTTTTTAAAACCCAATGTACACAACTGTAATCTTTCAATATTACATATATTTCCTGAAAATAAAACCCCAGTAGAAATAAGTGTCAATTCTTGTAGATCCCTTCAATTCTGAAGGCTGAAAGGCATCCTTATTCCTAAAGATTCTGTGTAGAATCTTTGCCTAATGTGGCCCCATTTGAGACTGGGATATAATGGTCAGACTGCACACTCACAAGTGTACAGCCAAAAGGACATCACAAAAACAGATAATAATAATAATTTAAAACTCAACAGTCTGCTAGCAAACAGAACCAGGGCCTCTGCAACAGGGACTGCACAAGTGGATGGAAGAATTCTGGTTCACCACATGGACTCCTGGCACGGTGGTGAGCTAAACAGCATGGCACAGTGTGCTACAAACACTAATATTTAAGTTTTTTGGTGATAGATTAACAGAACCATTTTTGTTTATACAGCCACATTTTCAAATATGGGTTCTTGTGTTCATATGTTGGGAAAGAATTTTTAGTTTCCTCAGTCTTGGAATCATTTTAAAGACAGTGGTTTCCATCACAAACATTGCACTTGGTTAAGAGAATGTCTTCCTAATATCTAGTACAGCCCTATCTTGAAAAGGTACCATGCTCATTCAATTTGTGACCCTTCATAACATGTTTTCAAGTCTTCATGTATAAAATGTCAAATGTATTTACCTGCCCCTGCAGTATTACAGTTTCATCTATCTTTATATCTCAATTCTTCCTCTAAAATTCAAGCACAGTAAACAGCCTGAACACGAGGCTGTATTCAGCGTTCAACTTCAGAATGTAAACAGAAAAGAGATGCATGGTAGGATCCTTTTTAAACATGGGCCGATCCAAGCGATTCAGGTGAAAAGTGAACAAAGAGTTAATCCAAATGCGAAGGGCTCCATTTCAGTAATAGCATGAATAAACCCCCACAGAAGGCTTCATTGCTAGCAGCAAACTCCACAGAGTCCAGATGAACCAGCAGGAAGAACAGAGGGCGGATAATCCTGTAAAATTACCCCAGTGGAAATGTTGATAAATTCCCAATTACGAGACCTGCTCTAGAATGAAAAGAAATGCAAGATACAATACAATTACCAGTCAACACTTGCACATCTTTGTATTTAAGCCAGACAAATACCACAGGTATTTCTTAATCCCTTGGATTTTGAATTAGTTACCCACTGTGCCGAAATCTAGATTATGAAAATAAGCCCCAGAAATCAAATGAAAAAACAAGCAATCTGCAACTCTAGTTACAAAGCAAATACCCATCCATGAAGTCCTGTTTTCAGTGATATAATTTTCTATGCGTTTGTGGAAATACAGATGGCTGTATTAAAAACAAACAAACAAAAAACCAAAACAAGAAACCAACAAAACCTTTAGCTTACTGCATTTGTTTTGAATACAGTTCTTATATTACACAAAGCAAAGCAGTACAGAATCAGGCTGGAGAAGCCCTCTAAGATCATAGAGTCCAACCTAGGACTACAACCCAGTAGGTTTCACATGAATTTTTAATGTTTGGGGAAAAATTGCTAATAAAATACGTGTTTCCCATAGGCACCAAGACAGAGACAGGTGCATTAGATATCTCCTTTTCTAAAGCCTTGTCTGATCCCAGGCTTATCGCTCTCCATAAAATTCTGGAGCAGGAAGGGCTGTCCTGTGAGCCCCAAGACACACTGGGGGGTGCAGGAGCTGCCCCCTTCCCGCGCACCCCCCACGCTGCGGTCCTGCAGGTAGCCCAGGCGCTCATTCCCGGTGCCCCAGCCGAGGCAGTGATCCCGCCCGGTTACAAAAGGCCAGCCGAGCCGCTGCGATCCCAAACCCGGCACCGCCGCCCCCCGCCTCAATTCCCTCTGTTTATCCCTGCATGCGCCTGTCCCGCGGCCTCGCGCGCCCCCCCCCCGCGCCTCCCCATTGGCCCCCGCCGCTGTCATTCACGGCCCCTGCGGCCCCGCATTGGCCACCGCTGGTGCCACTCAGGGACTCCGCCCGCCCCGCCGCTCCCTCCGCCGGAACGAGCGAGCGGCGCTCCGGCCCCGGCGCCAGCGCGGCCGCGGCTCCCGCTGCCGGCGGGGCGGGGGGGGGCGGGGGG
>VWZV01001720.1:444953-545764 GCA_013397155.1 Irena cyanogastra | reverse complement strand
CCCCTCCTCTGCCTCCTCCTCCTCCGCCTCCTCCTCCTCCTCCTCTCCGCGCCGCTCTCCGCCCCACCTGCCCAGGCCGCCCGCGCTGCGCGCACGCTCCGCGGCCGCGGAGGGAGGCCGGGGAGGGGGCGGCAGGGCCGGGGGGGCCGCGGAGGGAGGAGTTCGGAGCGCGTTTGGGGGTACGGCCACAGGAACGCGGCGGGGGGAAAAGTGGGTAAAAGTAACGAGTGGGCTGCGGAGTAAGGCTCGAAACCCGTGCAAGTGGTGTATGGCAGGGAAGGAGTTCCTAGCAGGAGCCCATGGAAGGCGAATGGGAATAGTCACTTATTTGGAAAAGAACTTTTAAATTTTCCTGCAAAAGCCCGAGTGGGGAGCTCAACCTTGAAGTGGATGAGCTCAGACACGGTGTGGGTGATAGGCCAGACGCTTTTTAGGAAAGAGAACATGTCTTCTATGTTTGTGCCTTTAATGGTAAACCAGTGCCTCGGATCCTTCACTGTAACACACTCAGGAATCATGTTTACTGTGAAATGTCCCCCAGGATCGCCAGCAGCACCTTTTTGAAACTCACGTTGCAGCTCACGTAGTTTTCTCATGAACTGATTATTGGATGCAAACCAAGATATTTAGAAAAATAAAGTATGTTCTCATTAAGTGTTATTGTTACTGTCCCTGTACAACAAGACTTTATGATGAGAGATGCCAAGTGAAGTGGAAGTGCCATCCATGGTGTAATACTAGCAAAACGCCTAAATAATGACTTCCAAATTAAAGATTTCATCAGTTTTTCAGAGAGTTGAAATGCTGAAGCATTGATGATGTTGCTGCAAATGAGCACCGGTACACACAACTTCATCCAAATGAATAGTGAAGACAAAGACACTGTCCCAGACACCCAGAACTATCCCAGAACCCTGTTTATGATCTGGGAAAGCTGAATAGGAATTGAGGCCTCCATCTAGGTATAACTGGATATGTAGCTGGAAATAGATGGCCCTCACAGTGTTGTGCAGCGAGGCATTCTCTTTTAACTTAATGTGAAAGAGGATGGTACCAAGTCCTGCTTCTGAGAACACCACCCCCATCCATGGAGGCCAGTGCTTTGGAAAACATGACCCTGGCATGCTGCAGACCAAACCTGCCCACAGAACGTCCTCCACAGAAAGGCTGACACTTGGTTGGAAATAATCCTGCTACACTTCAGATTTCTGTTCAGCCTTATCGTATCAGATACCTGAAATGCTCTTGGATGATAAACTATCTCCTCTCCACATGGTGCAGTCCTGTGCTAAGATATCCGAGCCTGCTCCATTACGGATGCGCACGGGCCCCGGCAGAGTGCCGTGTCTGCTTCCCCGTGCTGGCTGGCTCTGGAGAGCTGACAGCCATTCAGAACCAACTCGAGTAGCTCTACATGTCATTCTCCTGCACTGCCTGTCTTTTCTTTCCGATAAGCAGCTGTCCTGCACATTCTTCAGTTAATGCTTTCTGGGTCAGATATGGCCTCAATAGACTATATCATTTTGCCCAGAGCTAATTCTCCAAAAGCTGTAGGAAAGTCTTTGAATACGTTGCAGGATTTTCCAGGAATTGCTGCTCAGCAAAGAAAATTCAGTTGATCATAAGTCTCTCTAAAAATGCTTGCAGGGAACCTTCATTCCTCAGGGATGGATGCTGGGGTAATAGTACATTAAGCATGGAAAGGTCTACTGACAAAGGACTTCAACACTGCAAGTAGAGAACCAATGGAAGAAAAATACTGCAATTCCCAAATAACTGAGATAAGCAAATAAGAACATTAGAGAAAATAATTTAAAGGCAATTAAAAATAATTCTATATAGATTAACAGGACATCACAGCAATTTGGCAGATTTCAAGTTGGTGAACTTTATTATGATTTCACAGGTTATTTATAAAAAACCAGCAATGTTTGAAGACCCTAAAGTTACAGCCTTTTATGTCAACAATTTTTTTTAACTGCCAGCTTGTGTGGTTTGAAAGAGCAGAATGAAGTAAAAACAGGTATGTGGGTTTTTTTTTTAGAAACTGTTATGTTCCACTGAATTTCCTGTGCAGAAGTGCTATTGCTCATCTGTACGTCTGATTAACTTTTGCTCCCTGAAAGTGTTATCAGACCTGTAACCAGGCAAACAGCAGAGCAGATGGCCAGTGCCAGTATCGGTGTTTCTGGTCTGGGTGCTTAATGAGATCTGAGAGTGTAACATGAGCCTCTTTCATTTTGTCTGTCTCACATGGCAGATATACTTGGTGCAAGTGCTCTGGTGGCTCAAGGTCACAGATTCATCAATCAAGAGAGAGCCCTTCCCATTAATCTTTTACCTGCCCATGACAGTTCCATACATCTCAGGAGCTGCCAAGTCACACTGAGTGCTATTGTCCTGAGTTTGGGACAGTAGTGCTGTGGAAGACAATCAGGTTAAGCAGAAATTGGCCACCATTTGAAACACAACATCAGACGTACTGTACTCTGAGTGCAAGTTTTCTTTCATTAACTCTAAACCAAAAATGCCTTTTTGTGCTGAGGAATAAGCCTTCAGCTGGGCCAAATCTCCCGCCCCACAGCAATCGCGTGTCCTACACTATGAAGGTGAATGTCCTACAACATTTCTCACCTTACACTTGGAGATAGAAGTATTTGCTGTGAGTGGTTTAAAAAAATCTCAGTACCCCGCACCATCTCCTCTCTGAATGCACACGTCTGAGGCTGGAGCTGGGTGTGAGCCTGGGAGGCCTCAGGGAGCCCACTGGGCCCATTTGACCAACACTTACAGCTGGTTCAAGGTCCTGGTGCCTCTGACAGGGATGTGAAACTTGTGGTAGAGAGTTGTCTTTGTGGCGGAGCAATGGTACTTTTTTGCTTTATTTAAATTGCTAAATTTGGTGAAGATATACTCTTGAAATATCTATATACAGTTGCACAGTAGAGGGTTGTTTGACTTCTAAGTTCTTTATAATAAAGGACATCCTTCATCCTGCATGGCTCATGCATCTCTCCATCCTGAGGGAGAGCAGACACTGAGAAGTCATGGCTTGTAGGATCTCTTGTGTCTGGGGTTACAGAAGAGGCGGCCAAGGAAAGGTTCAGTCTTACCCACTCCTTCACTTTCTGTGCCCAGGAAATGTGACAAAAGCAATGTAATGGAGGCAGGAAAGGAATTGGGGAGGGGAGCGCAGTTGTGGTAAAGCAGGGGAGATAATGAGGAGGAAAGAAGGAGTAACTGGGAGATGGAGAGGGATCCCAAATAGGAGGGCAGAGCCTAATTATGGTCTGCATTTTCAATCTGTGTGGGTACAGATACAGGGATCTGAACTGCAGGATCGCGTCCATGGCTGTTGAGATCCGTGGGATAGCTGCTCTGAACATGGCATATGCCTAAAATGATAGGTAGTCTGAAAAATGAGGACTTGGAACACTCATATTGTGCTTCTGAAATCATTGCATTTTTAATGATTTCAGCCTTAAGTTTTATGGTCTGTTCTCCATCTACCAAGTGAATGTAAGAGCATCTTCTTTCACAGCTGGATAGTAAAGATAAATCCTTGATGTTTATTGAGCATTAAAACTACAGTGAAAGCTCCATACAAAAAGCATTGAGGCAATTAATATTCCTGCTTTTCTCTGCATGGAATGGAGTTCAGTGGTTTCCAGAAGACCTGTATGTAAAAAGGTAATTGAAATCTCCCCTTATGCATATCCACAAAAGAGATGAATTCAGGGATTTTAATCCTGGGATGGCACAATTTGTAGGTAAGGGCTTTGCAGCCTTAGAATTACTTTACATTATTAGACAAAAGTGGAATAAGTACTTTGAAAGAAACTGAATATGATCAAAAGCTTTCTTTCTAGAAATATCTGCATTTTAGTAGGAAGACTTCCACAGTGAGAGAAGAGTTTCTAGCTCCTTTTTGCCAGTTATGGATACTAATATCTAACTCTGTCACAACCTGAGATGCTTG
Organism: Irena cyanogastra; assembly: GCA_013397155.1. Classification (NCBI taxonomy): domain Eukaryota; kingdom Metazoa; phylum Chordata; class Aves; order Passeriformes; family Irenidae; genus Irena; species Irena cyanogastra. The sequence goes on along the minus strand of VWZV01001720.1, from coordinate 541,785 downwards.
TGTACTCTGTTTAGATGACTCTTACAATTATTTAGATATTTGATAAACTGTCAGGATTGCAGCAGTTTAAAATGTGCATTGAATCTTGTTCTCTATCTCAAGCATGCAGGTCTGTGGAGCATCGAGTCATTAATACTTCCTAGTGTGTACATTTGTGCTGTACTGTAGCAGTGAAGTAACAGATCTAAGAATGCCATAATTCTTACTTGTCCTAATCAAATATTAAAATCTGAAGGCTGTTAAGAAGCTGGATTTATGAACCATGATGTTGTTTACCTCATTGTCATTTCTTAGACACAGGCTGATTCTTGCATGTTTTTGTTCCTAGAATCACCTCTCCAACTCTTGGTCACCTTTCTCCAAGAAGATATCCATCTTTTCATATTAGAACTAAGTTAATAATATGAAAGAAAATGTTAATGGCATGACCTACCTGCATTCATTACATGGACAAAGCTCCTGGTTGCATTCAAAGCTCTGCAAAAAGAGCACAAGGCTTTGCCTTTCACAGCAAAAGCTTTTATGTATGTGAGTGAATAGAGCAAATTGCTATGAAATACCTGAATGCCCAGTTATGGAGTCACAACTGAGAGGTTAAATGCCAAATAATGGCATTATTGATGTAAGATGGAAGGATTTTCTTAAATGGAAGGAAAGCCGGTGTTCAAACTACCCATCCAGATCTCTGGTGTTTTCTACCATGTCCTCTTCCCTTTGTACCCATTTTGGCGGCTTTTTCCCCTTCCTCTGTCAGCATCTTATTTTTCATCTTTATTCATCGTGGCTTTCTATGCTTTTCTCTAGCAACAGAAACATATTTACTTGCAAGCTGATCCCATCTGTGCTCCCGCATTGCAAAGCTTCCCCCTGCCGTGGCACTGCATGTCTGATGGAGTTTCATGCCATGGGCGGGAAGCTCCAGCTTTCCGGAGTGCCAGGATTTCACACCGTGGATCAGGCAGGCAGGGCACTGCTGGCTGAGCACGAGGTTTTTTATAAAAAGAGGGTGGGCAGTTTTCCTTTGTGTAAGAAGATGCAATAATACTGTAATAATTTGTCGTCTGACCGTTCGCTGAAACGGAAGGGTGCTGAACTTTTAATTTAATTGGGTCTCTTGTGCTTGCACTTCTTCCTGCTCATGAACCAGAATATATGAGGACTATAACTCAAATATACACTAAGCTGTCCCTGCTGCAGTCTCATCCCTTGCAAATTAAGTAGGATCAGGAATCAAAAGAGATAACTAAGGAGACCTATGTCCTGGAGGAAATTACCGTGAATTACAAAATGATGGTTTCTCTCTTAATAAAAAATGAACTAATGCTCCAGTGTGACACTATGGAACTCTTCAGTTTATAAAGGTACTGTCTTTCAGGAGATATATATGTTAATCCAGCTGTCATGTATAAATTCTCATTTGGGACCTGATCTAATTCCCATTGAAGTAGAGATGGACTCAATCTACTTAAATTTCTCCATACAGTTTCACGGCTTTCCACTATCTTCATCTGTTGTATCACATTACAGTGTGTGGGTAGAGTTGCCACATTCCACCCATGACACAACTGTTTCAGTGGCAAGTGAAGTGATACGTGCATATGGTACACACAGGCTTTACACAAACCGTATGCTTTCAGACAGCTATCTGTGTAATTGGGGGACCTTGGAGAGGCTTCCTGAAGAAAAAGTCCATTTACTGCATTATTAGGAAATGTAGCAAACTTTGTTTATTATCCCCATGATCTTACTTTTGATATTTGAGGGACAGAATGAGAGATTTATTGCTTACCTTTCATGAATTAGCAAGTCAGATTAATTACTTTGAATAACAATAAAATTTTTGCACGAGGATTTCGGAATCAACCTCTTAATATTATTATTTACTGTGTCAAAACTTAGGCCCAAATTTTGCTTATTTAACAGCAAGCAGCTTCAGAAAATTACAGTTATACCTAGTCTTTGTGCAATGTGTTTCGCATTTCCAAGATGTTGAATGTCCTCATTGCTGAATGTTTTGTATAGGAGATTATCATTATTTATCTGAAGAATTTTGGCTAAGGGCAGTCTCTGGTGGGGAAAAAACCCTCCAGAGAATTTATAAAGTACATTTTAATCTTGAGGCTATTAGAAGCCTATTCTTGGGGTTTTTTTTTTTCATTGTTGGTTGCAAAAAAATTACAAAATGACTGAATAAATTTAGCTGGTAGTTAAGTGAGGTTATTTCTATATTATCTGAATCGACAAAATACTTTCCTTAGGACATCAGGTATGCAGAGAGAGGCGACAACATAGTGTTGGGTCAAACACCAGCACAGCCAAAATAACTAAATATGAAAACTTTTCAGCCTCTCATGGAGCTACACATTAGGTTACTCCCTGCCTGTAGGGCCAGATCCATTGCTTTGGGCCACGCTGGACTGGGATCACCCAGAGCAGTGTGGACACATCCATGTGTGTGAGCTGCTCACTGCAGGATGCCTCTGCACTCAGAGGAGGCTGCAGCACCTTGGGGCTCTAATTGTTTTTTGAAGGCTTTGAAGGCAGGCATTGGGGCTGAGGTGATGAAATGGGAAGAGTTTTGTTTCCAGGCACTGGGAGACCTCACTGAGCTGAAGGAACACAGGGTGAGGGGTGACTCAGTGTCTGCAGCCATGCCGGCTAAAAGGCTGCACCACGGAACAGCTTCTGCTCAAAAAAAGGGTGAAAATCACTGCCTGCTTCCCAGGTGATCACTGCAGGTGACAGGAAGAAAATTGGTGATCGGTGTGGTACATTAAGAGCTTTTCCACTCCTTCCAAAATATTAGGCACTTTGAATAAATGCCCCTGGGAAGGACAAAATGCCAAGTTGAACAAGCTGCTGATCTGACCTGCTGTTGTTTCCTCTGTGTCCAGAACTGTTGGTCTGCAAGATTAAAAAAAGGACAAAAATTTGTCAGACAAAAAATCAAAATGTTTGAGCCTAATGCAGCAGGCTCAGGCTAAATCATGTTTCCCAAAGTGTGGCTTTCGATATCAAGCCTACTCCTGAGGAACTGGCAAATGCTCAACGAGCACAACACGGAGACAACTGGCAGCCTGAGTCATTTTCACATGTGATTGTTGAATGTGACAGATTGAGAATAGCAAGGAGTACGAGTTCATGCTATGAGAGTGAAGTAACCCAGCATCCGCTCGCTGGCTCGAGCCTACAGAGAGATGTGGAGTGCTGTGGCAGAGAAATGCCATTGAGGCTTTGGAAAAATGGGTTTGACACACATGTTGTTTTCTTCTTTTGCTCATTTTTATTTTACCAGAGAATGCTTCTTTCTTGTCTTCATGGCAGATGGAAAGGAAGAGAAAAATTCTTGACATGTTTGTAAATCCTGGATTAACATTAACTTATTTGCCTTTTTTGCTTTTTCTCTGGTTACCTCTTGCCTTTCTACTTTTACTGATGCTGTATTGGCCTTTTTATTCCATTGCTCCAGCACACTGGCTGTACAGAAATGGTTTCAGATAAAACTGGGTTACACTTGCTTATGGAAATGATCCCTTCCAAACCGACCTGGTGAGGATTCCTTTCAGAGCACACTGCAACAGGCTGGGGAAGTCCAGGGGAGTTACCAATGAAATATCTGCTGCAATCCAACCTTCTGCTGCAGTTGATCAGAGTACTATATCTGAGTCATTTATTAATTAAATTTAACCACACTTTATTTTGACACATGTTCTTGGAAAGGGCAACTTCTTCCCGATTTCTTATTCAGAATTGTTTGACAGGTGGTCTCTGCCAGCCCAGCTGAGCACTTTGGCTGTTTGGGACATGTCTGTGATGTGTTCTGCACTCAGCTGCTGCTTGAAGTCTGCTGCTCAGCCATGTAACGTTGTATGTGAGGGATTTGTTTGTTTAATCTTTGTAAAACAATGTGCTTGGTTAATTAGTTGTAGAGGTGTTTTGAGGGTTTTGGATGGGTGATACCATGGACCAGTGACATGTTGCAAAAAGAATTTGAGATGAGTAACATTGATGCCCGGGGTCCTTGTAAAAAGAGAAGCCTCTGCACAGCTTGAGAAGGATAAAGGTAGAATTTTGATGTGGCCAGAATTTTTTTCTTTCCTGTAAGATCTTATGTGTTACCATGGGTTCAGGACATATGTGGCTCTTTTTACAACAATTAGAACCAAACCCTTTTACTCCTTTAATTCTTTCTTTATCAAGACTTTGGGAAGATGATAATTCCTGGGAGCCCTTTGGCTACAGTGAATGGTGAGTACCTGGACTGACTCCACTGGTCTCTGTTTTGTTCTACAAATAATTATAGGTAATACATTAACACAGAGAGCTGCCTAATGCACCGGGCACGCTCTGTTTGCTCACCACAGCAACAGAAAAGGATTAAATGCATTCTTTGTGTTCATGAGCTCTGGGCCGTTATTCTTGCCAGCCCGAGGTGATTTATTGCTTCAGATTTGAGTTGCCAGTCCCTGGTGGGGACGTGTGGAAGTGAAGTGACCTGTACAGAAATTGGTCTATTTAAACCCATATTTATTCGGTGAATCGTTTGCCTTAACGGCTGTTTGTGACAGCAGCTGCCTGTCAGGGATGTGCCAGTGGGTGGTGAGGGGCCCCAGGAGAGCACCCAGGACATGGATGCCAATGCTGTTTTTTCTCCATCTTGGTACCTCCATGTCTGTCCGTGGATCTGACACCACGAGAAACTGCACCAGCCTGGGCACTTTTCTGACATTTCCTTATTCTCTCTTCAATGCTGCTGTTTGTTCATGAGAATTCAATAAGATGCCTTCTCTCCTGGGTGGCTGGTGGCCCTGAGCTCCCCAAGACTGGCCCTACATGGACTGAAACTGCTCCCAATGTCCTGGGGCCAGAGTGGGACTTGGGGCTGTGGGGAAACCGTGGGTGCCAGGCCCTGCTGGGGACGCTGCTCTTCCAAATAATGGACAGCAGGTGGTAGCACATGTTCATTTCACAATTTTTGGGTTTTTTTAAGAATTAGGCTTTGCAAAGTTTAATCTGATTTTCTAGAAAGCTAAAGGGTGGGAAGGCTGCTTCCAAAGAGGATGAGCACCTGACTTGCTTCCAAGTTTTTCAGTTTTTCTGCAAAAGCTCAAGCCCCTGACATTTCTACAGACGCTTTCCTTCCATGAGTTCCTCTGCCATGGAACCGAGAGAGCTTGTCTTGGCTTGACTGCAATCCTTCCTGGATAATTTCCCTGGGGAAGTGCACAGGTAGTGCTGAGCCAGCAGAGCACCGGGGCTGGGAGCAGCAGCGAGCTCAGGCAGACTCTGTGGACCTGAACTAAAGCTGAATTAAGCTGGTTGCATCAGCTGCCAGGGCTGCTGAAGGGAAACACACTCCTCCAGCCCAAAATCCTCCTGAGAGGTGTGAAGGTAGCCAGGGCAGCGTGTCAGACAGGCAGGGCTGAGTCCAGCCTCCAGCTGGCAGGTAAAACATACAGATCCCTCTCCCCTGCAAGCTGAGTGGCAACAGGAGTGATGGAAGCATTTTTAGACAAATATTCCTGCAGGGTTTGTGATAAGACAATACTTTTTGTGGGCCTGGTGAGAGTTTCTGCATAGGCAAAGCACAGGCATGATTTTGAAATATGTAGCCCAGTTAATCCATGTGTCAATAATACATTCATCCTGAGATTTATTTAATAGAGGCATTTTGTTTACTGCTAGCTTTGGAAATATTTCAGCTCCAATAAAAATGAAAATTTGTTTGTTTTTTTAATAACTGGGCTTATGTAATTAACTGACATGTTATGACAGTCTACTATGGCCTGAAAAGCAGAGCTTCAATCACGTCTTAAATGAAATTAAGACAATCTAACCTCAGGTTTCTTGTTTGACTGGGTTTATAATTGCTTTCAGACTGCCCTTAAAAACGCCCACGTGTGGACAACAACACCTGCAGTTTGGCCACTGGGATAACCACTGAGTTGTTTCCTTGTCAAACCTGGGCCAGAGCCCAGCTGAGGAGTGCCAGAAGGCTGAACCCTCCTATGTGGCCCGTGTTTCCAGGTGTAAAAATATTATATGCCTAATCTCTTATATCTGTATATATCTATTTATAGCAGGGAGAGCAGAAATGCCAGCATTTTATGCTCTAGGAAATGGATGCTGTCACAGGAATATGTGATTCAACTTGGCTCCACTTGTTTCGAACTGTTTAGGTTTTCTCAGGATTGAACTATAAGCCTATTTAAATTAAATTGTGTTTGAACTTTTACATCTTGATTTTGACAAACCAGAACTTTTCTTCTGCAGCAGCATGCTGGGATTCTGTTCTCAACTTAAATTTAGAAAAAGTAACAATTTTCAAGGAACTGGCCAGAATTCAAAATCTTCCAGAACTTCTGAGCAGTTTAAATTAGTTCTCAATACACTCTAGTCACTGTGTCATCTGTTTTTCAGTGCCAGCCTGTCTCAGGCAGGTGCTTATTACCTTATGTGGCAATATAACCTTTTGTTTCATTAAACTTTTACCAGTAAAACCTCATTCATTTTCATCTGGATAATCTAGAAGATGAATTACCACTTCAGTTCTCCTGCTTTCCAGAGTTGTAGTTGAGCCAAACCCCAGCTTTTCCAGAAAAGCAAATATTAATTTTGTGTCCCAGTAGCTGGTAAATCACATGGTAACTGTTAATAGCAAAAATGGCTCCTCAACGACACTGCATTTTTTGTAAAGTTATTTTTTGTAGGGCTTACATAAAAAAAAAATACTCTAGTAAACCATCCTATGAAAGACACATTTGAAGTAGAGAATAAGGGAGTTTGCTAGCAGTGACTTATTTGTTCTTAAGTGAATGTAGAAGTAGTAACTGATATGAAATTGCTGGTCAAACTTAGCCAAATTCTGACGTGTGATTGCAACATGCTGCTTCAGAAGGGTGGTGCTTGCAGAAATATCAGAGCGTGTAAGTAAAATTCCCTTCAGGATGAGATGATAGCAAAGCTCTGGGAACAAGCCCTGAAGCAGACTGGGTGTCCTGCCAGTAACCTTCACTGTGGTGACGTGGGAGGAACCACCCATGGTAGGAGTGCAGATGGCTCACGTTATTAGAGATGTCCCCAGCAGGCTGGTCAGTTCTTTATGATTTAATTTCAGTACAGCAGGGAACATGCTATTAATTGGAGAAGGGATGTGGATGTGCAGGATCCTGCCCAGCTCTGTAAACAGAACCTAAAACCATAATCTCTCTTTCTTCTTCTCGTACCTGGGGTGATGGTGTCAGGGCTGGACCAGGGTCCAGGACAAAGTCCTTCCTTTGTGTGATGTCTTTTGTGCCTCAAAGTTGTGAATAAACACTAGCATGGAGGTGGAACTGGGACAATCTGGTTTTGCTTAGTGGTGTAAATGATTTTAGCTTTGCTTCTCAGTCCTGGCTTTAAAAAAAATAAATAAAATTTCTCAGAGACAAGTCACAGACCTTCATTCAGGAACAGAAGCACTTCAGTCTGAAAGGCCAAGTGACACAGGTTTTTCTCTGATTTGGGAAGCCCTGCCATTCGACCCTCCTGGTGGTGGTTCACATGGTGTAATAATTAAATATGTCCCTTGGCTGCCATTTGGTGCTGTCTTCTGGACCAAGTGACAACACGTGCATGCCTAGAGAATAAAGTGATGCCTCACTTAATTTTGGCCCAGAACAGAGTTGTTGTGTCGTTCCTGATGGGTGAGCAGGTCAAAGGCTGTGTCCTACCCTAGTTTAGCAGAGTTGTACATCAGCTCTGGTGCCCTGGTGGGGTGTCAGAGGTTCAGTTCTCTGGCTCCTGGCCAGGACAGGCAGGAACTCCCTCAGTGTCCTGCTGTAAGATATAGATGGGGCTAAGGAGAGCATTAGTAATCAGAGCAACTCCACCCTGTTTGGTGGAGACACAGTACCCTAAAGGGGGATTCCCATGGAAAGCTCTGGTAAAGCTGATAAGAATCCACAAATGACCTTTGATGTCTGCAGCTTTCAGATGTAAAATGTTTAACTTAAGGAAATGGTGAATCTGAGGTGTTCCCAAGTAGATCTGAACAAGGGCAAGCTGAAAATGTATTTAGAGCTTTTACTATAGATCTATGGGTTTAGTAGGGTCCAGCCAGAAGGAAAAGGTTTTCCTTTCTATGAAAGGATGCTGTGGCCAATTTCCCTACTGAGTCCAGATCCTGCGAGTCTTGTTTGATAGAAAAAAAGAGCTTCTCAGCTGGAGCTTTGCCTGAAGAGATTCAGAACATAGCTGTGTTTCTCTCATCTTACACAGTTCTCATTTAAGTATTTGTGGCGCTGAGGTGATGCTTGTGCAGGTCAGGATTGTTCAGGGTGTTTTATTATGTACATTTTTCTAGTGTACATCCTGTAGGCTTGTACAGCCCTAAGGAACACACTGGCCCTGTCACAAACTGTATCTCTCCAGAGCAGCACTGAACGAAGAAAATCATAGCACAGTGTAGCAGGTGAAGTCACCTTCTGGCTCAATCCATGGGAGAGCTGGAGGAGGAGGAGCAGCCCAGGCTGCAGACGTCAGAGGGGAGTGGAGGTGATCAGCGTGCAGGAACGCAGAGGGGACATCTGCTCCAGACCCCAGCAGTGACAAAGCCAAGCTGCAGAAATGCCCTTTGTTTCTTGGATGGGAGAGTTCTGGAATTCTGTCAGTTATCACTGAGCAGCAGACTGCAGCCTCAATCCTGCTTTCTCCAAGTGTGGGATGTGTAGGTTCAGATCAAAGGACCTGGTGTGTACTTACTGTGTATGGGCTCATCGTGGCCTTACAAAGCATTTCAGTGCTTATGCAATGCATGTGGATAATTTTGTTGGTCTTATTGAAACTGGTGGTGTATGCAAATTTGGTGTTGGAGTGCTTTGCATGGTTATAAAGTCTCTAGGAGACAAAAATAGAAACATTCAAGCACGTCTAAAAAAGAAAATTTTCCTTCATGCTGGACTGATTGAATTCAAATGAGGCTCAGACCACCTCTTCAGGTCAGATTAAAAAACCAACCCAGAAAATTCAGGGTGAAAAAATACTTTTAAAGAAAGCTACCCCTCTGTTAGTACCATTTCCAGTAACTTTGTCAGTGACACAGAATTCCTTGGTGTGTCACAGGGAGTGTTGGGTGTGTTACACTATGTTGTATGGCGTAAAATCCTTCTCATTTGGCAGGAGAACTGTTGGGCAGTATTTTGAAGGCCCTGTAGCTTGTCCATAAAAGACCTTTGTTTTTGAATTGCTGCACTGCTATGCACAGGAAAACTGATGTTCCATATAACCAAGTTGTAAAAAAACCCAGATATTTCTGGATTTTGCCTTAACTGGTTACCACTGTGGGCAGATGCAAAAGGCTTGCTTTTTGTTTGTTAGTTGTTTGTCATATTTTTTAATGTACTAAAAGATGAAAAAAAAAGGTTGCATAAATATGTCCTAATCATCAGATTTTTAATACAAGTTCTGCCTGCTCTGTGGTGTCTGATCTCCATTGTTGCTCACAGAGGTGACTGAATTGATGCAGATGTTTTCCTTCCTGTATCACAAGTAACAGCTGAACACACAAATTCCAGTTTTTCTCAGTCAGAACTAATCATTGCCTCATACATAGCTTAGTACTATAGAAAAAGTAGGTTTCAAAATGTTACAGAGGACTGAGCAAATGTCATTTTCGCTGCTTTATAACCCAAACTACAGAATTCTTGTGAGTTTTCTGTATCCACTCAGGTGCTCTGGTCAAGCTATCAGCTGTGAGATAAAGATATTTGAGTTGATATTTTGATGTTTGAGCTTCAGTAGGCATAGCAGGCCCCAGAAAACAGGAGGAGGGTTGGGTGCTTCCTGGAGTGGCAGAGGGCTGATTTGAAGAAAGACCAGCACTGAATGCCAGCTCAAAGTCATCCCTGTTCTTCCTTTGCTCACTGAGATCTGTTTCTTGCCTCTAATCCGTAGCTGCCCTTACAGCATGACTGTGTAACAGGTGAACCATGGGCACTTCACAGTATTAGAAAGGGGCTGTGATGTGCTGCTTCTCTTTGGTACCCTTCCCAGAGGGAGTAATCACAACCCCAAGGGACAGCTACTCACTTCCAGGCATTTCAAAGGAAGTATCCTGGATGCTCATCTCTGGAAAACAGCAGAGGAGCTGAACTGGAGAACAAGCAATTTAAAAACAAGTGGTATAAAATATTTGCAGTTTCCTTTCCACAGCCCCAGGTGCCTTTGCCTCTGGTGAAGTGCCCCAGGATAGTTGCCCAGTGGGGTATTTTAGGATGGTCCTGGGGTCCCAGCTCCAAAACCAGCAGGAGCAGGGCTGGTGTGCCCTATGGTTTGGCTGTGCCTGCAGTGAGGAACTGCAGAGCTTCCCCACACAGGACATTACACTCCATAAAAAGTCCAGCTCAGCTGGGCCAGCCATGAAGCAGAGCTTACACAGATCACTGGGTTTTCCACAATTGTTCAGTTGCTTGTAAGAAATGGGAAGGAAAATCAACTCTGTTATCACAGCTGCCTTTGCAGGGAAAGGGGCAGATTTTATGACCCAGTTACAAGCATATTATTACTTTATATAATTCTTTACTTTCCTAACTTAGGAAGGTAAGATGATTTGGGGATAAATACCTATTTTCAACCAACAGTCTTTCCTTTGGTTCTTAGTAAACCTTTAGAAGTGTTTTGATTCAGGCCCATGTGAACCCCTATGCCAGGGTTTTTGTAAACCAGCCCTGCTCTCTTCTGTCACCATCCCCCTGTAACTGCTCCTGCCCTGCACTGTCCTTTTCCAAAAGTGATATGACTCTTTCTCCTTGATGGGGCAGCTCCTTCCTCTGCCTCTGTCCTGGCTTTAGTGTCTTGATCCCCTGCCCTATGTCACTCCACAGACCAGGACTCCTCACCCCTCAGATCTTCCTCTGATTTTTATTTTTGCTGCTGTGTCACCTAACTGACACTCTATGACTCATATAGCAAAAAGCCAAAAGAAGGAGAGTTAGTGTTAATTTGGTAAAAAAAACACTCCATGAATGGTACATGTTTTAAAAACATTAATATGTTTTATGCTGTCTGTCCTCCTGGCTCTCATCATTTATAAATTTGCAGCTCTCCAGAAGAACACACTCCTCAGCACAGCAGGATCCTGATTTGATCCCAGTTGTGACTGCTGGGCCTGAATGGGCTCTTAGTCAGCAAACTGCCCCGTGCACACAGCGGGTGTGGGGAGCCTGAGATGTGTGACCACATTATGTGCCAGCTGTCCCCTCCCTGCCCCGTGCCCTGCCAGACCCTGACTTACCTGCCAGGGGAGGGCAGGGGCACACAGACACCAAGCCCACGTGGGTACAAAACTTTGAGAGCTGAGAAGACCAAGTTTTGATGAGCTAAACTCAAGACTAAGCCAAGCAAATCTCTTTTAACTTAGTGACCACCTAAAGTTCTTCTAGTGTAAACATAGCCCATTATACAATGTTTTCATCTGTAAGAGATTGCAAAAGAATACACAAACATTTACAATTGTGTATTTCAGACCACTTGACAGCCTATATAACCTTAGACATTTGTGAGCCTCTGATTGAACTCCACAAGAAAATATTACATTGCAGGTTGGAAGCCCTCTGAAACCTTGCTGCTCTCTCTCCCAGGAGAGCAGACAGTTATCTCACAGACTTACACAATTCTTGTTTTGCATCACTGCTGAGGGCCCTAATGAGCTCAGCTGGCTGTGCCCCTGGCCAGGGCTGCCAGAGCTAAAGCTGTGCAAGCCTGTGGTTTCCCCAGTGGAAATTGCAGCCAGATAAGTCATCTTCTTTTCGTATCAGCTGGAATTCCTGCCATGTGTCGTTTTATTCTGGTAATATTAGCCAGTCATTTCAGATTTTGAGGGTTGCTTTCCTAATGGTGCAAGAGAGCGGAATTCCCTCTCACTCGCCAATGTGTACAATCCTGCATAAAAATAACCCGAGATATAAAGCTGTTTATTACATGGATAATCATGCATGCTTGTATTCTTCCTGCATTAAACAAGTCACTCTTCTGTAGGATGATCCCTTTTGTGTCCCACAGCACCACAGAACTCAACACTGCTGGTGCTTATGGAAGTTGAGCAGAATGGTGAACAAACAGAAAACTCAACCTCACCTCCTCCAGAGCTACCAGCAGCAGCATCTGCTCCCTATCAGGCTGGTTGGATTTAAAGGAGTGACAAAGCATGGGATTTTTCTCTAGCCTTTGAGCAACCTTTCTTTTTTTAACGTTTATATTTGTATCTGCAGGTGGTATCTGATCCATAAGACATGTTAATTGAAAGCCTACTTTAATAATTAAAAAAATGTGGGAAATAGCTGGAGGGTGAAATATCAGGCTGGGATTATGAGACCAAAGCTGCATTTTACAAAGGAAAACCTTGTGCCTGGCAATTGTCCTTGTAATGCTGTGAGAGCCAGAGGCACTGAATTAATTCCCAATACAGCTGAGTCCTAATTATCCAAATAGATCAGGGCACCCAGGAGCAGCTCATCCCCCAGTGCTCCCAAACCACTCCAAAGCAGTGAGTTGGTGCTCCCTGAGATGTTGTGGGGTGTGCAGCCACCACGGGTGGTACCTCAGTCAAAATCATCTCTTACCTCAGTGACATACTGAGCCATGCTGGGGTTTGTTGGTTTTGAATGAAGATGGGACATCCCCTTATTTAGGTAATGCAAATAGGACATAACTCACTCTGAGGTAATGGAAAGTGGGGTTTGAAAGGAAACCAGAAAAATGAGGTTCCTGTAGGGGAGCTTGCACTCTCTAGACAATTTTCCTTGTCTGTTCCCAGAAGGACAAATCAATAGTTCATGATCACATTGAGCTGAAGGTTCTCACAGTCATTTATTTTAAATTGACAGAATAGGGTGTGGTATTTTGGGCCATGGGTGGAACGTGGATTTTTGGGTGTTTTCCTGATTTATGATTGGAAATACTTAAAAAGCAATTTCTGTTTTGCAGAAGAATAGCTATGTCATCTTCCTGTGAATAACACGGGGTGTTCACATCTCCATGGTAATTGGATGTGATAAAATAAACAGATGTTCTGAGGTTCTAGGAGAAAAGTCCTGTGAAGGTCTGAGTTTCAGTGCTCCTAATGGACATATATCCCTTTGCCTTCACATTTCTCATAATTAACAAGGTCATGCTACAAATAATGGGAGAAGAAAATACAGTTTTGAAGAGAATTATGGCTGGAAAAATTTTCATTAACTTAAATTACAATATTGGAGAAGATTTTAAGAATAGGACACTTGATTCAACATGCCTACCCTTTATTTCCCTCTGCCCTAATCCCACCTTCAGCTTTCATTTCATATCCTAATTCCTTTCCTCTTTCAAGAATGAATAGAGGAATCTCCTAAATTCCTCAGGCTCAATCTCCTGCTCTCCCAAGGCCTCAGCAGCACGGCAGCCCCCCGAGGGAGAGCACCCTGATGAAACCCTGCTGCCCAGCACAAACCTCTCACCATCCTGTTTTCTTGGCACACACACACACCCCACCACCACACAATTTCAGGAAGCCCTAAGAGACCACAGCAGTCAAATGAGCTCAAGCCTTTATTTGAACAAGTGTCAGAAGCTGTTGGCTTTCCTGGCACAGCTACAGAGCCCTTTTTCCAGAGGCAGCTCCTGGGGGGTCAGGGCAGCTTGGGGGGACTTCTGGGTCTGGGGAGGAGCTGCTGAGGTTTTGGGTTGTGTTTGCCATGCACGAGAGGCAGTGGAGAGGAGGGGAATGCTGCTGTCTAAGTCAATATATTGTAGTTGATGTTTCACTGGTGCCTAAAAGCCCAGTATGAGAGTGTAGCTGCTTCATGCTCCATGCTGCCCTTGGGCTCACACACACACAGCTTTCCCAAAAGGCTTCATGCTCTAAATGGATGAAGCAAAGAGTGGGAGGGGAGCGTGGGGTGGTGGGGAGAGCTCCCCCACGCTGCCTGCCAGGTCTCTGGCTGTGCTGGAGCAGCACCAAACCCTCCTGACTCCCAGCCCAGCATCTCATCCACAGCTTTTCTTATCAATTTTTTTGCATTCTTAAATGCATTTGATGGACTGCAGTTGCTGGAGCACCACAGATCTGCTGAGAGGCTCTCTGAAGTGCTGGAAGATTAAAGTGTAAATAGAATATTTTTGGGGAGCTAGCCATATTCCACTGATAAGCCTGGGTGAAGAATGGTTCAGAACAACCCAGCCAAAGCCACCACTGCTGGCACATGGGATGTCCAGTAGTTTTGGGAGTCATCAGATTTTCTTTCACTTTAAATTGTAGAGAAGACAGAATTTTGTCCTTGAAGAATAATACAAAGAGGTTTTGAAAGTATATTCACCACACTTTCTGTCTTAAAGGCACCTTTTAATTTCAAATGCATTGTTCCAAGTTGTTTTTGCTGGAATAATTATAAGGTGTTGCAGTTTATCATGCTCTTGGATGACAGCCATACCTGGAAAAAAGCACTGAATAAAAGCCACGTTAGCAGTTAGCCCTGGGCTGGTTCCCACTGTGAGCCAAGCCCTCTCTGGAGCTCAGCTGTTTGCAGTTGGCAGTCCATTTATTTAAAAGCTGTTAAAATACAAAATATTTTTTCCCTAGGAATTCAATGAAATTGTGTGCAATTAATTTCTGCATTTCCAGCACGCAGTTAAATGTTTTTTGCTCCCCATTAGCCAATAAAGCTCTTGAGATGGAAAGCTGCTTTCCTGCCACAATGAAGCAATATTAACATTTTGCTCTGAAAAAGTCAGTGTTCATTTGGGGGTCACAAAACCTTTTGCAAAGGTGGTTGACTGTATGGATTGGTATGTATATTCAAATATAGATATATATATATATGCCATCTGTCATGGGCTTTTCTGTCACACTCTGTTGTCTCTAACTGCAGCTGCAGCTGGTTCCGGCTGGGGTGAAAGCTGACCCTCACCAAGGAAATGTGGTAACTTCCAGATCTCCAAATTATTTAGGGGTGGTTTAAAACGTTTGAAAACATCCATGCAGTCTCTTTCCCCGCCTACTTCCATAGTAGACAAAAAGACTGGGAAATTTTGATTATGCTTTTTGCTAAAAAACCCCAAAAACAAGCAAGCAAACACCTCCCCTCAGGTCAAGCTGACTGGAAGATTTATGAGGGTGAGTTGGGGGGAGCTAATTTTCTTGGAAAGTTTCAGTTTCATTTCTAAGAAATAAGGAAATAAATATTGAAGCCTCCATTTATTTTTTTTTTATTATTATTAAATATAATGCTGTTTTCTAGCCAACCCTAAGTCTAAAAAGCCCAAACAATAACTAACATGATCCAGCCTTGGGTGCCAAGGTAAATCCTTTCTGGCTTGGGTAAAAGACCAGTGAGCTCTGGGCAGGCGCAGGAGCACGGAGAAAGGTCAGGGCAGGATTTCTGTAGAGATTTTTTTTCCTCTCCAGGAAATCTTGATGGGAAGCCCATCAGCCCTGGATCTCTTCCCTTTATCCACCAATAACTGGGGCTCTCAGTCCCCAGCCAAGTGTCTGTCCCTTTGACATGTCCTTTGGCCCCATCCTCAGTGTCCAGGGACTGGTTCCCCTGTGGCTGTTAACAGCTGAGCCTCTGCACGCCGGCTTGGGAATTTTATCCTCTGCTGCACTTATCCTCACTGGCCTCTCCTCTTCCTCTTCTCCCTCCCCTCCTCTCCTTTCCCCAGCACTCGCCAAGCCTGGCTTGGCCTCTCCTTTGTCAAAGCTCTGAGATGCTCCTTCTGCTCCAGTGCAGGAGAAAGGTGACCACACACATGGAAAAGCAGGTTGCCGCGGCTCCTTCCCGTGGAGGCGGATTTGCCAGGATTTGCCAGGGAGGCAGGCAATGAACGGGCTCGGTGCAGAGGCAGGAAGCTCCAGTCTCATTCACTGCATGGTGTTCTGAGGGGAAAGTCGCATGATTCTGCCCGATGTCAAATGACAAATCGTGGCACTCTGATGCAGAATTGTTTCCAGTTGCTTTCCAGCAAGAGAAATTAATCCAACCCCAAACCGCCCATGCAGGAGCAGGTGAAGTTGCACAATGGAGTGTTCAATGCCGGGTGATTTTTAAAGTGAGAAGATAAGGGGATATATCACATTTAATTAGGAAAGCAACAGAGTCAGTTCCGAGATTTAGACTTGGGAGCAGCAGCAAGTTTGGAAATTAAACAGACCTCTGTCAAAATATACTGTAAAATCCTTTGCCAAACATCTATTCTTAGTCACCTTTCAGTGAACACTGGCCTTTTTAATTAAAAAGGGAGCAAATTCTATTATTATGAACTGTTGACTGTCAGTAGGAAAAGAAACATCTGTCCCGTGTTAACTAATTTTTCTGGATTTTTTTTCCCAAAATTCCTCCTTTTTATAGGCTTTAGCTTTATTAATACTATAAATGCAATAAATTATATCAATTTAAACAGCCATCAAAATGAGCAGTACACCTGGCTTTTAATAACCATAGGTGTAGCCATGGAAGAGAAATCTTTATGAAATGCAGTGAAATTTTTATGAAATAATATGTAGTCACTGGAAGCTTTGCTATTAACTTTGCTGGAGTTAGCTTTTCCTTTCTGTTCACTTTCAACTTCCATTTCTTTCTCCAAGCATGGGGATAATTCCTGTCCCTTGCTGCTATCTGGGCCTAAGCCAGGCTGGCCAGGCCATCCCTTCCTTTCCATCCACAGGTTTATCAGCTTCACCAAACCTGCTCTACCACCCTCTGTCCTCTCTGTTACTTTGCTGAGAGCAGGTGGAACCCAAAGCTGTGCCCAGGCCACCTGCCTGGGATACAGCCTGAATAAAAGCAGGCAGGTCTCAGGTCTGAGGCCACACCTGCACCTGCAGGGATCAGCATTGGCACTCTGGTGTCTCAGAACCATAAATCAGGAATTTGGCAGTAACACAGCCACCCATTTCCTGAGGTAGGCAGGAGGATTTCAAGCTGCACCACAGCATCACCTGGTGCAGGATGTGTTCCCCCATCCTTAGGCAAAATCATGGTCCCCACCCCTCCCTCCCTCCTTCCCTTGCTCCATCCCTCCCATCCTTTCCCCCTGCAGCCAACTTGTTCCAATACAAGAGCTGACTCACCCTGAGCAGCTTGGATGCTGCATAGTAAAATCTTGATGGATATTAACTATCCTTCTTGGATTTATGCATAGCTTCCAGCAATGCTGGCTTTATCAAACCGCTAAAGTGAACATAAATTTAAAATATTTTTTTTTTTAATTAGTTAATTTCCCTCTTCAAGACTCAACAATCAACACCTTCCAGGGTATGTCCTAAAATGAAGAAAAAGACATGTTCCATAAGTAAGAAAACAGAGGTTATAAATATTGATCGGGTTGGAAAATGAGTGGTTCTTGATGTTTGATACCCGTTCTTCAGTGCTGGGTGCAGCAAGAGAAAATGGCCCAAAAGATTCTTACCTCAGCAAAGATGCTTGATGTTTGAAATCAGGAGAGCCTTCAGACTTTCTGGATAGCAGCACATGTTGCTGCATGTGCACAAAATGCCTGACTTGGATGTTTTATTTAGCTTGGTTTGTTTTCTGGTTTTCATTGAGGCCCTGGAAGTGGCCTGTTTTTCACACCTGAGGCTCCCAGAAAGGCTGTAGATCAGTGCTGGACATGAGGGAAGGGGCAGGAGGTGGCTGGCAGGAAAAGTGATGCCTCCTGAGTCCAAAGGGTAATTATTTATGTAACCAGGACGTCACCGATTGGAGCAGTGGCTGGAACAACAGGCCAGAGCACTGAGAGCTGTCTCATGCTGAGAGAATGGTGCTCCCTCAACAAGTGTTGCACTGGTGGAATTCCTAAAGCAAATGCAGCCACTGCTCTGCCTCTTGTCCCAGGGCCCTGACCCAGAGGCCACTGCAGCCAAGAGGAGTCTTTCCATCAACTGGAGCACACTTGGAATGGAATCTGAGCTCCAGACACACTAGATCTTGTGCACAGAAATTTAATTAGAAAAATTCAGTTGGCTGCAGTTGTTACCAACTCGCATGTTTGTGGATTTGTCTGACTGGACACATCGTTAGAAGAAAGAATTAGGCCTGCACACAGATCCCCCTAGAGAATTAACTTGCCTTATTCCTATCTGACCAGACCACTAAAGCCAACAAACATCTTGACACCAGACCCTTTGCTGAGATGTTTGTGGATCTGCAATGGAGATGAGGCTCGAAGGGCCAGATTCCATCGCTGAACTGGTGGGGGAGGACTGGGCCAAGTATCAGGGGAAAAAATCTGAAGAACTCTAGGTAAATTTATCTTGTCCACAAAAATCTTCTAGCTGGAGATATGCTCAGCCAGTCGGGGCTTGGGAGGCTGGGATCCTCACTCCAGCCTGGCCCTGAGCCCACTGGGTGATCTGGGCAAGTATCTTTGTTCTGTGTGCCTCATTGGAGGCACTTGAATTATTCCACAGTTAGATACTCCTGGCAGTCCAGATGCTTCACAGCTATTGGATTTGTTTTTCCCTTCACACTTCTGGGCACTGTACAGAGAAATCTTGCATAACAGAGGCTCTGGAGGCACAAGTCAGAAGTAAATCCTGGTGTTGGGGTATCTCCAAGCCTTTCCTACAAACCTGATACTTCTGCTGACAGATCTTTTGCTCATGCCCAGTTTTACATTCACTTAACCTGGTTTGGTCCATCTACTGGGAGAAAGGGTTTCTTGCTGAAGAAAAAAGGAGGATTAACACGTGGTGAAATAATGAGGGTGCTGGGGAAGCAGCCCTGAGTCAGAGGGCTGTGGGGATGTGTTACTCACTGTGAGCACAGCTGACTTCTGTCCGTGCTCTTCCTTGCTGAGGATCCAGCTGGACAGGAGCCAGCATATCTGCACTGCAATGAGTGGAGGCTCACCTACTCCTGCTAGACTTGGGTTTGCCCCAGTGTTTACATGGCTGGTAAAGATCCAGTTGCCTTTTTTTCTTCACTTGAGCTTTGACAAATCACAGTCAGGAGAAATATTAATCTGAAATACGTGTACTGAACCTTTGATCGCCTTGAGCCAATGAGAAGCTGTGATTAATTTTAATACTTTAAATGCTCAAATGCAAATCCAGAAACCTGAATTAATATATTTTGCTGGCATCAGTATAGGATTGTGAAACAGGAAATTAAGAGCACAATAACTTAAACAAAAGCTTATGAAGAAATAATAGCAGTGGTATGGGTAATGAGTCACAGCAAAGGCTGGGCTGTTCAGAGAAACCTCTAAGAGTAGGCACCAGTTTGGTGGGATTTGGGGACCTATTGCCCCTTAAGTCTCTGGAAAACTCCAGCCTACAGCTGTTGCCAACATTTTATTGCAAGTTTATATCTTCATAGCAGAAGTTCTTAATAAAATTAGCTTTCCTCTGACCTTGTGCTGAGTCCCAGCAAGGGCCTTTGCCTGTGGGTATTCCTGGAGTCTCTTGTCTGCAGCAGGGACTGATTTGTGTTGCACAGGATGAGTAGAGATGTCTCCATCATCACACCAAGAGATGCTGCAGTTTAATTGCTTCTTGTTACTGGTACTGGGCAGCAGCCTCACAAAATGCAAGACGTAAAATGTATTTGGTGGTTTTGATCCTGTAAACTTGGGTTATGCATTTATCTCCAATTTATCTCTGGTGTCATTCACCATATTAAAGGGTGACATAAGTATTATTTATACATAATGGTTACCCTACTAAATTACTTACAAAGATTTAATAGGTGATAGATGTTTCCATGAAGAGCAGGTGTCACGAGTGAGTACAGTCATATGAGCAATAAATAACAAGTCATAAAAGACTAACTCAGTAACAACAGATTAATCATCATTAGCCCTTTCTGGAATATTTATAATTGGAATCAGCTCATTAATTTTCTGCCTACAAGCACCAACAGGTTAACCAGCCACTTGTATTACTGAGCTACACCTCTGGAGGCCTGATCCTGCTGCTGTTTGCAATCCCACGGGACTGGAAATGACGTACTCCAAACTCGGTGAACTGGTGCTCCTGGAGCTCTGTGCTGGGCTCCTCCCTGGCTGCCACAGGCAGGGGACGTCATCACACCAACACATTCCTAAAAATACCCAAAATATCGACTAGCCTGTGCACTAGTCAGGTCTGGGGGGAATGAGTTTGGGAGTCTGTAGTGTCTCTGTTTCTCATGCTGCCAGTCTGCGCTGTCTGTAGAGTCTGGGATTATGTCTGAGCCTGCAGAGCTGAGGAACTCTGTGTGTGTGTGTGTGTGTGTGCGTGTGTGTGTGGGAGCCACTGCCGGAAATTCAGCATCTGGAATCCATTGTGCCACAGTCATCCCGAGCTGAGCTGGAAGCCAGAAGAATTTCAGACTGCATGGGCGCATTTTTGTCCTCCGTGCTTGTGGGATTTTTGAAGCACGGAGAAAAACTCAAAAGAAATCCGAATCCCAGCATCTCTAATCCTCACAAGTCAACTTCACATTCTTTGGTTTTAAGGGTCAAATTGTGACCCTTGCACAGGAGCCAGAGAAATCTCCTTCCTCCTGCCCTTTCAAACAGCACCCACTGTTCCCAGGAGCAGCGTGCCCACAAAAGCCACTCTTGGAGAGCACTGGGCACAGCTCCACACTGCCTGGGAAGGATGTGCAGCTTCATTTCACCTACTTACAGCACTCACATGGAAGGTCACAGACCACAGAGGAGGCAAATGACCTCGCTAGAACCTCATGTCTACCTCTGTGCTAGGCATCATCCCTGTGCTGTCTGCCTCCTCGTTCCCTTAGGGGAACGCACACCAGGAGGAAGGACAGAGAGCAGAGGGAGGAGGGTGCTAGAAAGGCTGGCTGTGGGCTGCTTTGTGCTCACCCTCATGAAGGGCTCAGGGACCCTTGGTTTATCCCAGAGACCATACCAGCCCTCCTGTGCCCCCGGAATGCCAGCAGCACGAGGGTTTTTATCCCTTTGGCATTGCTGAGCTCAGTCTTTATTTATTTTAGAGAGAATTTTTCTCTCTGAGGTTTTCTGAGGCTAGAACTTGACACCTCCGTGCTGCAGGAGGCAGCAGCCAGAGCCTGGGTTCAGTGGCAGATGCCCAGGGGTCAGAGTGTACAACAGGACACTGGGAGAGGAGCTGGAGCATCACCCAATGCTGCTCACTCTGTGATACCTGTAGGGCTAAAGGACAGCTGCCACCTCTGTGGCACATCCTGCAGGTGTTTGCAGTGGCATAAATCTGGGAATAAATAATTCATAAAGCCCCCTCCTGGGGAATGCCACAATTTGTGGTGCAGGTAGTTGGATTCTTTGCCTGTTGGAGGCTGTTCCAGAGCCCCACTGCTCAGATGGTGGCTGATTCTGAGCCTGGACTGGTCTGTGGTCACTTAACCTCATCTGTTCCCTTGCAAAAATGGCTCTAAAATAACTTTTCTCTCTCACAGGTATTATCTTTCCAAGTATTTATGGGAAGCAATCAATGTCCATTCTCAGTTGTGTAGACTGAGGATGTCACTTCTCCAAATCTGTCTTTGAGGAACTCCCTAAGTGACGTGGGCAGTCAATAGTTCCTTTTTCTGCTGCTGATTTGGTATTTCCCTTTTCCATGAAAAATCAATGTTTTCTCTTTACCTGGGAAAATTATTTTATCAACAGTTCCTTACTAATGCCCCTTTCCCCCAGTTTCTAGGATTTTCCTGGTGATACCTAACCAAAGCCTTTACTGAAATCTTGGTGAGATCTACCACATTCCCGTTCTTTAGGAAATGAGATATCAAGGAAAGATGCTGAGAGTGTAATTGGTGTTACCTTTGATAACTTGCAGTAGAGGTTTATCCTGTTTTTCTACATCTGAATGTGAAATGAGACTTCAGGCACATTCAGGTGCTATAATGGTTATTCCATGTACGGAATGCAGCGATTAAGGATAGAAATTTGAAGGAGATAGATGTGGGCATCTTTCAGAAGATAGATAAAGCATCAGGAAATGAGGTTTGAAGCAAAATGAAAATGCTTCGGTTGTTAAATTTAAGAAAACCCTCCATTGTTGTGAGGCTTGTAAACAAAAAAAAAAAAAATCTGTGTTTCTTCTTTTGGATTTTCTTTTGATGTATGACACATGTCAAGACATGTGAGTCTTGACAGGGTGTATGAAACTGTAGATCAGATAAAGAAGACCCTCCCCTAAAATCCATTCTTTCTTCCTTTCTCATACTTTCTGGTCACATTTCCTTCCCCTCTCCAGTGAACTGCCAAGCTGAGGGGTTTGGTGCCAGCTGGTGGAGAGCAAGGACTGCTGCAATGGAAAACATGAGTGCTCTCTCTTCAGAACAGCAAAACAAGCAGCAGGAGCCTCTGCCCATGTCTGATGAGCCTCTAGGGGTGGAAGGGATGTGATCTGCCCATCACTGGTCAGAGCTGCCAAAGAGATGGGAGAGATTCAGATTCAAAACCCCAGGAACCTTGCTGGGTTCAACGTGGGGCTTGGAGAGCTCAGCCCATTTTTCCAGCCTGCTGTGAGTGACATGGGAATGTCTTTTGTGTCCCTTGCACTCTGCTCTCCGTGCTGGCCACTGTGGACATCCTCTAAAGCAAAGCACTGGTGTGAAGCCTGACAGGCCCACACAGCCCAAACAGCTACAAGCCAAGGTTTGTTCCTGTGTCCTCTTGTGAACATTTTAAGTGTCATAAGAAACCAAATAGTATCCTATTACAATCCTGTACTTTATTGCCTTAAAGCCCCACAGCTGTAGGAGTAAAAGTCCCCCTCACTGCCCTCAATACCCCAAAGTGACTTAGTGATTCAAATATTCCTGAGCTATCAGCTCCCTTGATCCTGCCACAGAATTTATGCCAAACTCCAGCCAGCAAGTGATCACCAAGGGAGGCTTGAACTGCGAAAACAAATAAACCCTGGTGCATTCTGAAGCGATGCAGATTTTCACTGCGTATGAGCCTTGACAACATACATTATGTCTGCATTCAGCAACAAATCTGTTATCTCCTGGCCTCAAAAATATGCCACAGATGCAAGTTACAGAAAAACAGCTGCTACAAAAAGGGGATGTGCAAGTAGTTACCATCAAAAAAATCCACAAACCTAAACAAATGTGAACTACTATAATGTCTCACTGCTTACCACAACAGAGAAAGCAAGTCTGGTTTAGAGGGGAAATGATGCAAAGCACTGCTCTCCAAATCAGAAACATCCCAGCAAGACCTCCCATAGCAACAAAGGATTAAAAATAACAGAGAAAAACAGGACAGGGCAGCCAGCATTACCTGGGCTGCATATTCAATTTAGAACCCCTCACTGTCAAGCTGAAAACATTCACTGTTATGCTGAAAACATTTACTGATTAAATGACCTCCACCCAGGCACTGCCAGGAGTGGCACTGCTGTTGTGGTGCCTCCAGCATCAGTGCTGTGCTTGTCATGGGCTGATTGCATCACACTCAATGAGGTCTCCTAGATGGAGTCTTCAGTGCACAACCCCAATTACTAAAAACCCCCAATTCTAATCAACCATATAGTTATGGTTTAGGAGATGGAGCTAGATCTGAAACAGAAAAGCTGTGCATTTTAATTTGGCCCCTAGGAATATTGCCTGTGGCAGGGTTGGGTGGGGGTTATTGGGTTATGTGAGCTGCCATGTGAATATGGGGCTGGAAATGAAGTGGGCCCTCAAGCACACAGAAATTGTGAATTTCTCCATTACAGGCTCACTCTTTGAGCAGCTTCAATGGACGTGGTCAGCTCTTGACCATGAATAGTGGATGGAAAACAACTGCAGTGAATGAGCTTCTACCTGGTAAATGATAGTTCTTCAAAGAAGGATAAGAACTGAACTGTATAGAAATTCATTAAAAATCAACATACAACAGATGGTGTATTCTGAGTCTTGGGTCTTAAAATGTAGCCAGCTACTTGTACTCTTGGCCTTTATATTTCCTTTAATTACTTCAAACCTTGTCTCTCAATAGACATTTCTGTTACTACAGGGACTTCCCAGCTCAATTCCTGGTGTGGCAGTAGGGTCTCAGACTATATTTGAATACTGGAATTTCAGGGTGGAAACGATTCACTAATTATTATTTTAGCCTCTGCAGTAGCATATCAGGCTCCAACATCTTGGTTTCTTCCACTTCAGAAATCAGAGAGTGTCTGCCTCCCAGCCATATAATGGTTATGTGCCAAGGAGCTTTCTGCCCAAGACTTTGTGGGCACATGAAGTTTAAAAAATGTAAAGAATAAAATTCCATTTAGCATTTTCTCCTGCCTGTCTACCACACTGTGACTCTGTAATTGGTGAGCTCTTTGCCATATGAAAAGAAGAGCTTATGAAAATTCAGAGGAAAAGCTCCCCAATTCCCTAAAGAACCAAAAATGGGAACAACACATTCTGAAAGTTCATCCTCAGCAGCCAAACTCTGATCCAACACAGATGTAGTTGAATATTGTAAATGGAGAAGATTATAATTTTATATATTGTTTCTCTTGCTTTATCATTCTCCACATTTTTATGGGCTGGCCACATCTTGCTGCACGTAGGAATACAAACATATATGTGAATGAACACTGTTGGGCAAAGTCTTCTTCTGATAGCAGAAATGGGAAGTTTCCATCCCAGGGTTTGCTGTACAGCACACGAACCTGCACGCTTCTGATTCCTGGGTATTATTCTATTTCCTGACAATAAAAGTGTGCAACCCCAGTTTATTGCTCTCCACTTAACAAAGGAAATCAATGTTTATTTTGTATGTCTGAAAAGTACAAACTCGATTAAAGGAACGGCCGATGAAATACTGACTCAGGAGCTGGTACACACATTTAATCACACGTGTGGGAGAACCCCCCTGGAAGGCAGATTGTGCTGCCCATCAAGAACGATGTCAAAACCCATTACCTTCAACAGGAGCAAGAACTGGCCAAATCTCCAAGTGCCTCTCCAGGCTTGTGGTTGGCACAAAAATTCCAGCATCTGCTGCAGGATCCTGCCTTGTGCTATGCACACAGAAATGCTCTGTCCAGAAGAGCCCACATCCACAAGGACCCCCTGCTGCAAAGGGCTGGATCTGGGTACCCAGCAGAGCATAGCTTGGATCCCACAAAGAATTCAACCATCCCCGTGGTAATAATTTTACTGTCCTTGAGCAATGTACAAGCGTGGGCAAAGGTCACAGCTGGAAATGGCCAGTTCTGCCTTGTAATGCTGAAGGGGGATGGCAATTTGGTTGTGTGTTTCCCATGCATAAATATGGCAAGTTACAAAACTCCCTAGTGTCAGTTATTTAAAATATTACTGAGAAATTTTAACCAGGCCTCACTCTAGCGGCTCTATGCCTGGTTTTTAACACATGAAAAACAGAAGTTTTTTTGCTGGGACACTCTGCATCTTCAACATTATCATTGGTAGACCTGAAGTCACTGACAAAATTTTTCAGTTGTGTCATTTTCAGTGTGATTTAGACACAGCTATTTAAGATGAAAAAGACATTAGGAAGGGAAAAAAGCCACACTGGGCGTTGTAACCATGAGAGTGACCTGTTCACTTCCCCACTACAGATGGCTTGCATAATTTGATGGTCAAACCTACTGAAACTGCACAACATATTCTGTTTTTCAATTTCATGGACAGTGATGTAACTCCAAAACAAGCAATGATTAATGACATGTCATTTGTCCCACCCAAAGCAAGAAATGTCACACTGCTCCAAGCTTTGCTATTACACTGCAAATGTCTAATAAAATGTCTCTAGAAGAGTTTCAGCAGAGCTGTTTCTGTCCCAGGCATGGCAGCTGGTCTGCTCTGCCACAGAAAATTCCATGTGCTATGGTAGGGATGCTCTAGGTACACCTGGGAATGGTTCAAGTGGTTACAATTGCTAAATGGCTCCTTGCTCAACATCCTCAGGCATTATATCTGCTAGATTTTGTGTTTTCTTTAGAAACCAGCAGAATTGGGTTATCTCATGCAAGGCCAAAGCTGAAAAGGAAGTATCAGAAGAGAAAATATATGAATTTGGAAATGTCTCGTTCTGTGGAGAGGTGACTGTGTCATGTCTCATGCACCAAAGGCTCGTCATGCCTGACTGCTGTGGGAGGGGTGCATGAACCCCACACCAGGAATTCACACGGAAACCTCAGAATTTCAGACAGACTTGTTCACTGCTCAGCTTCATCATCTCTCATCCTCACTAAAGTAAAAATATCCTATAAACCAGGAAATCACTCAGTAAAACTTCCTCCACATTAACCCACGCTGATGGAGCGAGAGATGAAAAAGAAAAAGAGAAGGCTGAAGAAAGGCACACCAAATGCAGAGGCAAAGTTGCTGTGTGAAATGTGTCTGCCTCCAGAGTCAGGCAAATCAACAGCAGATGTTTGAGATAACCTCTTGTGGCTGGAACTTGACATGTCAAAGAGCAGCTCTGCCCTACAGACCTTCACTTCTTCCCCCCTTAGGAGGGTAACAGGAGATCTTTGTGTCATCCAGTGGAATTTCTCTTCTACCACGATGCTAACTCTGGTAATTCAATACATATCAGCCTCTGAAACTGATACATATCAAGGGGCTGCAGAGGTAGGAATCCCTCCAAGCTCTGATACTATTTTGGGGATTTATTAGGACACTTCCATGGGACAAAAAACTGTGCTGAAGTGTCCACAGCAACCCACATTCCCTGGGGTCTGCAGCAAGTGGATGGGCCACTGTTGTGCAGGAATTGGGAGCTGGGGTGAGTGGGGTTCACATGCACAAGATTGATCTCTCTGCTGGTGTCCTGGCTCTTCTTGCAGGTAACATAACTACAAAAGTGATTTTTTTTTTGAGCAGGCAGTTGGGCTCTAATCCCTCACAGCAGGGCAAATGTGACGTGAATGAAGCTGGCAAAAAAAGCTTTGCAAAAGCTCAGTCACTCAGCAAGTTACTGAGATGAATACTTTTGTCACCAAAAAGTGGCAATGAATTCTTCACCCAGGGGATCTCTGTCCTCTCCTCCTCCAGGCAAAAAAGTTTATGTTCTGGTATTCCTGCAGAGTGTATTGTAGGGACGTGACAGAAATAAGAGAGGTATCTTGGATTTGATTAACCCTCATATAATAAGACATGGGAAAAATAAAGCCCAAATGAAGGTGAAACTGAACAGGAGTTTCATCAACACCTTTGTTTTTCTAGAAGCAGTTTATCATTTGCACTCAGCTGCAAGGGGCAGCCCTGGGGTGGTGGGCTGGCAAGCAGGAATGTTCCCTTGGTAAGATCACCACTGAAAGAGACCCAATCAAATCAATTCACCTGAACTTCAGCAATAACCTGGGCATACCAAAGATCCAAACTGAGTCTTGAGATCTGTTCTAAACCAAGCCTTACTTTATCCCATTGCTGCATTATAGACACAGGATAAGGCTTCCAACACCTTCCATCATCACATCTTTAACACCACTGCACACATATGAGTCTAAACAACTTTCATTGCCCTCCCCCCAGTAATTTAAATCAATTTTTTCCTTCAGAGGTTGAGTTTCCTGGTTATTCTTCTCCCTGCATAATGAAAAATACTGTAGTAAGGAAGAAAATGCTCCTGCTTATAATGAAAACCACATTATGGCAGAGCCCTGGGGACTGGCTGGGGGAGGTGGAGGCAAGGGGGCTCCCTGGCTCTGCTCAAAGTATGATCCAATAAGTCATTTCCAGGGTAAACACATAAATCTGTCTATGTTGAACAGAATCCAAACAATCAGAAGTATTCCCCTTGCCTTATTCAAAACATCTCTGTGCTACTGAGGAAATAAAAGGAGTGGATAAAAACAAACACCCTTTGGTGGAAGCTGAAAAAGAAAACATTCAGTGTATGTGTTCAGATGGCCACTGAGTAACTTTGCTCAGAGGTAAAGTTCTGGCTGCTGCTGATGTTCCCTGCCTCACTGGTGGTGTCATGCATGCCCTGATGTTGTTCAGAGTGCTAGGATGAGATGTTAGCATGGATGCCCCAGAGAAAAGAAAAAATGGGGTGGGAAAGAAAAAAAAAACCCAACAGTTCTTCCCCTGCAGCAAATATGGTTTAGCTAATGTGCAAGTCTGGATTTGTACAGAAAGCAGAACCTCCAATAGCAGCCTGTTTTCATCAGTCTGCCCCGCTGGGGAAGTGTAAGACTAGCTCAGTTGAATGGTAAAGATCAAGGAAAAATTTCTTTTTATGAGGGTCAAAACTGCTTGTAATCTGCAGTGTGAAATTAAAAACCCAAATCTGACAGACTTTGCAGTGCAAACGAAAGCTACTGAGCTGTCATAATCCAAGCTCTCCCACCCCCAAAATCCAGCTCTGTGTGTAATGTCACTGAAGAAGTCACGATCTGCTACAATTAGTGTCAGGTGGGGCTCACCCTGCTGTAAACCAGCAGTCTCTCTGAGGAGCTTTTCAAACCTAGTCCTATTGTCTGCTATCTCGTTTACATCATTGTCCTCGTTGTTATCTTAAAGACCTTTTTCTGCAAAGGCAGTGATGTTCTCAGAGAGCTGGAGTCACAAGGAAACACCAGGTGTTACAGAGGCGTTTTCGTCAGAGTGATTCCAACTGAGCATTTAAAAATGGTGATACTTGACATCACCTCTCTAGCTGTCTTCTAGGATTCATTTCTGCTGCAGAATCCTAAAACTACCCAGTTTCCTACTGAGGTGATACAAACAATTCTAAATTTTCTACTTTAGGTGCTCATTAGCAACACTGGAACAAAGCACAATGTTCAGCTTTAGCTCTTTCCCAAATTGTGCTATTCAGTTATTTTCCTTGGAGGCCCGGTCTTTAACCTCTGCTGTTAGTTTAGCCCAGCTACACTTTGAGTCTGTTTGTTCAGACAGGTTTATAACTCAGTAAAAGGTGAGCCAGGCTCCCTGAATGATGGCTGTAGATAGCACAAAGGCAATCAAGTCATGGCCAGTAGAAGCCAGGAAGATGCCACCAGTCAGTTCATCCTTTCTGTGGAACCAGCTGGGTTCTGCCCTGAGGATCTACAGGCAGTTGAGCAACACAACCACAGGTAATTTTCCAGCAAACACACATAGAGGCTGAATATCTCTGTGAGTCTTTTACGACTCTTGACTAGCTGCATGCTTGTATCCGGTCTGCTTTCTACTCATTCTACAATTCTCCTCATCATTCCAAATCTGTCAATTTTGATTTCAATTGGTTAGCTAGAAGATGATTTGGACTTCCTCTGGGCTGTATTCTCCCTGCCCCTTGCTCAGCTGACGCCACTCTCGAGCCTCTGTTTCTTGCAGGGGGTTATGAAACGTGGTTCCCCTGAGTGCGAGGCCTGACTGCAGCGCGAGCGCGTCATTTCCGCCTGGGCACGGGGGACGTGCCACTGAGACACACACCATCCCGTCACCCGACTGCTTCTGCACGCAGGACAGGCAGCAGAGTGAGTAGTAAGGAAGGAATTAAAATTTTTATGTCACTCCCTGCACTGGAGAGAATGTTTAGAGACGTTATTGGCATAGTCACGTGGAGTGTTTTCCAGACTAGATTTCACCAAAAGACTTCAAAGCAGTTTAAGGACATTAATTTAATATTTAGATGGTTTTGCAAGGAACAGATTTATTCAGCCATGCATTTGAGCTGAAGAAACTCCTAGCAAGAGTAGAATAAAGCCCATATTGTGCAGAGAGATCCTCATTATCTGAACTCATATGGCTTCTGCAGAAGGTGTCAGGGAAATGTTCACTGCTGGGGACCAGAAAGTTGAATCTGTTCTCCTACATCAAGAAGGAAAGAGACAGAGCTCCCACAAGAGGAAGAGCTGGAGAGCAACTGGGCACTTGAGGAGGGCATGGGATGGGTTTGGCTGGTAGGGGATGGATATGCTGTGTACACACATCTGGGAGAGGGACCACAGCTGTTCTGGCAAAGGGAACTCTTCCTTGTCTCAGGTACACACATCAGTTCAGAGAGATAAGTTGGGCATCTGCTTTATCATCTGATCATCTTTCATATCAGGTCATTCATGGGTAGATTTGATGTTTCAGCATGGTTTATTTCCCAAAGGATAGCTTTTCCTCCTTTACTGTACTTTTCCCATGTGTAACTTGAAATGTGCCTACCAAGGGCTGAGAGTGCTGCTGAGGTGCCTTTAAAGGCTCAGGACTTAAATTCTCAGGTTGCCTAAAGACAAGGCATTATAAAACCAAGGAAACTGGTACTTGAATATTTTTAATGATCTGGACTTTAGTGACTTTCCTACATTTATTAAAAAAATCAATGATGGAGCATGAGATTTAAATAGGATCTGCTAAAGCCTGTTTAACCCTTGAACCATCTTCCCCTGGTCTAACTGCTGCTTTAGAGCTAAAGGAAAATACCAGAAGCTGAGTTCTAGGGTTCACCTTGGAGACATCCCTAAGCAGAAAGCAGACTCAATAGGCATTTTGTGTCCCTCAAGGGGTACATTGTGCTCTCAGCCCTCTGTGAAGGTCAGGAAATCAACTGCTCAGAGCCTGTTCTGAACAGTTTGCAGACTGGGAACTCCAACATCTGGGCTAGGGGGATTGTGCTTCAAAGGGAAGTCATGAGGGGTGTGGGGGTCTCTTCTAAAATTGGGCTCCTACTCTGCATCCATTGTTACTTCTTGTCTCAGTGAAAATTGCTGTTGTATTTCTGTGAGCTGACTGCTGAAACCCTGCATGCAGCTGCTAACAGTGGGATGCTGGGGGATGTAATGCATGTGCTAAGCCATTTTCTTGGAAGCTTTTTAAATATCTAAAATCAGTCTGGAGAAGAAAATGATTTCCCCTGAAGATACCTCCCTTTTGATGCCTTCTCTCCCAACAGTGTTCTTCTGATGCCTCACTTTGTGGAAGGAAGCAGACAGGCTGGTTACAAACAGTGAGGGTGCTGCTTCACCACAAAAGACTTGGCAAAATGTCTGTTGGTTTAGTTTCATTTTGAGCAGGATTAAACCCCAGCTTCTTTCTTTTCCTGAATCAAAACATGGAAAGCAGAGGAACCACAAATACTGGAAATAAACATTCATCAAATCAGAGTTTGAACCTTGCCTTATAGTGTTATTACTCTAACAATTATGCCCAAATAAAACACAATCTACTGGCAAACAATACATCAATCTAAAAGAGAAAATGTAACTAATATTGGTTGATAGTTTATTTTGTATCTGACTGTTCTACCAGAACCATTAAATCCTGGTTAGCTTAGGGTGGTTAATTTGCTTTTGAAAGAAATCTCCATCTGTGTAATATGTTTTCTTAAATCCAAGCCAAATTCAATAGAAAAAAATTGTAATTTTGCATACCAGAAAAAGGTACATTTCCTGCTAATTTTGCAGGCATGCCTTTTCATTTTCTGCCCAGTAAACAGTGCTCAGATCCATTAAAAGATGGACTGTGTCAGTCATTACTGAAACCTTCTCTAAGTCGTCAGTAAATCCTATTTGTGAGAGGGGATCCTTTAATAAAAAGGTAACAAGAACTGGATGTAGCTTACCAGGGGCTACTTCTTAGTTCTGCTGCTGAGAGGCCAAAGCTTTTACTGCATTTTGGCACTGTTTCACTAGCAATGCACGTTACAGAT
Source organism: Irena cyanogastra (assembly GCA_013397155.1). Taxonomy (NCBI): domain Eukaryota; kingdom Metazoa; phylum Chordata; class Aves; order Passeriformes; family Irenidae; genus Irena; species Irena cyanogastra. The sequence goes on along the minus strand of VWZV01001720.1, from coordinate 510,255 downwards.
CAGTAGGAACAGGTAAAGAAGAGATGAGTACTGGAATTGCTCCTTTATTTTGTTGGCTGCAAAAAAAACCATTCACCCTCCTCTTGGATGTGTTTTCCAAGTGTAGAATAACACACCAGCAAGAATTGCAAGGTAAGACAAGTCTTCAAAACCAAAATTTTTAAAGGGCAAGTCCTACCTGACTAGATCATCTGACAGAATTCCCATATGGAAAAATGAAATATTGCATTACCTTTGGTTTTCAAATGTGCTCTGTGAGGTGAGAGAAGGACTCTTGTGACTGGGACAGAGACACTACAGATGCTCCATCCTCAGCATCACACATTGCCTCTGGCTTTCTTTGGGACCTTTGGTAAGTCCTTCATCCCATGAGAAGGAATAAGAATATCTATTTATCTCCTCAGCAGATGTTTTGCCCTTTTAAAACCAAATACAAATGTTGACTTGTAGGTGCTGTGAATTATCCGTTTTACATACAGCTCTGCTCATTAAAAGCCACAGATCTGAGATTGCAGCTGTAACAGGCAGCCCTTGCCTCAGTCCCAAAGTGCATTTACTGCCCCCAGCATTATCCTTCTGTGCTTGGGAACTTCCAGCAATAAAGAATTGCTTTCTTAGGAATTCCTCTAGCAGCTGGTTGCATATCTAAGGAAAAGTGACAGATATGAGCATAAGCAGACAAACAGGTACTGGATGCAAATCATCAGTGGGAAAAGATTCCCTGAGGCCAACAGTCAGGCTTGGATACAGCCAGTGACCCTGGCCCAGAGCTGATAAGAAGCACTTAAACCCAAGAACCCACCAGTCTGAATAAGAAAGGAAGAAATAGGCTTTGTCCATTTATCCTCACTTATTTTGACTCAAGGGATAATCCAGAGGGTAACCCTGGGGCCAGGCTCAGGACCTGCAAAGCCACAGCCAGGTGGTGCAGCAGGTACAGCCCCGTGCCACCAGAGCTGCTCTGCTCAGAGCCATTTACAGAAAGGCCTGCTGGATGCAACATTCACAAATGTAGTTCATGCTTCCAGAAGCTCAGATCTCATCCTAACTCCTCAAACCACCTCTGTGGAAAATAGACCTAAGATCCCCAAAGCAGCTGTGTATTTGGGATCTCCCCTTGAAAAGCCGGCAGTCTCCACCTGTGAATTAACTCAGCTGCTGTAGATCAGGTAAATCACTCTGTTGTGTGGCTGAACTTCTCTTATTCATGGGTGACCTTAGCTATATTTTGTTTATTTATGTAGTCATCACCAATTTTACCTGAGTGATTAAGCCTATGAAGGAGAAATATTTCTTTTGTTGTTTGGTTTTGTGGGATTTTTTGGGTATATTTAAAATCCATCTATTTAAAAGATAAGAAAGAAGCTTCAGGGCAGTGAATAAGCTGTGGTTTACACCATTAACAGAGTACAGAGCAGAAGATTTAGTATTGGGGTTTGTATTTTGCTAGTCAGAAAAATAACCAAAATAATATTTATCTCTGTTCATGGAAATTTATAGGACCTCTGTCCCTAAAAGGAAAGATATGCTCTATTCAGAGTTGTGCTTTTTCCCGGCCTATCTGGAAAAAATATCTTCATGTAGGCTGCAACAATTGAAGCACAAGCTATTTATGCATTGATGGGTATTTCTGACTTGAAATATTTGACAGGCCCTGTGCTAAATATCTGGTTTCGGTTTCTAAATGTCTGTCTCAAATCCTCTCTTTCCCTTGTGCCTTATTAAAAAAAAAAAAAAAGGCTGTAAGAAAGGAAATGAGGAAAGTTGAAAGTTAAAAACATTCTAGCAGCATGTAGGAAGCCTGCCATTGTATTGACCCTCCTTGACTTCTAATTAATGTATTGATCCTGCTATATTAATTCTATTGATCAATTAGTTTATGTTTCTTTTAAAATGGTAAATGCATCTAGGACTTTTTAAGGAAGAAGTTGGCATTAAAGATGGAGCTCTCAAAGATATCAGAATCAGACTTGGCTAAAACTTTATTTACTTCACAATATTTGCCTCTGCGGTTGGTGAGGATGTGTTTAATTGGCTGAAGGTAAGAAGCAATTGCTTCAACTGTGTCCAGCTGAAGAAAATGTTGTTAGAATGTTGTTTAGAAGGTTAAAAAATAAACCCCTGACCTATTCAGGGGGAGCACCAGGCTGCCAGGTGTGGTTTGTGGTGGGAAGGAGCTGGCTCAGGCTGGTGCCTTTGCTGTCGAGCGTCAGTGATGATGCCCAAAGTGTGAGCAGGAACCCTGTGCTGCTGGAGCTGGAGCTTCTGGTGTCTGCAGGAAGGCACAGAAAGGTGGGACTGAATCTCCCAGAGTCACTGAAGATCCTGCAGTGCCTCCCCAAAGAGGACAGGGCTCAGTGCTAATGCTGAATCAGGTTCTTCCCACCCAAAGCTACGATGGGGCCGAGGCTGATGGCTGCTGCTTTTGCAGGGGATGCTCCAGGTGCCTGCAGCACGTTCAGGGAGCACTCCAAGCTTTCCTTACACTGCACACAGCCATGAGCAGGCTTGGATGTCCCTGATGGCAGCAGAGCTGGACAAAACCCATTTGTTTTGTTTGCAGTGTTAATGCAATTGTTTGGTTTGAGAGACACCATAAGCTCAATGGACCTTCTAGCTCACACAGTTACTGTCTCCTTGGAGCTGCTGAGCTGCCTGGACAAGGCAGCAGCAGAAACTGAGCTACTGAGCAGCAGTTATGTGCAGCATCCCAGTTCCTGCCTCCCAGGCTGGGTGGTGAAAGCCCTGGTAGTGTGCTTTGCCATCCACTGGCTCTGTACTGTAAGAGTTTTCTAAAACAATGAAAATGGCTCACCTAGGTAACCTGTCTGTTTAATGGGATCAGGGTAATGCTGCTGATTTTTGCAAAGTTAAAATTAAAGATAAAGCCTTGCATTGGACCTGGTGGGTTTCTCTGCTGTTCTTCAATAACCCTGCAAATCTCAGGGTGTAGAAACACAAGTAACTGCAATATTTTGTTACCCTTCATACAGCTGTGCTTAGTTGTTGACAACATGACTTGGGAGAAAGCAGATGGTTTTGCAGTCCAGAAGTCTGGAATTCATTAGTGGAAATTTTCAGACGTGGGTTATTTTTCTGGGGTTTTTAAAAATTATTTTTTGGCTGAGCTACAAAAAGTCAAAACAAACAGAGCTGAAAATTCATCGTGAGGGGTGCTAAAGAGTTTCTTTGCTCTCTTTCACCAAAGAAGTGACTGGACAGGAAAATCACTTGAAAATTACTTTTTCCTGGTTTGCTTTATTTGTGACAGCAAACCCTTTCCTGAGAAGAGGAGCTGTTAAGATCTTCTCTGGAATTCAGGTTTATTTGCAGAACACCAACTAAAGCCTGCATTTTGTACTAACCTCAGAAAGGAAAGGGGAGGAGACAGAGAAGTGATGTTAATTTATTCACTGAAGAATTCAAACTGTGCAATTTTTTCCCCTCCAAGGAACTTTTTCTGCTGCTCAGGAATAGAAACTGCACAGCAAATGTTAACCTGTGACATCCTGACTCGAGACAGGAGTGGATTGCTTCAAGTTTGTTTTTTAGTGAGAGCAGACTGCAACTGCCTGGAAGAAGATGGAGGTGGAATTTGCTTGGCAGGAGTGAAAAATTCTGAGTAAAAGCACAGGAGTGCTGAGCCCTCCCGAGGCAGGCACAGCCTGGCTGCCGGTCTGGCAGTGCTCTTGGCCAGGTTCTGCCTTGAGCTCTCCCTTCTCAGAGTCTCATACCTGTTTCTTCCACTTTGTAGGTTTTCCCTCCATTCCCAACATCTAGATTTGTTGCTCTAGGCTCCCCCTCTTTCGGGGACAGTGGCATTGTCTCAGCTCCTGGCAGCTTCTTTCTGGAGTGTTTTACAAGAGATTCTGCGCTCCAAGGCTGCCCCAGCATCCACCCTTCCCTGCTATCCTACTTCCCATTATCCTTCAGACAACAAATATTTCCTACCTCGTTACACCCCTCTGATGCTGAGCCCTGGAGGAGCCGGGGCTCTGGTCCAGGGCCAGCAGCTTTCTGCCAAGCACGAGCAACAGGTTACAAATAATGGGAAGGGAGGTGGAGAGAGCAAGCAGGCAGGGGAACTTCTCCTGCCCAGATCTAGCAGCACACGCTGTGGGTCTGCTGCAGAGGATGGTTCAACACGAGCTTCTGGAAGCTGTGCTGCCTGTGAATCACGAGGTGGTTTACACACACCTTAGTCTGGGAAAGCCTTTAAGCCTTAGGTAAATACAGGTTAACAAAAGTGCGTTGCCTGGGACTTCAGAAGTGTTAGGTAAACTTTTCTGGAACTGGGGGAATTGGTTGTTAAAAAGAAAAAAAAATATATCCCTGTTTCTGGTTCTCATTTTTGGGTCTCTTGGATTTCTAAGCTGTTAGGTGTTACCCTCCCATGCAGATTTGGTGTGTCACAGCAGCCTCAAAGCAGAAGTGATGTCATAAGAAAGTTTTGCCCCAATCCAGACAGGATAATGACTCTCTCCAGCAGGACTAAGGACTAGCTAAGCCCCTGGCAGCCCTCCTCTCACATCTAATACGTAGAGAAGGTGCTGCAGCTGGTTATTTAACATCTGTGCTTCTCACACTCAGCCAGCCAGTAAACAATGTGACTAAGACACAACGAAATTGGAATTTTTTTCTGTAAACTGTAATGTGCAATCATGGCAGATGATAATCCCGCATTTCTTGGAAAAGGGAAAGGATCCTGTTTGGGATTTTCTTAGCATGACACAGTTCAGAAAGCAAATGACCTTTCATAGAATGCCCTTCAAAGCTGAAGGAGCAAATTTCTGGTCCTTGGTGCCAAGGATGCTGGTTCTTGTGAACTGACATGCTTCCTGTTGGTTTCCAACATGGAAATTTTTGTTGTAACTCCAGTGGCAGATGCAAGACATACTGTGAAGCTGTTTCTTCTGCCTTCTTTTACTGCTGCTTTTTGTAAATGTACTCAGAAAATATGTGATATAAAATACAATGGTTCCTTATTTGAAAATTTTTCATAAGCTTATGATATTTTTAGCACATCCAAGTTAAAACTGCATTCATTTAGGTTGCTTAGAAGTAAATTTCAATTTTTCATGATAGGTGGATTCATAAATGTGCAGACTAATGTTAAATGTTGGCCATTTAATTCAACACCTATCTGTGTTTGAGTTAATTTAAAATGTAATCAAGCCGTATTATAACAACATATATATATATATACATATATATATCTCCAAGTTTTGAGCCTGGATTGACTGTATTGCATCCAGATCTCTCTTGGGCTGCAGCAAGGCTGTGCCTGTAGCTGCACAAGCACCAGTTCAAACACTGCTATGGTTTGAAGACTTGAGCAATACTTCCCTCCAAAACACAGGCTGAACTGTTGGAGGCTGTAAGGACAGAAGAGGCTTGTGGCCGTTCCATGTCCTGCTGCAGGACCCCGAGGTTAGTGCCTTGATGCAGAGTTGGTGTCCTGCAACTCGATCATCTGAGGGGGGTGGAGGAGAGCCCAGTGCCTGCAGCTGTACAAATAAGGGATTCAGCTGCTTGGGTTTCAAGTTTGCCAGCCAGTTTTGGTCAACTGAGTTGAAAACTGTCTGTCTTTGCTGTCAAAATGTACAGCACAAAAAAAAGGCTTCAGACTTGAATTGAAATTAGATGTTTTGACTGGGGGTGAATATTTTTTAAGAGTAAATCCCTTCATTTTAAGATGCAACTAAAATACAGAAAACAGAAACATCTATTCCTCTTTAGTTTTTTAGCAAATTTCTCTCAATTACTCTCCCAACTCTTCCTTAAATTTTGTCCAAGTTACCATGAGTTAGTATTTTTTCTCTTTAAATTACCGAAACAATAGGAAACATTTAAGAAGTACATGCTCAGTTTCAGCACACAACTCAAAGAAGCACAGTTAAAAGTGGAGAATCAAAACCATCATCTTGTCTCCCATTTGTCCAGACAAAACGATGAGGTAAACTGTAGGTTTACAAAAAGCAGAAAACTCAGTTTTGAAGCAAAACATCGTCCTCAGCTTACCCCATCTGGTATGTTCAGACCAAAGTACCCAGAGCCCAATGACAATACCACAGGAACTTCATTTGCCAAAGGCAACTTTGCAGTGCAAGAGCACAAACACCCCCACAGGGATGCCATCCTTTCATGCATCTCATGGGATACTTTAAACATGGAGTTCTAAACCCATTTAGTAACTGGAGCTGTTAGGACTAGATAGAGTCCATCTGAGAAAGGGAAACCCAAAGGGGATTTCTAATTTTATTGTAATATAAAAATCTTGTGCTTAATAGAGGAAAACTATATTTAAAACCAAAAAGAGGAGGAAAAAAAAGAGAAAAAATACATGGAATTTTTACTGGCAGTAAAACAGTGCAATTCATAACTTGGTTATGAGAGCTGTTTCATTTAGTAGCTGGCAGAAGCTGCCAGGGACAGATTTCCTCTGCAGCCCAGGGCAGTGGCAGCAGGGGAGCTGCTGTGGGATGTGCACCCGAGGTGACACCGTGGGGGAGTTGCCACTGCACTGCACTTTTCCTCAACTTTTCCTCAACTCCAGGCTCACTTAAGGATAACATCCTGCACACTTTCACAGGTTGTAGACCACTCTTTCTGTTAATTATCAGCTTGTGACTCCTACTCAGTGGTCTCTATCACCCTGTACTGTAGCAATGCTGCGTGTGTAGTAAACAAACAGATGCTCTGCATTTTTTTTAGGTGCTTCCTAATCTCTAGTACAGAGGAACTGCACAAAAACTGAAATGGTTTTGTACATGTATATATGGCTGGTGATAGAAAAGTTATCTTGGAATCCCCTGTGTGCAATATCTATATTTCTACCAATGCTGATGTGCCCAAACCTGATTTTGACAACTGGTAGATTATGGCAGATTTAATAATCCCAAACCCCTGGAAACAGAGATGTAGATGAATCATTAATTGTCAGTGAAAGAAAAGGACTGCTTCTATTTAAGCAGAGTTAATGCCATTTTTCTTTGAATAAGCTGCCAAAAGAACAAGATCACAAGCTGTTAGAAAAACAACTTGAAGAAGCTGTAGCTGTGGAGAAGGAGAAATACAGAATTTGTAGGCAAGAGCAGACATCATCAGAATAGCTGTGACTGGGACAGAAAATAACCCACCTGTGAAGAGTTTTGTTCAATATTCTATCAGTTGCTAAACAACAGCATCACATATCTATCATAATTGGTTTTTATTTATTAAAGCTGAGGAATGCCTGGTTACCTGTCCTTGGACTTAAGGTACTTTACTTTCACACTCCTCTAAAATAAATAGTAGCACTGAAACTGCAGTGTTAAATACACCAGTCCTAAAAATTACTGCTGTAGCTTAATCTGGCTCCCCCCATTTATTTATTTTAATCACAAATGGCAGAAAAGGGGGAAGAGGTGGTGTTTAAGTTGCCAGTATGTAGTGCTTTGACGCCTATCTCAACTAGAAGGAAGTGATAGGGACAGATTAGGATTTGGGGATAGGGACAGATTAGGATTTGGGGATAGGAATAGATAAAACAAATAGATATGAATGTGTGAGGTAAAGCCAGATGCATCTTGTTATGTGGGCTGCTTTTAGAAACTCAGATTTGTTTTCTCTCAGCCCAGAGCTGCTGATAACTGGAGCTGTTTGGAAGTAACTCCCATTGCCAGCACCTTGCCTTGCTCCAGCTCATTCCAGCTGCTGCTGTGGCAGCTTCTTGCTGGGCACTGGTGACAGAAACAATATTAGGGGTGAGACAGTGGAGAAAATTGGACTGTTATTCAGCTTGGCTTTGTGGAGAGTATAGATATGTGTTCTGCAAAACAACGGGGTTCTATTTGCAAAATCAGAAGCTTCTTGCCAGAGAGCTTTTTAAAGGGCAACCCAGAGGGCAGCCAGCAGCAAAACCATTTTGTAGCTTCAGAGGTGTTGTTCTCAAGGGCCAGCATAAATCCTTGAAGCATTAAAGCTGTGAAAACAAATTGAGAGAAGAATGGAATGAAATTATTCTTAGCAAAATAGCAAGCCAGGTTCATATGCTCAGAAATAAAATTACCCAGAACAGTGCAGGAGTTACACCTCACCCTGCTCTGCTCTGGGGTGCTGAGTGAGCCAGTGCAGCTGGGGACAGCAGAATTATTGGGGAAGGAGAGGGAGGCTTTTCTTCAGTGGAGGACAAAGAGGGGATGCTGTGGCCTGTGTGGGGTATGATGGAGCTGTATGGGCCATATGGAGGAGCTGCAGCAGCTTTTTGGTTCTCTGAACAGTTCCTTCCTCAAACACTTTCAGCCAAACCATGTTTTGGTGCATCACTGGAGAGAATTATCTTCTTGTAATGCTTTTTTCATCCTTGGATTTTAAGCTTCTTGACTTCTCAAATGGGCATGCTTTCTGCAACTCTTGTAAGTAGTTAGGTTTGCTTTCTCCAACCCCATGTAAGCTGAGAGAATCCCAAATTTATGAAAAATAATGAGTAGATGGATCTGATCCCCAGAAATGGGGCAGGGAAGGGCAGGTATGCAGGTATCTGTTCTAGTCTGTCAGCATTTCTCACTTTTGACCTGACGGACCACACAATATGCTGAGAAAACTAATCCAGCACTGAAAGCTGGCTTGCTTGAAAAATCTACAGACTTTTCCAAGCATTTATTTTTCTCTCTGACACTTGCCATCAATTTATTTGCAGGTCCTGTTACGAGGAATTTACATCAAAACCTCAGGAAACCACTTAATGCTTTTTAAAACACAATGCTTTAGATGAATTATTACTAAATGTGTCTTCGTGTTTTTTAAAGTATTTAATATCTACTTAATTAGCTGGGTTAGGTTTAAATTACACATGCTCCTCACAACACTCAGCTGAAAAGCCACCACTGAATTAAATCATGGTTACTTTATCCTCAGTCATAGGTATGATGTTGATTCACATTTATGTGTAACTCCTCCTACCACACATCAATTTTGTAATTTCAAAGTCAACTGTTTGACAGTGATAAACGATGATTAACTCTCCCCGTTCTCAAATTAAAAGCTGTTAATTACTATTTTGTACTGTTAAACTGAAAACACCAATGCCTTAGCCCTACACAGATCCTAGGTGAGCAGCTAGTTGACACCTCCACTGAGAGAACCATCAAAATTACAAACATTTTTTTCCTCTCTTTTGAACTTCTCAGCAGAAGAAAGGTGTTGCTGTTCTCACTTCCAAAGCATTGCTGGTTGTTTTCCAAACTCGCTGTGGAGCTGAGATGGATGCAGAGGGTGTCCTGAAGCTCAGCCTGACCTTCCTCATATGCCAGCAAGGTCAGCACTTCATTTTTATGTTTCCTGTTGGTGAAATTCAGCTTCACTGGAGTGACTCCTGGTTAACAGCAGTTATTGTTATCAGGCTGGGAAGAAATCAGAGAGATCCAGACCAAGCTGTCAGCCCAAATATTCTTGAGAGCCTTGGCAGGGAATAACACTGTCCCATTTTGTTAAAATGAAAGTGATGGTGATGAGAATGTTCAGAATTTGTCCATGTTTTAAATATTGTTTTATTTGGAGTAATACATAAAAATTGCAGGAGTGCAGAAGCCTAGTTGTGGGGGATAATGATCTCTGATGTACAATCGCTGTTTTTAGGCTCTCAAATTCCACATTTTGAAGCAAGAAATCTCTAAATAAATAAAAAATAATTATATGTAATATATAAATACATAATATAAAGTAATGGATTTCATTGTTAATATAAGAACTTGTGCTGTGTGTTCTAGTATGAATCTAGAGACAGGCTATTAGTTCCCAGAAAATGTTGTAGCCACTCAAACAGCAGTTAAAAAAAGGCAATTTAAAAGGAGTTTTATAACCCAGTCATAATCATGGAAGTGCTGGAGATGGAAGGGACTGCCATTTGGTCACCCCTTGTCCTTCACACCACACACAGGTCACTCAGTGGTGACCCACAGGACAGGCTCTATTCCAGTGGTGTCACCAGTGAAAGGGCCATAAGCCAGCCTCTGGGGCCTGTTCCATTGCATGACTGCCCCTCCTAATATTTCCCTGATATTTATCACAGTTCTTCCCTTTTGCACTTCACATCCATTACTTTTTTCCTGCCCCTGTTTACTGAAGAGAAAGATTTGGTCCTTTCATTCCCTGGGACAAGGGAACTTACTGAAACTCCTCCACCTCCTCCTCCACTCCTCCTTCTGAAAACCAGGAAATTTGGTCCCCATGGGTGTCAAGGAACAGAACAAGGTATTCAGAGATGTATCTGAACCTCTTGAATATGCAAATGCAGTTTGAAATATCTGTCCTTAAAATGCTGATGACTGCTTTCCAGGGCAGATCATAAATGCTGTGAGAACTAGTACCTGTATTAGGCTCTGAGGGATTTAAACATAAATCTCTACTCTTTCCAGCCACATGCTCCATGATTTCCACTGCCCCTCACCTTTGTCTATTGGTGCCCCAGGCTAATTCCTCATTACCTGACACTAAAACTGTGATACAGTGGTCTCCATCCTGTACCTTACTGTTTCCTACTTCTATTTTGGATCACTGGTGTAATGACAGAAAAAAAGAGGAAGATGTAGCTGGGCAAAAATTCCTGATCCTTTGTGTACCCCTTCAGGGCTTTTTTCAGACCTTAGTGGGAAGTTGCACCTGTCCTTATTACTCGTCAGTTGCCTGTCTCTCACGACGGGAAAATTGCAACTTTAAATTTACAAACTCTCTGTCAAAACTGCTGTTTTGTTTCGGTTTTTCTAATGGTCTTGTGAGGAGAGCACTTTTCCAGAGTATGTCAGAATTTCTGGATCCTTATTATGTTGAATACAGTAGGTGACACTTTCAAATATTTTGGCTTTTAGCGTTTAAGAAGTTGTGAGATGGGATCAGTTTGATCATCTCATCTAAATGCTGTAAAATGTGTCCTTCAAGCCAAACAAACCCACCAGTAAAAAGAATTAGTGTACTCTCTAATGCACTTCCAAAAAGTCATGAAAAAGCCAAATGGCATCAGACAGATGTGTCTGGGAAGTGTTGACTGATAAGTTATCAGGGTGATGCATTAACCACTAATTAATGCAGTTCTTACTAGCAGTTGAATCTCATTTTGTTTCGTTTTCTCCTTGGGAATGTCACATGGAAACATGAAATGTCTTGCATAAGTGGAATTCTGGGCTCTAACTCATGATCTTTGGCAATTAGTATTGCAGTGATGTTAAAAAAAAAAAGTGTTTCTTTCCTACTGTCTGTATCACTCATTAGTTAAAATGCTCCACAAGGAGCAAATGAGAACTTTTCCTTTACTGTATATAATTTACTATAAACAGCAATACTACTTAACACACAGAGCTGCAATTAGGAATGCTCTTCACTCAGGCTGGGCTGGGGGAAACAAGATCAGAGGTTACTTTATAAGAGGAGCAGTTACCTAAGCAGAGGAGAAAAACCAGGATGGAGTGTCAAAATGACTTGCCTGATGTCACGTGGCAGGTCAGTGACAGAGCTGGGACTGCAACAGTGACAAACCATGGGCCTGTTTGGTCTTATTCTGGGAGACTGGGGGAAGGAAAACAATATTGGGTTTTAAGGAGTATGGTGTGCATAGCTGTCCACGCATTAAGTGAAAAATACACTTAATTTATGCCTTTTTATACACTAATTTAAAAGAAAATTTAAACGCTTTTAATTTTATGACCTGAAAATATTTTAAATCTAGTTTTTGGCTTTAGAATAGAGACAAAGTTTCTCTTTCTTCAAGCGGCACAAAAAGGTTTTTTTTTAATTTGAAATGTTAATGTTTCAATCTTTATCCTTCATTCAACTTCTCCATCAAACAAAAAAATAACAAAATTTGAGGTAATCACTACTTTAGGTAAAAAATGACCTGCAAAATAAATGCAAGAGGAAAAGAGCCATTAAATTCTAGCTTAAATACGACACCTCACACTTGAATTTCAAGAACTCTAGGAGATAACTATCATCATGTCTGTAAAATACTTTGGTATTTTTTAATAGGGAAGAAGAAACTATTTCATGAAACTTCGCATATTTTTAAAGTCATGTTTGTTCAAATAATGGCTTCAGCTGTTCTGTGCACGCTGTCAGTCCGAGTGTGCTGCAAGGCACTTGCTTTGAAAGCCACCACCCATTCCTTTGGTTTGGAGGAGGCTCTCTGAGATGAGATGCCTTCCTTTAGAAGAAGATAAAGCTGGAGGCTCTGCACGGGCCATGTCTGCAGACCTGACCCCATGCCAGGGGCTGTGGCCTTCCTGCTCCTTGCAGTGCCTGCCCCCCCGAGAGAGCCTGGACCAGGAGGTAGAGGCTGGACAAGGCTCCTGGAGCAGCTTCTTTCTTGCCAAGCACATGGAAGAGACACCAGGGGCTGAGCAGGAGTTGAGGCTCTCCCTCAGGTGAGCCTGGTGACCACGTTCAGCATGGAGCAGATGCTCCTGGTCCTCCCTGGGCAGACACAGCTGGCTGCTGAGTGTGTCTGTCAATGCTTCTGGCTGGAGCATGGGGGACACCTTCCCCTGCCCTGACAGGATGGACCTGTCCCGTTCCTTCATGGCACTGCGAGGTGGAAAACCAGAATCAGTGCACAAAACCTGCTCCTTGTGCTGCCCATGGTCACACAGCCAGGTCTCTCTGGGGTTCTGTCACCCCGAAAATCCCTGAGCTGGCCTGGGTCACCCAGGCCTGAGGTGGACATGGGATTCATCCTGTCTTTACGTGACTAGATGATGTAGCCTAGAGCTGTGCCAGGGAAGGTTGAAGTTGGACTCCAGGTAGAATTTCTTCAGGAGAAGGATTGCCAAGCATTGGAACGGGGCGCCCAGGGAGGTGGTGGAGTCCCCATCCCTGGAGGCGTTGAAGAAATGATCGGACGTTTAGTGCTCTGTTTGACCAGGTGTGATCGGTCAAAGGCTGGACTTGGTAGTCTGGGAGGTCTTTCCCAAGTTTAATGGCTCTGTGACTCCCCGTGCGCGGAGCTCGGCAGGGCCGGGCAGGACGGGAGTCGCCCCGGTTCCCCTGGGCTCCGGTTCCCCTGGGCTCTGGTTCCCAGGGGCTCTGTCCCCCCTGGGCTCCGGTTCCCCTGGGCTCTGTCCCCCCGGGCTCTGCCCGTCCTGGGCTCTGTCCTCGCCGGGCCCTGCCCGTCCCGGGCTCTGTCCCCCCTGAGCTCTGTCCCCCCCGGACTCTGAACCCGTCGGGCTCTGTCCCCCGTGGGCTCTGTCCCTCCTGGGCTCTGTCCCCCCTCGGCTCTGTCCCCCCCGGACTCTGAACCCGTCGGGCTCTGTCCCTCCTGGGCTCTGTCCCCCGTGGGCTCTGTCCCTCCTGGGCTCTGTCCCCCCGGCCCTGCCCCGGCGGGGCCCTGCCCGTCCCGGGCTCTGTCTCCCCCGGGCCCTGCCCGTCCCGGGCTCTGCCCCCGCGGGGCCCGGGCAGGGGGCGGGGGGAGGCAGGCCGGCCCGGCCCTATAACCGGAGCTATAAGAGCCGCGGGCGGCGGGGCCGGCCCGGCGTCAGCCGCGCTTGCCGGAGCGGGAGGGATCGTGCGCTGCCACCATGTGCGGTGAGTGACGGAGCGCGGGCTGAGCCCGGCCAGCAAGGGACAAGGGCCGCTTTGTCCCCGAGCCCAGCGGTGTCGCGGCCGCGGGTTCGCTCGGGACGGGCCCCGCTGCATCCTTTTGGGGTGGGAAGGACAGGGAGCGCCCGGCAGGTGAAGGTGAAGCCCCTCCGCCCGCCCCTTCTCCCGAGCAGCGGCGATCGCCGTTCCGTTCCGCCCTCCCCAAGCCTCCTGTGCCTGGCGGCGTGTCCCCGGGTCTTGGGGTGGAAACCGTCCCGCTCCCACCGCCCGGCTGCCCCGGGGGTGCCCGGGTGCGTGGCTAACCTCTGCTCCTGGTCCCGCTGCCCCGGATGCACGGGATGCGCTGGGCTGCGTCTTTGCTAATCCGAGACTAGGGATTGATTAATCGTGACTCACTTCCGAGCGGCAGCGATAAGGGAGAGTTTGTGGTTTTCAGACAAAGGCAGTGAAGGAGCTTTATTCTTAGCTGTTGTGAGTTTATTCACCTCATTTTTTTCTAATAAAGATGAGAGGGTAAAGATAGTTCCTACAGCGTGTACACAATTGCTTAGATATGCTTCGGACCAGATTGAAGTCAAAGTGTGGGTTCAGAAGCTGCTAATGCGATTGTATTTGGTTATGGAGGAAAGTTTAGTGAAACTTTGCCAATCTGTCCCTGACATCTCCTCTCAGGTCTGAATAAAGTAGAAAAATTTGCACTTATACTTCTTAGTCATCACCCACAAAACCTCTTGTGGGATGCAGACTGAAAGTGAGTTGAGTTAGTGCTCCCAAAATTGTACTTTCTGAATGAGGTATCTTTTCCTTACCTCCACATCCTTTTTAATCGTAACCTCAGAAAGAGCAGGGAGCTCATGAATCCTATTTCACTTGAATGGAAACGCGAGGTGATACTGTTTCAGCTCCTATTGTTTGAGCTCCTACGTGACAGATCACTATCAATGGGACAAACTCGGTGTCTTCTAAACAAAACCCCTCCAGGTGAGAGACCGGGCTCAGTGCCTCAGACGCCCTCGAGTATTCAGGGCAAGCCCTGAGACACGTAATGGCAATATCAGAACAGAAACTTTGCATGTCTGGGCTGTGTATGGATTGGGAAGTGAGGGTGTTAACAGTGTCCAAGGAGTTCGGTAGAATGTCCAGTTTGGGGTGGAGCGAGTGACTCAGTATGAAGTGGCAAAGAGCAGCAGTTCATGAAGGGTAAGTGAGAGTAGAGCTAGTTTTTTCCCATCAGCATTTAGAGACCTTTTATATTACATTTGTTTTCATGAAAGATATCCCCCAGCCTGCTATGCTGATCTCTGTAGGGAGTGTAGGAGTTCTAGAGACTGCAGCCAGCAGTTTTGAAATTACTTTTTTGTTGTTGTTTTTATTTTTTCATGTCTTTCCAGGTTTAAGTGCTGATAATGGACCCTATTGTGTTTTCTTTGGCTTCAGGTAGCACGTGAAGATTTATAGCCCTTGGTTTTGAAAATACACAGGTCATAAATTCTGCTATAAACATGCTCGTAAGGAAGCAAAGTTGAGATGTTATCATTCTCACATGTAAGACAGTACAGCAAAAGTATTCAGGGTTTAAAAAAACAGTCAAGATGCACTTAAACTGATGACCTCTTAAAGTTAGTTTTATCAGGATATGAAGTTGAGACTTTTTCAAAGCTAAGTTTCTGGCATCAACAATGTGCTTAGAGCTATCCTTTATTTTTCAAAAAGTAAATAATTTTGTTCAAACTTCAAGTATAGGCTGCCCCCTTCTTGGTTTTGGTGAAGTCTTGCAATTGCAAGAGTTCTTGTGGAATTTTCCCACAAAAAATACTCAGTTTACTTTTCCTCCTTTTGATGCTCTGCTTGTGATCCTGAAAGGGGAAGCTCTAAAGCCTTGATACGCTTGTAAAGGGAGAGCCTTGCTTTCAGTGTCTGCACGTGATTGAAGCTGGTTTTAGGAATGTTTTAGCAACCTTCTCTTTCTGCTTTTAATATCTGCTTCTAAAGGTTAGCCATACATGATTGACCTAGTCCATCCTTCTAAGCAAACTGTGATTATGGAAAGTTACAAACTAGATTTAACATTCAGATCAAGAGGACAATGTCCTAGTAAAACTCTGCTTGGGTGCTTTTCCTGGATTTTATGTTTTTGAGTCTTCTTAAGGAAGCACGATCTGGAAATGGCATCTAATACCTTGGGGAGGCCATCATAAAGGAACTTGTTAGCATCACAGAACTCTTATCATAAGATGATTCAACTGAGATTCAGTCATACTGGTGTGCTTCCAGAAAGAATTAAGATACAAGGAGTCTTTATCAGAAGTTGTTTCTACATGAGTTGAGTAATGTGCTTTAAATCTGGCCAAAATGATGACTGAGGAGGGAAAAAATATGCGAGTGGATAAATCACGAAACAGGGACTAGATAAAGTGTTATCTCAGTGCTTAGAGTAAGATTTATTTCCCTTAACTGGAAGAGTTTATAACATGTTCTTTGAAGTCAGGCTGCAGCTATTGTTTTTATTTTAAATGGCCTCTGGTGACTCCTGCATCTTCTGATGCACGTGTGTGGAAATACAGCTCCAATTCCCTGGAAACAAGGATCTTTTTAACAATTGCAGCACACTGGTAGCATTGTAAGGATGGTCCCAGAGGAAGGTTCTTCCTGGAGCTCTGTGTAGTGAAAGATGCCACATGGAACATACAAGGATGTTGAGGCTTAAATTCATTGTGAAATCTGGCCTAGAAAGTAGAGCTGGATCTGAAATGAGGTGTGGCAATATTTTGGAATGATGTTGAGAAATTCGTATTGAAGAAATTGGAGAATGCTGCTTTTGAGGTTCATGATTAGTGCCAGAGAACGGTAAATATCTGTCTGGAAAAATGATCAACAGGCTCTCAGTCTAAAGTGACTGCTTATAACCAGAGGCATTATTTTTCAAAGCATCCATGAAGAACAGTGCTAAGCAGTTCAAATTCCCAAATACCTCCTTAAATGCAGCTATTGTCTTAATGTCACCGTTAATGTTGGATGCGCTAGAAATAATTAGGCTAAGCTCCTCATAAATCTCACTTCTGAAGCGGAAAAGTATTATCCACCCTTTAATCTTTCCAAAATAAATTCAGAGGCAAATGTAATACTGTCTCATTGTCAAATCAACAGTATTAATCTTATAAACCAGTGGAGTAACCAAATTCACAGTAATATTTATAAGGGAGATTTATTGGTGTATCATTATAACAGCTTCTTCACTGCGGCCATTTACAGCTCAAAAGCCTTAATTGAGGGGGAAGAGGGTGTTACATTTCAAACAAAGGCCTTCTCTATCTAAAACACTTGTCTGAACTGCTTATCTGTTGAGCTCTTAAAGTCTGCTTTTTTTCTAACTGTAGTCCCCAGTCCTGACTTGTTGCTCGGCGAAACTGTTGAAACAGCGAAATTAGTTGTTTCTGTTTTATGGGGTACAGATTTGCAAGAGTTAGTTAAAGAGCCTGATGTATCCGTATAAATACATAAATACCAGAGTCCCAGGAAGAGCAGTAGGCAGAGAAAAGGAATGGCCGTGTTTCCCTTTGCAGGTGACTCTTTCATTACACCTTTTCTGAAGATAAAACAACATCCCCCAACGACCTTCTAAAAAAAAAAAAAAAAGCCTGTGTACTTAAAAAAAAAAAATAAAAAATTAGGGTGGGGGAACCAAGCCCCAAACTAAAAAAAAGCCTCTCCTTGGTTGATGACTGGTCTATTGAAGAGAAGAGGGATCAGACTGTCAGGCTCTCTCTCGCTGCGATGCCCCGAGGAGCTGACGGGGCAGGCACGGGGCTCTTGTGCCCGCCTGGCTTTGGGATTGTGCTGAGGCAGCGCAGGGGGGAGTGCTCCTGTTTTGGGTGACCCTGTTTTGTACCTTCTGTTTCTTTCCTTTGTTGTCCTACCCCATTGACTTTTGCCCTTTCCTCGTGTTTTCTTCTCCTTTCTCTTGCTGCTGAAGTGGCTGTTGCGTACAGGATTAAGCTGGAGCCTTTCAGAAATAGATGTTGTGCCTCATACCTACCCATGGGTATTTAAGGCCATGACTTGGATTACAAAAGTCTCCTTGTGTTAGTACTGGTGAATATATTCCTTCTTTGAATGCCTGGATATGAAATAGATCACAATGTTCCCATTTTCAGCTGTGGTTTTCGTGAAAAGTAGGGTTTTTTTACCTCTCCTGACTGCTTAACTCTTGGTGGGTAACATGAGGAGAGTGAAACTAGCCAGTAAAGTTTATGTGTTACGTGTTGAAATTAGGCTTCTGAGCCCTTTATTGTACTTGATTTTTTTTCCACTTCAAAATGCATTAGAAGGAATTGTACTAAATTGGAGGTTAGGTGCCCCTAGGACTTCTCCCTGACACGAATTTTAAATTGAGTCTGAAGTGATGCAAATTTTTAAAATAACCTCTTTGCTTCTTTTCCCCCCTCCTTCCCCCTTTCTCTTTAAACAGGAATTTTTGCTTATCTAAACTACAGAGTGCCTCGCACTAGGAAGGAAATATATGAAACCCTGATAAAAGGGTTACAGAGACTGGAATACAGAGGATATGACTCTGCAGGTATGTTAACCAACTCAACAAATTAATTTTAGCAACCAATAGCTCATTCCATGACTCTTTTGGGTACTTTCAGTGTCTGGCCTCTTGGATTTTTCTTTCTTTATTCTACAGATTAACAGATCAGAACTAATTAGCTTGATTCTTGGAGTGCTACAGCTTTCCTCAGGACTTAAAATTGGATGTTTAGCTCTGTAATTAGATGGCTGAGGTTAGTACATGTAAGCAAAACAAGCAGGGTGTGGAAGAAGATCTCTATACAGGGCCATGTAGTTTGTACCTCAGCCTTTTTTGTGTATGTGAATCACAGTGAAGGATGGGGAAGATTAAACTGGTCTTAAATTTGAGTTGGCTCATTTCATCAGGCAAAATATTTCAGTCTGTTGTCAAATACAAATTGAGACGGCTCATGTATGTTTTAATCTGTGCAGTGGATATAGACTTGATGTGATTTCATTTGAACATGCACAGGTCTAGCAACAGACTTCAACTATATCCCTTTAAAGGGTAATTTAAAAATACTCATTTCAGTGGTGTGTGCCTGTGTGTATTTTCTCAGCCTTTTCCTCATTCTAGTGTATTTCATGCTTTAAATAACACTTATGACTATGTCCTGTGCTGTAGGAGTGGCAATTGATGGAAATAATAATGAAGATAAAGAAAGATTCATCAAACTGGTTAAGAAAAGAGGAAAAGTAAAGGCTCTGGAAGAAGAGTTGTACAGTAAGTGTTAAAATGACCCCTTTACTTTGGCCTCCCAGTCAGATACCATCTACATCTCAGCAGAAAGTTAGACCATAAAATTGCAGTTATTGGGAAATCCAAACAGCTAAATTTTTTGTGCCCCTCAAATCTGCCCTTAAAAAGCAAGCTGATCTTCAGATCTGGCACTGTGAAATTGTCAGTCTATTCTCCCTTCTTTTGGTCACTCCTTTGTTCAAAACCTGGGCTCCTCTGGCTCTTTACTCATGTGATTTCTGTGCTGCATGGCTGAAATGCTGAAACATGCACTCTGACAGAATTTATGACCATTTAAGCAGCTGGCTGTCATCACAATCTGCTTTATGCAGTGCTTCCATCTGTGAAAGGCTGAACTTGTGTTTTAATAAGTTTACATTATAATTTGTAGTAATGGGGTCTGTTAGCCTGGCTGTTAGTATTGGCTAAAAATGCTCATGTCTTGGCAAAAAAGGTTTTAATCACAGTAGCTTGAACTTTCTGAAGTGTAATGTCAAGAAAGCAAATGGTTAAAAAAAACCCCAAACAAACCAGAAGATAGCTTTTAGATTTTTGCCTGTAGGAGTTGTCTTTGTGTTTTACTAATTGTGTGTGTATGTGTGTGAGAGAGAGAGAGAGATAATATTAATTATTCAGTAAACTGAATTTCTCCTGTGTAGAACAAGATGACCTGGATTCAAAAACAGATTTTGAAACCCATTTTGGAATTGCTCATACTCGCTGGGCGACCCACGGAGTACCAAGTGCAATAAACAGTCACCCTCAAAGATCAGATAAAAGGAATGGTATGTAATCTCTGCAGCACTTGAACCACACAAATCTGAAAGGATTTAATCCACAGAGCACATATGTTCTTACTATTGTTATGGTATCTATTTTTCATACTAGGGCTAAGCTGTTGCCATTTTATTTAGCTCAGACACTTTTAAAATAGAATAGCCTCTTCTCAGGCTAAAGTAACACTAAAAATTAATGAGATCTGTTCTCTGAAAACTGCGACTTAATCAAAGTACAACATTCTTGTTTTGAAAAGTAAGACTGAAAATATGAATGTGTCAATATTCTGGTCGAGAAAAGGGAGATTTTGTATCATTTTTTACTTGAGATGGTTTGGTGCTCTACTCAGTGTAGTTTAGAACCCTCTCAATAATTTGGAACTGCCTTTGAATACTTTCAGAATTTGTAAGCTTCTGCTTGCAGTTGTCCATGTTTTGATAAACTGTAGATCTGAAAGCTATAAGAGCTGGTTTCAAGTGTACTTCTAAGCTTTTTTTCCCTTGTAATTTTGTGTTCTGAATTAAATATCTCAATTTTTTGTTGCTCATGAATATATATATCTGTTTTTCTCTTAGAATTTGTTGTCATACATAATGGAATCATCACAAACTATAAGGACCTGAGAAAATTTCTGGTGAGTCTGTGGCAACTCAAGTCTAAAACTAGAAAGTTAATACACCCCCAAACTACCATCAAGTTGTTCATGGCTTTGGTGGAACGTGAATTCAAGTTCCTTGAGGTCATCTATAAAAAAGCTGTGTGAAAAGGTCTGCCTTAAAAAGATACTCAGGAGCTGGTGAAGTGCAATATGTTCCTGTGATCCTAAATGCAAAGTATTTGTGATAGAGTAGCAGTTTGTGCTGAGATTCTCTGAGACGGTGTGCAGAGTGGGCTCCCTCCTGTCTCTTGGTGCTTGATAGATGCTAAATAAGTCTTTCTATGTGTCTTATTCCAGTACTTCCTAAAGAGTATATATGACATGATAAGTCCTTGTATTTTATCTGTAGTGATTTATATCCACTGGTCCAATGTAATGCTCCAAGCTCTGACTGCACTTTCTGGTGGGAGGCAGCTGAGAAGCTCTTCAATGTTTGTTGCCTGAGGATGGACACAATTTTTACTCTTCTATATGATATTTCAGGAGAGCAAAGGATATGAATTTGAATCTGAAACAGATACAGAAACAATCCCCAAATTGATCAAATACATGTATGACAACAGAGAGAGTGAAGACACCAGTTTTTCAGCCTTGGTAGAGAGAGTTATTCAACAGTTGGTAAGTGGGAAATTACTTTATTTTCCCTGTACAACAGTATAAGCTATTTGTGGGATTCCTTAGCATTCTGCCTTATGCATTTAGATCCTCTGCAGGAGTTCTTAGAAGATGCTGCAAATAAACTTCTAGGCTTTTAAATAATGCTTAATAGACCAAGAAATGAGATTAAAATTTTGGAGACTTCAAAGGCTTTTCACTGTTAAATCTGTAGATTGCAGTAGCAGTGGGTTTTGTTTGTTGAGTTTTTGGTCTTGTTTTGTTTTTAACAAGAAGTTAACACAGCTTTTTAATGAAGCAGTTTAATTTAAAAAAGTAATAGGAGCCTCTGGGGGTTAAAATGTCTCATAAATGGCAGTGTGTTCCTAAAGGTTATTCTGATCGTGTTGAAACACTGCTGTGATTCAACTTTGGCCAATGCCTTGGCTCTCCTATTTGGAAATAGATCTAACAAGCTGGACTGGTTTCCAAACTGTGAAGTGGGAATCTACTGTTACTCAGTATGTGAATGCTTAAAAACTTTGATAGATGCATTGCAAACTTGGAGAAAGCTGGCTTTGTTTCCTCCCCCAGACTTCGGGCAGATGTTTTCCCTCCCCTTCCTGCAGTTTCTGACACTCTTTTCACCTCACCGTCTCCTCTTTAAAGCAGCTCTGTAGGATTCCTTGGAGCAGGGCTGGAATCCACTCCAGCTCAAGGCCTGTGTGGGTCAAGAGGGAGCAGCCCCAGAGCCGAGGGGAGGGGAGGCTTCACCTGACCCCAGAACAGGGGCAGAGTGCTCTGAGTGGAGCCCTGGGAGAGGAGGGAATGTCACCATCTCTGTCCTGCTGGCGGGGTGGGAGGGCCTTGGCTCCTGCTTTGGGAATCCTCCTCCAGGAGTTGGCCAGCTGTGTTAGTACTGTAGAGTTGTTTCTGACTTTTTTTTCTGGTGTTGTGGATTTTTTATGTGTTTTGTTTTTGAAATACATTAATGAGAATTTGCCGCTGGAACTAGAAATAGTAACCCCAAGTTTTTAGCTGAAACTGCATGGTAATGCACTACAAGCAAATTCTGATTGAAGTTCTTACTGAAAGTAAATGTCTTACAATCTTCATGTTGATTATGAGTAAATCTCTGGCATTTTCATAACCTTTGCATTCAAGTTTATTGTTTTTATTTATACAGAGAGGCTAAGTGCTCACTTCCTGATCTTTTAGCTGCTGCACGGTTAATGTGCATGTCAGCTTGTTCTGCTCCGTGGCCAATTCCTTTAAAGGTGCAGTCTGCCCTCCAGGAAGAGACTCCTGATAGCAGTTCCTTCAGTGCCTCTTCAGAGAGGGGCCCCAGTTTAATGAGATGCAACTATTTGAGATAAGTTGTTCAGGATCTTTTTTTTTTCCTTTCTCCTTTGTGTTCATGGTTTCCAGGAAGGTGCTTTTGCGTTGGTTTTCAAGAGCATCCATTACCCAGGTGAAGCTGTTGCTACCAGGTTAGTAAAAGTCCATCTTATATATAATGCATGCTTTTTTATTAGGTTAAAAAAAGTGCCAGCCTCTCTTAAAGATACTAAAATATTGATGTTTAAAGTGCTTAATTAACCAAAATCAGTGAGTCAATAAAGAATCTAAGTGTCTCTTGTGTTTCTAAATTTGTATTAAGAGCGTGCTAACATTTTTCCTATATCAAAAAGGGGAGAGGGAAGGGATATTGTTCAGTTTTAGTTCCCATGAAGCAAAGGCTGAGATAAGTATATTCATGTTGGCTGAAAGACCATCAGAGTAACAGGTTATACAAAGCGTGTTCTATAGCTGTCCTAGCATTTATGGTGTCTTTCTGTGTGAGTTCTACTTTTATTTATGACTTGAAAAACAACTTTCAGTAAATGTAAAGATCTTAAAATAGCAAGTGACATAGCAAGTAATTAAAATAGCAACTGATGGGAATAAAGACTGTTTTATATTACAACCCAAAAGCCCATTGCTTCGGTGATCTAAAATAAGACTACATTAAAATTTTGAAAAAGCCAGCTGTACCATCACTCCAACTGGAGAACATCTTCTGAAATGAACTATTCTATGTGTGGTTCAGGTTTGGGTTTTTAGGACTGAAGGATCGAAGAGAAGCTAATCTTGTAATCTGAATGTGACTTGTTCTTTTATTCCTCTGATATTTTTTTTAATAAGGTCTTCAGTGACATGTAATATATGTAATTTAAAAATTGTCTTAATATTCTACAGTTTCTGAGGTGCAGTAGGGATGGTTAATGTTTCTGAGTGTAGCAGTACTTCAATTCTAAAGAGTACAGGAGCTTACTGTTGTCTCAGTAAGCTGCTGTCTCACTTTAGAGGCAAAGTAAGCTTTGGTTCAAATTGGTCCCTGTACTAAGATGTTTTCTGACTACTGGAAAGAAAACAGCTGGTTTGTACACATTTTCCTCTCTCTGGATGTAGTTTGTGGGTAAAGAATCACCAAGGCACGTGGTAATCACTTATATAATAATATTTGGTGAATTTTCAGAAGAACCAGGTTTATAGAACTTCTGCCATGTAATGGCCTTAGGATCATGGTTGAAGGAGGCTATTCCTATTTAGGAAGCTAGTAGGATATTGTCTTTTCAGCTTCACTGATGTCTGGGAACTTCTTTGTATGCACATTTCTCTTCATAAACTTGAGTGTTTTCCTTTCTGTAGGAGAGGGAGTCCTTTGCTCATTGGGGTTAGGAGCAAGTACAAGCTCTCAACTGAACAGATTCCAGTTCTGTATAGAACGTGTAAGTTGATAAATCAAAACCCATTATTTTTAAGAACTAAAATTACTGTTACTTTATGATTAGAAATTAGGTTAATTTGGTTTTGTACCATAAAACTACCAGCTGGTGCCCCAAATAACTTCTTGGCTGGGGATATTTTTATACTACTGAATGTGTAGTTCATGTGAAAGTCCCATGCCCCAACCTATTTCTGTAACTGTGATACCCTAAACCTGTATAGTCTGTAATCTTAACTGAACAGAACTGGTTTTGCGTTTAGAATGTCTCATTTCTTTAATAGGCAACATTGAGAATGTGAAGAACATCTGCAACTCCCAAATGAAAAGATTGGACAGCTCAACCTGCCTTCATGCTGTTGGGGATAAGGCAGTAGAATTCTTCTTTGCTTCAGATGCAAGGTAGTAAAAATACCTCAACTTTGCTGAAAATACTGGTTTTTTGTTTAAAGTGAGATAGTTCTGGATATTGAAGCTGCCTTGGTCTTGTGTAATGGCTTTCTGAAAGAAGAGCTTTTAATCCAGGTAACATCAGAAAGCTCCCAGGCTCAGGTGCTTGAAAGATGTTTGCAGTTCAAATGCTGCTGACAAACCTTTACAAGTGCAATATCTGCCAGTTGCTGATCTCTATGTGAAATACATCCAGCGTAGGAAAGTAATTTGGGTAAAAATGGCCACTCATCAGCTGAGCATTTGGGCAGACTATAGGTTAGTCAAGATTGTGATGTTTTCAATTCAGCTATTGGAGGAGGAAAATAGTGGTGTGGTTCCAAGCTGGGCAGGAACCTGGACATCAGGCACACTTTTAACTTGGAAACAAGAGCGTGACCTTAGCAGGATCCATCAAGAACACTGGGAGTCATCTTCAGAGCAGCAGGAATGGATGCAGTGGCTCCTGAGCCTCCTGCTGTGGATTGCTGTGGGAGTGCAGGAGGAGCAGCAGATGGAGCCATTGCCTTTAGGATGGCTCTGTCTGCAGTTCTGTCCAAAAGGAAGAAAGATGCACGGCTGGAAGTGCTCTTGTGGCATATTTTATTGCTTTGCTATTAGTAACTCTGATGTGTCAGGTTTGTCTGCTTCTGTTTTTTTCTCTGTAGTGCTATCATTGAGCACACCAACAGAGTGATTTTCTTAGAAGATGATGACATTGCAGCTGTAACTGATGGGAAGCTCTCGATTCACCGTCTGGAGCGTTCAGCTAGTGATGATCCTTCCCGGGCCATCCAGACCTTGCAGATGGAATTGCAGCAAATCATGAAGGGTGGGTTGAACCATCTGTAAATGAGTATCATCAAAGATGGATAGTTACTGTTTGTGTAGTAGATGAAGCAGAAAACTGCTAATTTGTTGTGACAGTTACCTTTTATTCAGGCTGTTTGTACTGGGAGCTGACAATTCCAAGTTTTGAGACCAAGAGAGAATGGGCAGCCTGGGACCCTATCCATTTTAGTCTTGGAAAAGTCATAGATACTTCTATTCATTTCAGTATCTAGTGAAAATGTAATTTTGGCAAAATTTGACTGTAAATTAAGAATTGAGGGGAGCACAGTCATTTCCTTATGAAGGAATTTATTTACCTTGTCAGTATCAGGAAATGGAACCAACCAAATAGAGTGACATATCCATGCTTCCTTTCTTCTTGCGTATTCTAAGCATTTATTTAGGCTAACACAGTCAAGTTAGTCTTAAAAGTTCTCTTTGTAACTGGAATAGACCTAAAATAATAAACCTAAGCATTGCCATGTCATGTTTTTATAAACAGGTAACTTCAGTGCCTTCATGCAAAAGGAAATTTTTGAACAACCAGAATCAGTCGTCAACACAATGAGAGGCAGGGTGAATTTTGAGAGCAGCACAGGTAATGGAGAACAGCCCTTCAAACTGCACTAAGCTTGAAATTTGTAAATATGCTATCTAGAAAATGAAAACCACCATTGTGTATTTGTTTGTTTGCAGTTCTGCTAGGGGGGCTGAAGGATCATTTGAAAGAAATCAGAAGATGCCGAAGACTGATCATTATTGGCTGTGGGACCAGTTACCACGCTGCAGTGGCTGTATGTTCCCAGCCTTGGTTGAAATGGACATATAACTTAATTGCTGGGGTTTCAGAAAACAGCTTTTCATCTGCTTTTTCTTCTTTCTCGTCTTTGCCTTTCATTGAGGGGTCTCACCCTTTTATTTAGCTTTCCTTCATGCTGCATTCTTTATTAATGCTCCAATGTCATTAATCACCATGCTAGAAGTTAACTTTTAAGTTAACCTTGGTTTTTAAAGTTCTGGTGAGCTGTAATTACCAGCTTTTCTAATAAGAATTCATTTAGATTTTCTCTGACTTGTAAAATGTCCAAATGTTAGTGGGTGACAATATTAACAAATACTGTGTTCTGCTTGAATACAGACTCGACAAGTCCTGGAAGAATTAACTGAACTACCAGTGATGGTGGAACTTGCTAGTGATTTCCTGGATAGAAACACACCTGTATTCAGGGATGATGTGTGCTTTTTTATAAGCCAGTCAGGTGAGCTGCATTGCTGTTGAGTGAGTGCTCTAAGATTGCTTTCCATTGCACTTTGCGTCATGTAAGTGTGGGCACAGTTATACAGAACACACTTACATAGAGTTTGATGCTTTTCAGGAACCATTATTATCCTCTGCCAACCTGAAGTGGAGGTGTGAATGTTTTCCAGGTGAAACTGCAGATACACTCATGGCCTTGAGGTATTGTAAAGAACGCCGAGCTCTGACAGTTGGCATCACCAACACGGTTGGGAGTTCAATATCCAGGGAGACTGACTGTGGTGTGCACATCAATGCAGGGCCTGAGATAGGTGTGGCGAGCACCAAGGTAATTGCTGTTCAGTGTTTGACTTTCACCCTCAGCCCTGTGGAATATAATTCAAATTTTCATTGTAGCACTTCAAACTGAGATCATATTCACTCTCTGCAGAATTAGCTGCTAAATGTTTTTGTTTGTCTGCAGGCCTATACCAGCCAATTTGTGTCTCTTGTAATGTTTGGCCTAATGATGTCTGAAGACAGAATTTCCTTGCAGAAAAGGAGACAGGAAATCATAAGTGGACTAAAATCATTGCCAGGTATACCGATATTTTGGGTTTGAGGAGGCGTGGGGGATGTTTGCAGTGTAAAATACTACTCAGGGATATTTCTTTAAGTTTCACTCTCCCCCTTATCCTGAAAGGCAGACATTATGAGAAAAATGGACTGTTCATTTCTGCACTATTTGCCAATTTTACAAGTGCCCTTCCAAGAAACTTGGCAGGAAGACTGGAATTTTCATGGGTTGGGCTTTCTAATTACAATAAGGTAGTTTTGTATGAGAAATAGTACTTTATCTCCTAAATTCGTGGTTTGAAATTTTTAAAACCTCCTACTTTAAATCAGGATAGATAAAATGAAACTAATTCAAGGTGATTTTTAAATGGATATTTCACAACTTCCTTTAGAAATTCAAATGGGATGTATGAGCACTGCTTAAACCAATAGTTGTTTTAAATTTATTACTGTAAGTAAGGCTGGAGAAAATATCCTTAAACTGCAGTCAAAGTTGCTAAGTTAATGGCTGAATTACATTAAGTGTATTTGTTCTATTAGGTAATTAGAACATTCTAGTACAAATGAACTATTTTTTCCAGTTAAAAAAAAAAAGATTTTTTTTTTCTGTGCCTCAATAGAAATGATTAAAGAAGTCTTGTCCTTGGATGAGAAGATACATGATTTGGCTCTTGAACTGTACAAACAGAGATCACTGCTGGTGATGGGCCGTGGGTATAATTACGCCACGTGTCTGGAAGGAGCTTTGGTAGGAACTTCTCAGTATTCTTTGATATTATTTAAAATTATATTTTGTGGCTTCTGCAATGTAATTTATTTCTAATATTTCATTACAATTTAATTCTACTGCAGTAGAACTGCTATTTATAACTAGAAGCATTTAAACACCTACATAAGGTGAACCTGGATGTGATACCACTTTCTTGTTTCTTTCACAAAATAAACATAGTATTTAATTAGTCTATTTAAAAAGAAGAAACTAACAATTTAAGTTGGTGACCCATTTGAAAACAAGATCAGAAAAATGCAATGTGCTGATGTTGAGAAGAAATGCTCACGCATGAAACTCATTAATTATGTTATGAACATTCTGGTAAAAGGGACATGTACCTATTTTCAGAGGAGTTTGATGTTAAAGGTAGACTGCAGTAGCCAAGGGTGTACTGTGTTTGGTTCCTAAAATTCCTCTTGGTTACTTCATGTGCATGGGTGAGCTCTGCTGCTGCCCACAGCCTGCTAGAAACCCCAGCAGCCACCTGTGTGCTTTCACTAATACTTGATACTGGGTACATGTATTTAAGTGGCAGAGGTACAGCCTTGCTGTTTTGCTTCTTGTGGCTGTTGCTTCTCAGCTGATTTAGCAATAACTTGAGGCATTTCCTTTCTTTTCAGAAAATAAAAGAAATCACCTATATGCACTCGGAAGGTATCCTGGCTGGTGAGCTGAAACATGGGCCCTTAGCCCTGATAGATAAACAAATGCCTGTTATCATGGTGATCATGAAGGATCCTTGTTTCACCAAGTGCCAGAATGCTCTGCAACAGGTCACTGCTCGGCAGGTACAGTGTTTAACTAAGTAACTTCTCCTGTGTCATAGGAAAAGAGATGGTGCACACTGCATTGCTGCTGGCTGTGCACCTGTAAAGGGATGTACTGCTGATTATTGTTAAGTATTAAGTTATAAATAAGATGCTACATCTGCATTGCAGGTTGTTATTACAGGTTAACATCAGCAGTGTAAACTGCTTTCATATGGCTTGTTTGTTTTGGGGTTTTTCTGCTTTGAAGCAAATGGAATAATGTTAAAGCTCTACAGGGTGAAAACATTCAAATCTTACAATATAGTAAAAGTCAAGAGCCACTATGCAAGACTGGCATTGCCTCTGTTACCTAATTGAGTGTCTTCAAACACATACAGGCATGCTGTGAACAGTATTTCAGAGCAGTTCTAGGCTAGCTCTTCACTTAACAATGCAAAAATTTATTTTCAGGGTCGTCCAATCATTCTGTGCTCTAAAGAAGACACTGAAAGCTCAAAATTTGCCTACAAAACCATTGAGCTGCCTCATACAGTTGACTGCCTTCAAGGAGTGTTGAGTGTCATTCCTCTTCAGTTACTTTCATTTCACCTGGCTGTTCTCAGAGGATATGATGTAAGTGTTTTCTATATTTAACACTCCTTTTAGTGCAGTTTTGAACTTCCTCCTACCATTGTAAAGTGAGAGACCCACTTATATGGCATATCTAAGATTCACTAACTATGAAAATAGCTAGTGAATCTCACAGTGAGTGTGGTTGTAGAGGTGGCATTTCAGTGCCAATTCTTCAGTTTTGTATTTTTTCATTAGTATCCTTCTAAAAAAATTATAAAGCTCTTTTACTTAGTTTGGTTAGTTAAGAGTGCAAATGGGACTTTTTCAGAGGACCTAATCTTGAAATGTGATATTGTACTTTAACTTAAAATAGGTCAGTGCTCAGTTTGACAATGATGACTGCTTTGGAAAGGTATCCTGTGCAAAACTTATATGTATTTGTTAATAGAGTTTTGGAAGCACAGATGAATTCAGCTGCAAGTTGTTTTCTGCAGATCTATAGCCTGTTGTGTGTGTTAATGTGTCTAGAATCAAGCAGAACTCATTAGGAAGTCAGAAAAAGCACACTAAATGAACAGTCAAATGCAGAATGTATTACTCTGTCATACTGAAAGCCTGTCTCTTCATTCTAGGTGGACTTCCCAAGAAATTTGGCCAAATCTGTTACTGTAGAGTAACAGCCAAGAGCAGCTGATGTCTTTGTCACCAGACCTCTGAGTTATACTTGTAGAATGTGTTGTTCTGAATTGATAGGTAAATGTTTTTTCTAAACAGAATGATAGTGCTAACTGGAAAGTGTCAGAAGGATTTATCTTGCAGCTTTAAAAGCTTTTGATGTGCCTTGTACCCAAGTGCTTTTGCTCACAGCAAATACTCCTCTAAGTCCTGATATTGCCAAAGAAGATAAAAATTGTTTACACATGGTATACTGAATGAACTTTTTTACTGTGCAATATATATATATACAGCTCTCTCCAGAGTAACTGTGAACATTTTTTTAGCCTACACTACATAACTAGTTTCAAAGATATAGTATTTATAAGTACAATTTGTATAGCCTTTTTAAGTTATTTTTTTAGTACATTGCTTATCTGTAACATTGGTGATGCTCAGAATGTAAATACTGAGCATGTTGATACTTCTGTACAGTTGTTAGGGATTTTCCTTCTTCAGCCTCAGACTGGAAATTTGTTGTCCCCTCTTCTTTCCCAGCTTCCCTTCCCCCCGTTGTATCTGTGTTTCTTATTTAACCAGTCATTTGCAAACTTCTTATGCGGCTGTAAATTCCTAGCTATGTTTTAAATTTCTGCTTCTTTCAACTGTTTTGAAAAGCCAGAACAGCATTTGTTTTGTATGCCACCCCAGCTCTTATTTGCATAACATGTATAGTGCAACAGAATAAGGGAACTGGATGTCTTTCAAGTGATATTTTTGTTTGAAGAGGGTACAATGAAATGACAATGCAATTAAAAGATTATATCATTCTTCTTATTTTGTGGTTTGGTTTTTTGTGTGTGTTTGGGTTTTTATTTGTTTCATTTTTGTTATTGTTGTTTTGTTTGCTTTTTTTTAACTTGATGACTTCTATCTCAGATCTGAAGAAAGTCCTATTTTAGTACCATATATATTTGTATATTGTAAAGTATATTTTAGTACCATATATATTTGCAAAAGCACACCTTGCTAGTTCTGAACCAACTTGCAGTAGGGGAGAAACTATAAACATGCAAAGAAAAATAAGGTAGATACACACAAGAAGTTCTCTGCTCATTTATTTGGTTTTTATTTCCAAATGGCCAGAAAGCATAGTATTTAATTTTTCTGCATTTGATTAACTAAATACTTCACTAGTGAAGTTTATGATACTCCTCTACAGGCTTGATTCTAAATGAGGTGTTTGAATGTTTACTTAGGTTAAAAGCTTGAAAGTATTACACCAGCTTGTTACAATAGGAGCTACTTTCTGGAAGCTACCCCAGTACTTTTTATAACCACATAATAGAGCCAAAATTATAACAAAAAATATAGTACTAATCTGACCTAAATGCCAAAAATCTGTAACTCTGTAGCTAACATGTTTTGGTAAGTGATGAAAAGGCCCCTTTTACTCTTGATCTAGAATTAATATTCCCTTCGTATTAAAAAGTGGAACTATCAAAGCATATTGATGTCATCTAGTCTACACGCGGCATTAAATTGATTTATTAAAAAAATCACAAGTGCGTTTTTCCTAAAATCATCTGTGAGAACAGAAATGAAAGCTCTCATCAGTCCTAGGAGAGGTGGCTAATTGAGTTTATTTTTAGGCAGCACCTGTTTTAAAAAAAAGCAGTCCTCATGTCTAGGCGGGGGGTATGTAATGGATAGAAGGCTTATGATTTTTGAGTGGGGTTGAAAATAGCTGGGGGAGGGAATAAATCCCTTCCCTTCTGAGCCATCCCTCTGGAAAAGCTGAGGGAGTCTGTGCTCCGGGGTATGGCGGAGCCAGCGGGTCAGGGCCTGCTGTGCTGTGTTGTGACGTGGTGCCAGGCTGCCACCGTGTGACGTCACCGTGCCACTGTGGGGGCTTCTTGTCCAGGGTGTTTTGTGTCACCGAGGCGTTTGTGTCACCGAGGCTTCTCCCGGCCGGCTAGAGCTGTGAGGAGCCGGCAGCAGGATTGGTGCCACAGCCCGTCCTGACGTGGTACTGCTGTGAGGTGACATCACGACTATCGTGACAGGCTGACGTCAGGCAAGGACATAACAACTCCCGTGACGGCCTAACGTCATGCGATGACATCACGACTATCGTGACATGGTGACGTGACACCACGCCGGGGGCGGGCGCCGAACTGCCCCGTCACTGCAGCCCTTCAGCCCCCTCCCTTATATAGCGGCCAGCAAGTCCCGCCCCCAAGTCCGATTGGCTTAGCTCCTATGGCGGGGGCTGCGATTGGCCGAGGCTACTGTCAGTCAGGGGCGGCGCCGTGCGGAGCACCGGGAGGCCATTGTGGCTGGGGCAGCGGGAGGCGGCGGCCGGGGCCGGTCCCGCCGCGTCCGACCCAGGTGAGGGGGCGGCCGCGAGGGGCGTGCTGGGGCGGCGGGGCTGGAGCCGGGGCGGGACGAGCCTTGGGCNTCTTCCTCCGGCCGAGCCCCCCGCCCTGCCCGTGCCGCAGTGCCGGCCCCGCGGGAGCCGCCTGTGCTCGTCCTGCTCCCCTCTCGCTCCGTGCCGGCTCCGCCGGTGCCCGTGTGCGGCTGGCCCCGCTCGGCGGCCGCGGAGCCCGAACCGGGAGGGCAGCAGCACCGAGCGCTGTGGGTCCCGCGCGCCGCGGCCAGCCCGGGCTCTGGAGCCGAAGCGATTTCTTTGCAGAAGTTTTAGGAAAGATGTGAGAAGACTCTTTTTGCTCGCTTCTTACATGAACAGCGAAATTGCTTACAGCACATGCATGTTTGAACTTTTTCTCTCTTTACACCAGCTTGCCCTGGCAGAGTTCTGAGATCTTTCAGTGTTTGCGTCTGGATGTAATAAGTGAATGAGACTATAACAGCTAGTGGTGAAATCTTCGTTTGGTCAGTAGTAATGTGGGTTGCTTAAAGAAAAAGGTCTACTTTCCAAGAGTTTGCAGTTGCAAACTACCTCTAAACTGCTGTAATCCTTCGGCGTTACTCAGCTAGTGCTTTGTTACACTTTCGTTCTAAAGGTTGTCAGTAGAGTAGTGAGGTGCAACTCACTGTGATTTTTTAGTTGGACTCTTACCTTTTGATATATATTGCTGTTAAGATTCAAAAGACCCCTTGACACTATTGGATGATTGTCTTGAAAAGGGCACACCTGAATTAGAAATGCTTTTGCAAAGGTGAATAAGAGAATAGGGGGAGATTTTCTGCATGGAATCCCCATGTGTTTCATAAATGTGTGTGTGTATATACATAAATATATATATATATTTTTTCACTGCTAATATTTTCAGCTGTAGAATTTTAGCTTAAGGCTTAAAAATCAAGCAAAGCTTTCATGTGTTTTGTTGTCAGTATAACATTTCTGTAACCAAAACAGCCCTGGGCATGCGTTCCCAGTCTGTTTCATAAGCTTTTGACTTGAAGACATCCAGAGTACAAATCTGGTTAATAATAAGTTGCTATTTTAATAAATATATTTTAGGGAAGTGACTATTTAATGCAGGATGTATTCTGTAGTACAGTTGCTTTCAGCTTCTAAAGATTTCTTACTGGAATTGTGTATAAGCCTACTACTGGCAAGTTTGGTGTGTTGGTTATTTTTCTAGTAGGGGAGTAACAGGTAAGTACTAAGAAACTTACTTGATAGATGTACTTCTTACTTGCACAACAGGAAATCTATTTTTATTTGGGGGCTCTTGCCCCCAGAATGGGTTGTCTGAAGTCCTGTGAACAGCTACAATCCCATAGCACATAGTTTTGCAATTATGTGTATGTTTAAAGTAATATATGTCCTGATGCGTTCAAGCAACTTGAAGCCCGAGTGAAAGTCAAGACTCATGGAGAAGTGCATTGCACAGAGAATTGCAAATACATAAAACTTGTGTGTTCTGATGTCCCATTTCTCTCTTGGGGTTTTTTCTAAAGAGCTTATCCTCATCTCCAAGTGATTTTTGAAAGGTAGCTTTGTGCAGACAATGATTCTTAAAGGGAGGGGTTTTTCAGGATCAGGATAATTTCATTTTCCCATATTTCTTTATCCCCGTGACAGAGAAGTGTTTCATTGACTCCTGAAGAGGTACAGCATTGTTCTTGTGTAGGTAACAAGTTGATATCCTGTAACTTGGTACCCAGTTTATGCAAAATCTGTACATTTTTGGTTTTGTTTCTAAGTCCTTGCAGAGGGAGGATCTTGGCCTTCCAGCTGTACGTTTCTTACAATATTGAAGATTCAATGAAAATACCATAAGTGCTCAGGAACTGTTCATCAAAACACTTGGTACCTCAGTGCATAGCTTTGGAGTAATGAAAAGGGTTGGAAAGAAGATTGGGATGCACTAGGAAAGTCTGGGAGCTGCCCTTGAGGCATCCTGTGGTCTCACGTTAGTGCTAGCTGCCTGTGGAACTGCATCTGACTGCCTCTTATATTATTGTGTAGGAGATACCATTTTCTTCCTCCTTCTCCCTGTGACAGAGCAGAAAGTTGGTGGCCCACATTTTCCCTTTGCTGATCCTTTCTCCTCTGCTTTTTTTCTGAAGCTTCTAAGAGGAAATGTCAAGTTAACTGACTGTCTAAATTGCTGCCGGAGATGACCCAGTTGAATGTCTGCCTCTTAAAATGCTGTGTAGATTTTGAGAAACTAGAAGGTAAAAGGGGCTCTAGACATTTCTTGAGAATCTGTTGAGATTCTTACAGTTTGGTTTAAAATCAGTCTTTACTAGGACTTGGAGGTCTTCCACCTATTTTACTGCAGATTCCTTGAGTTTGTCAGCTGACTTTTCCAGTGGAAAAGATGCTGCTCCCTCCAGCA
Organism: Irena cyanogastra; assembly: GCA_013397155.1. NCBI lineage: Eukaryota > Metazoa > Chordata > Aves > Passeriformes > Irenidae > Irena > Irena cyanogastra. The sequence continues at coordinate 475,947 of VWZV01001720.1, read as the reverse complement.
TGCACTGAGGAAGAGAGAAATCCAAATTCTAATTCTTGAAGCAACCAAAAGCTATTTGTGTGGCTTTGTGCCCTTCTAGGGTGGGTGTCTGGGTTGCCCTTGAGGCTTTTCTGTTTTGCATTGGCTCACAGGTACTCGGTGAGGCCAGTGAAGAGAGAGACGAGCTGTTCTTTCTGTAACCAAAGCAGAGAGCCCAGAGCACAGCTGCTCCTGGGGAAGGGGCTGCTTGCATTTCCTGTTTGAAGGAGCAGTTTCAAGTGATTTGCCTTTGCAAATCACTCCGGGCTCTAATGGAACTATCTGTCATAATGAATCCGAAATTATGAAGGGGAGAATTCGTTAAAGAGCTCTTCAGTAATTACTGAGGTAATTGACTTGTAAGGTTTGGAAGAGGGATGGACACCCAGGAAAACGGTTGGTCTGTGCTCTTGTTACTGTAGCACTTCAGAGTTAAAGAGGTTGAGTCCATTACTGTGCTCTCTGATGTAATGACTTACCTCTTATTCATTCTTGACAGATGAATTTAACTTACTCTCTATTGTGGCAGGAAAGTCTCTTCTAAACTGTAGCACAAAAGTCTTATTCTGTAGTACTACAAGGACACTGACTGGTCGTGTAGGGTGTCGTGTGTATAAAATGGGAAGGAGAATGTGCTGCCGTAGGTCTGGATCAGGGAAGGGTTGCCTGGCTGAGGTGAGAAGGCAGAGCCCTCCTTGAAATTTCCTGCTGAACAAGGCTGAAAGGGATGTTGGAGAAATTGCAGGAGCCACAGGGATTTGGGGGGCAGTTTTGTTTTAAACTTGTTCTGCTGTTTTAATCAAATCTTTTATTAAAACTCTTTCCTTCTGTCCATGGACCCCATGGATGTCTGTTGTCACTTTTATCTGTGTTCTCAGTGTTTGAATAACATACTTTTTGATTTTTTTTTTGTAATACAGAAATTAGTACAGTCCTAGCACATAGCAGTAGTTCTAAGTTATGGAGTAGTCTTCAAGGAGTAGAGAGTTGTATTTAGGTAGTTTTGTTTTTAGACTTGTTTACTTAGGTGCTTTTTGTTTGAGGGATTGGAGTAGGAACATGCATTCCCTTAAAGCTGTGAAGGCTGTAATTGCTGTCTGTCTGAAAGTATTTTTCATTAGCTGTGGTAATGCACAAAACTGAAAGAATGTTTGTTTATGAATGAATGTTTAATGGTGTTCTGTTGAAAAATTCATATGTATTAAAATATGTATAATATTTCCCATCTTGTCTGCCTGAAATTAGTGAGATATTGAACATTTGGTTTCTTTCTTTTTCTTTAAGATCTTGAAAACATTGCCAGGTCCCTGAGAGAGGAAACTACATGACACTACACCATGACTGACAGTAAATGTGATAGTCAGTTTTACAGTGTTCAAGTTGCAGATTCAACATTCACTGTGCTAAAACGTTACCAGCAATTGAAGCCCATAGGATCAGGGGCACAGGGCATTGTTTGGTGAGTAATAAATACTTTATTTAAATATGGAAAGCTATAAATACAAAGCAAAGTTTGCATGTATTTCTGGTAGAGGTACCAGAACATAAAACACTGATAATAAATTTCTTGTTACAGGGTTATTGACTAAATAAATTTGAAACCAATTGCTTGCTATAGTTCATGTGCAAACCTATTTTTTTTGTTCTGTTTTTAGGGAAAATTAATATTTGGATAACTGCATAAATTAGAATGGTCAACAAATTTCTTCCTTTCTCATTAATCACTTTATTTCTGTTTCTAGTTCTCCCATTGCCCTTGTAGTTGTGATATTGCAGTGTAAGGTATGACAATGGTGAGAGATTCTGGGTTTTACTCGTTTCTTCATCATGGCCCCTTTCTTCCCCCTCTTTTATTCCCAATCACTCCTGTCCATTTCTAGGAGCCATCAATGCAGTGCCTTGCCATTAACTGGCAGGATGAGGCAAATCAGTGTCATTGTCACTCCATGGATTAACCAGAAAGGGATGCTGTGTGAGGGGCTGGGCTGGCCGGCTCTCCCTTGGTGTGTCACCCCAGCTTTGTGTCCAGCCTCCACTGGCCCAGGACGTGGGAGTCTTTAGGCTGATCCTGAACCTTAGTCTCTTGTATGGCACCACACCTCTGGGCCAGCTAAAGGTAAACACTTTCAAATGTTTTTTAGACTGCAGCAATCCAATCTGCACAACTTAGTGCCAGCCCGTATTTTGCGGGGCAAAACTTACTTGGTAACAGCAGAAATGTTTATTGATGTGGGTTTTCATTCCATAAACAGGGTAGCAAACAGATGTACTCAGGAACTCTGTGATATTAACTTCATCACAACACATGGTGGGCTGTTCGTGCTCTGAATCCAGCCTGCAGTTTGTCTTCATCTATAAAATCTGCAGAATAAGTGTGATGACTCATGTACTGTGAGCAACTCCTTAACAGCACCTGCCCATGTCTTCTTGGCCTTTTCATAACCATAATAAGTTATATAAGTAGGGAAAGAGTGCATTTCTGTGAGACCATGCCTTTATTTTAACATTTTTTAGCTACCCCTCCTGCCCTGCTGATAGCTGACAAACAATCAAAATGAGAGCACTATATTTCATTCTTCTTCAGTGGGTTGAGTGATGAGGGGGTCCTAGCTCTTGGTCGTTAGGATTTGGGAAAGATTTAGTGTAGTACTGACATTTTCCAGGTGTCTGTGTTCTCAGAGTTATGCTTGGTTTAGATGGCGTGCAGAAATTTGGGGTGCTTGAAAGTGTTTCTCCTTTCATTAGAAGCAGAGCATTTTTAAGCCAGATTGCTTTGGCTGGATCTCTGTTTCAGAATGAAATGCAGGTAGTATAAGGTCACTGTGTTGGGAGGAAGAAGAAATTATGTGATTTATTGACTTGTTTTGAAACAACTTGATTTATGGAACAAGAGAGTGAAACATTGCATAAATTTTCATCTTCCTGTGAAATAGCTCAAGTTGAACAAGGTGCAGCATCTTAGTTTCTCCTAAAATCTTTATGCAGAATCTATTGCAATCTTTTTGTAGAAAATTCAGTGTAAGATGAGTGCTATCCTGCTGTGTTTGGCTGAAAAAATTGTCAAGTCATTAGGGTAACACAGATGCAATGGCTTTTTTATCATCCTGTGTTTAATATAACAAATAGGAAAAGTTTTTCTGGGGTTTTCTGTCTGGATTTCATTTCTTCTGTGAGAAATTTTTAATACCACCTGTGTCACTTTAGCAAGGAGAGGTCTAAATTTGTGCTTTTCTTCTCATGGTATTAATGGGAAACTCCTTTGGTATTGTTCCATGTAGTTTTATCTTTGATATTAAAATGTAGGAAAATAAGTAGTTTTAAAAATATATACTTAAGAAAAAAGGGTAAATGAGAGCTCGAGGAAGATGAAAATGTAACTCAGTTTTTATGTAGAGGATATTTCTAGCTCTCACTGAACACAGGCCAGGAGAGAAACTAGATATACCTTTAGTATTTTATGTACAAAACACTCATATTTATCTTACTGTGCTTCTTTGTTACTAAGTATTAATACATCTGAAGTCTGGTCATCTGTTTTGAACTGAATCAAAATAACTTTCGTCTTTAACTTCCTGACATCTTTTTTCCTTTCTTGTCCTTGATTTCGTAAATTTTCTAGTCAACCTCCAAAATAAGAGGTTCAGGTGGAGTTCTTTGTATGTGCTTAGACTGAAGCTTGTCATATATCTGATTTGTCAGATTACAGAGGGACACTTCCCCTAAAATTATTCCTCTGTCTGCTGGTGCTCTGTGATTTACAGCTAATTCATGCAGACCCTGTTGGTTACTGATTTGATACTAATTCACAGGTATAGTCATCAACATACAGAGATCATTAAACATTAAAGGCATAAACATATAAAAATTAATTTCCATGTAACATCTTTTGTGTGAATACTGAAATATCAATGCTTTCATGTTTGGGAGGAAAATAATTTCTCCAACTGTCTGGCCAGTTGCTTTCCTCCCACTCTGTGTTTCCTTTTGCACAGGCATAAAGGCTTTAAATCAGAGGCTTACTGTAACATTCAGTAATGATTAGTGCATTTCACAGAACTAAGCTGAAATATATGCTAGCAAGTCTTTAGTGTAAGTGGTACATAGGTTCGAATTGGGAGGCATGTCCCAAGGAAACACATCTCCTGAGTGAGCCCTGCTTTGTGGTGGTGGTGTTTATTTTCCAGGAGGGAAAGCAGTGACTTTATGCTAAGAAACTTTTTATAATTTGAGTATTGTTGTACTTGCAGGGTACAAGGTACAACTTTTGTTAGAGTACTGTAGTGTGATGACCCTTTTAAGTCTGGTGTCACGTATAACTTGATGAGATAGGAAAGGAGCTCACAAAGAGCTTAAATGTGCTTGGAAAAAATGTGAATGAGAATTCTTTCCTACCGTATGAAATTAACGTTAAATGGAAATAGGGTAATGTGGGAAGCCTTATTTAAAACTGAAACTGTTTAAATACTAGAATTCCTGAGTAGCATGTTCTAGGAATTCACATATATTTTGCCAAATAGTCTGTGTTACTAATGAAGACTATTCCCACTTCCCACTTATTTTGTTTATACAGATACTTTAGCTTTAGATTCTTATAGCTATTAAAGCAGGTTTAAACTTTGACTTCAAACTGCAGAGGGAAGGAGCAAACACAAGTGAAAACCAGGGCAAATTTAATGGCCATGGTCACTTTTAAACTCTTGTATTCCTCCCTTCAGTCTGAGTTTTCCTTATTTCTTCATTCAATGCATTTTTTTTCCACCCAGAAGCAGATGGTGAATATAATTTTCTGCTAGGCACTACATCTTTTTATCATTGCAAACTATCCATGTACAGGAGAATACTGACCCTGCAGAAAGAATCATGGGGACATCGTTGTGACTCTCCTGTAGCAGGGAGAAGTTTCTGCTGCAAATACTAAATGATTGTCAGTCAGCAAAAGTGTCCAAAAAATATTCCAAATATACAGATTAGGCAGCTGCAATGCTTCTTGATGTTAAACAAGCCTAAAATATTTTTAGATCTTGCAATTTTGACTGAGTCTTGAGTCAGCAGTTTCAGTCTAAAGACAAAAAGGAGAGCAGCAAGACCTCTGATGAATGTCAGTGCTTCTGTTTGACTTACTTGTATTTATTAAAGGTAGTGTAGTTTTTAAAGGATGTTTCTTTTCTGAATTAAAATTAGGTGTAGTACCAACAGGTTAGTCGATATACTTTGTCTTAAATCTTGATTTCTTTCATTCTTTACTTCTGCTTCCCTTTTGCCCCCTCCTCTCCCTCGAACAGACTTCAACTTGTTTGTCTTTGAACACTTGTAGTGCTGCGTTTGATACAGTGCTTGGAATCAATGTTGCTGTGAAGAAGCTGAGTCGTCCTTTTCAGAACCAAACCCACGCCAAAAGAGCCTACAGAGAGCTCGTTCTTTTAAAGTGCGTCAATCACAAAAATGTGAGTTGGCCTTTGTGTTTCTCTCCTTCCTCTGCCTTATCAAAAAAGCTCAGGATTTGCTCTCTCACTTGCTGTTAGTAACCATAGGAATGGAAATAGTGATGGGCTGGAAAGATTTGCTGTGGGCAATGCAGTTCTCCACAATGTATGGCTCAGTTTTCGGGTAGGCTGCTTGGGGTCTGATGTGCCAAGTGGAGGAGGTTTTTGCTGTGTTGTTGGTACAGGGCTGCCATCAGTGTCAGCATTAGAGACCAGGCCTTGCTCTGTTGCATTTGCCCTTTTTGAGCCATGTGCAGTAAAGCCTGTTTGGCACTGGGCTGGTTTGTGTATTTGACCATTGTAACTTCACTGTATTTACATCTTTTGAGCTTAGGCAAGATTTTTTTAAATACAGTGTTTTAACTGCTGGGGTTTTCAGGGGTGTAGCACTGTCTACAAAACTGAAATTCTATGGACAATACTTGTGAATTTTGAAATCTTTAAATTCTCTAAAGTGAACCTTGATGTCAATACTTCATTGTTCAAATACAGGAATATCAGGTTTATGTGACTGATGTGTGCTGGTACAAACATGAACTAGAAACATTGCTGGTCACTGAAGTTGTGTAGTCAAATCTCAAACTTCCTGCAGTCAATTGGCTTTTCAGGGTTGCTTTTTAAGTAAGCTTTTGGTGAGGCCCAGATATAGCAGAATACAAGCAAGGTGGTTATTAAAGATGGCAGTACAGCAATTTTAGCAGTTCTGGAAACAGTGCATCATAATCTAAGTTTAATGGGATGGCATGGGGCAGCTCTGTGCACGTGGTGTTGGACAGCCTTGGTTAAAATTCCTTGCACAGCATGTGATTTAAAATAAGAGATTATTATTTATGGGGCAAAATGGGATATGTTTCAGACACTGGGGAGGGAGCTAGAAGGTGTCATATAACTTTAAAAAAAAAGTGATTTTGTCTTGTCTTGGTTCCCTTGGCACACATGCTGCAGTTTGGAACTATTTCTGAATTGGCAGTTTTTCAGCATATGTGAATTAAGTGCAGCCAAGTAACGTTCGAATTGTGTGTATAGTAACAGTGTGCACTTTATTTTGCATAATAACATCTGCAGTAGTGAATTAAAGCACAAGTTTCTTCTAATGTTTTGTTTTTTATTTTATAGATTATTAGTTTATTAAATGTATTTACACCACAGAAGTCACTAGAAGAATTTCAGGATGTGTAAGTACTAGATTTTTTTTCATTTTCTCTGACAAATACTGGGCTAAGCTCTAGAGATGGATTTCCAGTATCCTACAGACTTCATGCTTTGAAAATCAAGAGCAGCTAAAAGCTGAAGTGGGCAGTGAGAAAGGGATATTTACCTTTTGTTCGTAAGTCTGCCATACTTTGCTTGCACATGCATCTGGTTTGTGTGCATGGTCCTTCAGCTCCATGGATCACTTCAGGATGGTAACTTGGTCTGGATAAAGTGAGAGCAATTTTTTTACTGTACCAGTCACATCAGCACAACGGTATTTTGGCCTCAATTCAGAACTGAAAATATTTCTTCTTTATTCAAGCATTATCAATTGGTCTAGAAAGGATTCATGGCCATTTGACTGGTGGGATATCCCTAGGTTCCAGTGAATGTGCTGTTGTGATTTGTGGATTGGCTGCTTGGGTAACTGAGGGAGTGTTTGTGTCTGAAGAGGGTAAGTAGATGACAACTGAAAATTATTTTATGATTCTTAGTTTTCACTGTGGTATCCTAATTTTCTTATTTTTTAGAGTAAAATACAGTGAAAGAGAGCATTTATGTTGCAATATCTGTAATCTCTACATCAACTTCACTCATTCTTAGTTTTTCAGGATGCATAAAGACAGAATCATTCTCTGTATTACTGTTTATAAAATTAGTGGAATTTTAATATTTTGTGATGGAATATTGAACACATAATTTTTAATAGTAGGACTTTGTGACTAGATAATTTTACTTTGTAACTGTGATGCATGGTTTTTATTATCACTGTTTTTTTGGCACTTAGGTTAGCAAAGGAGGTAATTTTTCTTAAATATGTCTTATGATAAACTTGAACCTCATATGAAAAATAAGGCTTGAGTTTTCTTAATACTTTCTTTTTTTGTGCTTTAGATATTTGGTTATGGAGCTGATGGATGCAAATTTGTGCCAGGTTATTCATATGGAATTGGATCATGAAAGAATGTCTTATCTTCTTTACCAAATGCTATGTGGGATCAAGCATCTCCACTCAGCTGGTATCATCCACAGAGTAGGTAGTAGTAGATCATTAACAATACTCTTTGTGAGCACAGTTTTTCTGAAACAGGGAGGAAGGGAGGGGGTTGTATAAATAAGCACATACACCGGGGAAGGAAAAGGCAGTTGTTGGTAAAGTGAATTTTTGGCTTATCCTGATTGTGAAGGGGGGTATGTGGGTATTTTTCTTTATGTTAATCCTTCCTTAACTGAAGTAATTTCTTGTTAGGATTTGAAACCCAGCAACATAGTAGTAAAATCAGATTGCACACTAAAAATCCTTGATTTTGGACTGGCAAGAACAGCATGTACTAACTTCATGATGACTCCATATGTAGTGACACGGTATTACAGAGCACCAGAGGTCATCCTGGGAATGGGATACAAGGAAAATGGTAAGGGGCTGGAGTAATGCTTTCAATCTTCTGTCTGAAGTGTCTCTCTCTTGGAACATAACTACTTTAAAAAGAGGAGGAAGGGCTGCTTTCCCCCTGTCAAGTTTGTTGTTAAAGTATTCTAAACGTGGTATTGGAAATGAAAACTATTACAGTGTAATTTTTTTACTGGTACATGATGGTTTTCTATGTACTTTTCTTCATTTAACATTAACTGCTCCTTCTCCCCTGCTATACTTATATCTTGTCATATATTCACCTATTATCTTTTTGCCATGTTTTTATTCTCAGAAAAACTGTTGAGACACTGATGCTGGCTGGTATTAAAAAAATCCTAACCAAAAAATCAATATATGAATAATAATAAAACTGTTAATCAGTGTAATTTTATTCTGAAACGTCTTCTTTTGACAGTGTTTTTGCCCTTTTGCCTCTCTAACTATTCAAATATATTGCAGATCCCTACCATAAACCATGTCTTATGTTTCTCTTAAGTCTGCTTGGTGCTCAAAGAGGCTGGTGTTACTTTATTAAAACCAACACAGCTGTAATGAAATGAACATTCAGCCAACAAAATTGCTACCAAGGAAGTTGTCCTTGCATTATTGGGGATTTTACGTGCTGATTTTTACTAGCACTGGACTTGTATGATCTTTTTCACAAGGGCTTTTGGATGCCATGGTTTTGAGTATCTGTAATTTTGGGCTTATAAAACAAGGGACTTGTGGGACCTTGCTGGGCCCTTGATAATGATAAAAACACTTTATTTAGTGCAGATGGCAGCTTGTTGTACAGCAAGTGCTGATGTGCATCAGAACTTCAGCAAAGATTGTTCTGGTTGGGACAAAAATAAATTATCTGCAGGACTGTAGGAATACAGTGGGAGCTTTCAAATACATAATTGTACTGTTTAAAAAAAAATCTCTTTAATCTTTTGTCCTTGTTGCACCTAACATATGATAGTGGATATCTGGTCTGTTGGGTGCATTATGGCAGAAATGGTCCTCCATAAAGTCCTGTTCCCAGGAAGAGATTGTATCCTTCTTCATGGTGGTTTCACAAGTGTAAACACTGACTATGTTTTACACAATACAAAATTCAGGAACAGTCAGTTGGTGTTGATATGATTGAAAATTCATGTGAACAGTTTGGTTTTCCACATTGTTGTGTTTTACTGTAGATGCAGATGGTTTTGTTTGTTTTCCTCACATTTGTTCATGATACTCCATAATTTGATCATTTCACTTTTATTTTCAGTTGATATCTGGTCAGTTGGGTGCATCATGGGAGAATTGGTGAAAGGTTGTGTGATATTCCAAGGCACTGATCGTATCCTTCCCTAGTCATCCTTGAGTCCCATTCCACTTCCAACAGAAACAATTATTTAGATCTGTATAAACGCATAAACAATATTTTTAATAATATGTTTTACTAGATCCACTGTACTCTTTGAAATTAGTGTCATTAACCAAGTTGTTGAGCTTTCCATTTTATTTTTTTAGTAGACTACATTTCATGTAATTTATAGTGGTTGAATCCAATGTGTTATGAGCTTCAGCTTTTGTAGTTTGAAAGACAGATAGGGCTAGGTTTGAAAAATAGAAAATAGCTGCTTTTTTACTCTTGTTCTTTGTAGATAAGTGTTTTAAGCAAAAGCCTACAAAGTTACTTCTTAACTATGCATGGATTTTGCTTATTTGTTTGAACAGTAGACTTAATTTTTTTTATTGCACAATTTTTTGAGTTTTAATCAGATTTTTTTCTTGTTTATTAGGGCTTGCTGGGCAAAGGTGACCTAATGGCAAGCACACTGCATGAGATCTTCTTTTATTATTATTTAACATAAAAAGAAAAACTTTCTGGAGGTTCTGGTTTTTTTCCCCATTTAATGAAAATTCTGTTTTGGATTTACTTTTTCTATAAGACAGTTGTTCTTCCATTTCTCCCTCCAATATTTTTAACCAAGATTTCATAGAACCATAATCTCAGAATGGTTTGGGTTGGAAGAGGCCTTAAAAATCATCTTGTGCCAACCCCCCTACACCTTCCATTAGACCAGGTTGCTTCAAACCCCATCCAACCTGGCCTTGAACCCTTCCAGGGGTGGGGCAGCCACAGCTTCTCTGGGCATCCTGAATTCAGAATTGTGCTCCAAGTTTTTGAAGCCAATATAATATTTTTGCTCATCAGCAAGGAGCAACCACCACTAAAACATCAGGTGCCTGTTCACAGATACTTGTGTATCTTATAGAGGAGGATTTCCAGTATTAATGCTAAATTTCATGACACTAATCTTCAACAGTTGATCATACCTTATTTAGTAGTAAAATTATTAAATGTTAAATAAGTTTTTTTTCTACCTTTCTTCCTTTCTATATTTATTATTTTACCTTTTGAAGCCTTCAGACCAACCTAACACAATTCTTCATGGATGTTATATGTCTTTCACCTGCATGTTGTTAGCATGGGCTCTTTTGATTTATTCATGAATAAATGAAGGAAATTTTGTTCGTACTTGTTAAATATACAAATTATCATTTGTGAGTCTCTCAGGGCCACTGAAGCTCTACCAGTCTATGTTTCAAGGAGTCTCCTCCCCTGATAGGGAAGTGCATAGCTGTGCTTACAGGGATTTTTGCTTCTTCTAAGAGTTTCAGTTCTCTTTAACGTGAGATAATGACAACTATGTTGTTGAGGCTTTTCCTGGGTGATCACTGCGTGGGTCAGGTTGTCACCTTCAGCTGCAGGATTGTCTTGCAGGGTGGTTTATGGGCAGTGCTGCTGTGCATGGCCATGAAGTGTTCCTTTTATTGATTGTGTTTGGGGTTTCTTTTGTTTAGTTGCTTTTTTAAAGTTAAATTTTAAAATGTCGTAGTATTTGGGCATTTAGAGGAAGGAACCAAGTTCAGCATATTGGCTGATACTTTCCCTTGACTATCTTCAGGAAAACCTGCTCTTAAATTCAGTAATTTGTATTTGTATTTGCATAGGAATTTCTGGGGTACTTGCAGCAGTGCTCTGGGTGGAAGGAGATGCTCTGCATTGGGTGATGGATGCACAGAACCTGCTCCTGACTGTGCTGGGGAGCCTGAGTTACTGCCAGTTGCTGTTGGAAATGAGAAATGGAGCAAAACCAGGGAATGTAGGTACCTAAGGTGAAATAGTGAAACAGCCTGGCAGCAGCTGTGTGTTTTTGATGTTTTCTGCCCATATGGAGAAGAGAACTGATAGCCTGGCCAATGCAAAAAGCACAAGGGGTATTTGTGCTTTCTTGGGAAAAGCTATGCTTTGTTGTGATTGTAGTAAGGACTCTCTTTTCAACTTCTCTTCTTCCAGAGTCCCAAAAGGCAAAGAGACTTGGCATGGATTAAGTGCCTGATTCCTTCTGACCCTGAATTCTCTAGAATGGGGAGAGAGTGTCTTTGTGTGAGGGCTGCCAGGTCAGTCACAGAGCTTACTCTGCCTGCTTTGTACTGAAATCCCACTTGGGTTTCTGATAAGAGGCTTATTTTAAGTCCATCCTATACTGAGAATTTTTTTTCAACTTTCACATCCGTAAAGCACTTTGAAACTGAGATTTTTTTTTTTGCCCGTTTTTTACCTCTAAAGTGGAGTGAGTAATTGAGTTTTCTTCCCTTCCCTGCAGTCTTCTGAGGCCTCAATAAACTGGACTCTAATTTGATTATTTGACTAACCAGGCTGCTGTTAGTCAAAAGAAAAGCATCTTCTTGAATCTAGATTGGTGGAGATCTCACACGAATCAGTTTCTCAGCTAGGAACAAAATTTCCTGATGCATGTTAATTTTCTCTTTGTCTGTGCTTTGTTTCAGCATGACAGTTAACAATATCAGTTCTTAATTTTGATTTTAATATAGCTTTTCCATTGGAATGCATTCAATAAGCAAATAAAATTTTCAATCTTTGTATCAGAAGTCTAAAGTCTTAGCATGGAGCAGTGACTATACATATATTCATAATTGTATTCTTGACACACTAACTGAAATAGAAGCACCTCAGTGTTTTTTAAATACATCTTAATTCAAAGTACAGCATATTTGTTGTTTAGTTGCATCATCTTGTCTATGAGAATGGATAGATTGAAGTGCTAGATGGTGAATTTAGCTATGCATTTTTTTGCAAGGTCAGTGGATAGGCTCTGCTGGAATTGCACATCATTTTTATCAGGAAAAACTGGAAAGTGTAGATCTGAGTTGACTTAACTATTAGGAATGTTAATGCAGTGTCTCCTGAGTGTGATAAATGAGCTTTGTTTCCCCAGCTGGGCTGGTTCAGAGCAGGCTCTGGTGTCTCTGTAACAAGTGTCACCATGGCTGAGGAAAGTGCCTTCACTTGAGAGGGGGAGAAGGGACAGTCCTGAAGAAACATGAGGCCCAATTTCAATTTGTGACTTGTAAATACTATACCTATGAAATATTTAAATTTTGAATTGTAAGAACAGAGTTATCTGTATGATGGTTGATACACTTAAACAAAATAACCTGCTATAGAACCTTCTGGAATATGCATTTCCTGTTCAGAACTCCTCTGGACCTTCTCTGAATTTGAAAAAGGGAAAGAAACCAACCCCACCCAAACACAAACCAAAAAAAGCCCCCAGCCATCCAACTACACCCCTGCAAAATGCTCCAACTCAAAGTTTCATTTCCTTAGGAGGCAGGTACAAAGTTCCTTACTTTGAGTGGGATGCATTTGTGCTTTAGGGCTTTTTGTGTATTTTTCTCTACCTTCAAGAATCTTCAGTGCTCCTGATGTTACATGGCACTTCAGAAGATTCCACAGCAGCCTTTTTTTTCTGACCTTAGAGTTGTTTTGCTGTGGATATATCTGCCAAACAAACTTCTTTTGGATTCTAGAAAAGTATTATAATTAGAAAATGATAGTTAAGCATAATGCATTGTGCAGCACTTCCAGCCTGTCCTTCAGAATACCCTGACACAAAAATAAGACTCAGATTTTGTAGCTTTTTGCATGGCAGCTCAGAATACTGCTGATGCTACAGTCAAGTTCATCTTTGTGTCCTCTGTTCAAGTTCCTGTTAACTTCTCAGATTTTTAAGTGGTAATTTTTTAGAGTGCAGACTTCAAATTCTTCAGCTGATTTTCCTAAAGATATGGTGCAGATATTGATCAATGGAATAAAGTTATTGAACAATTAGGAACACCATCCACAGACTTCATGAAGAAACTGCAGCCTACTGTGAGGAATTACGTAGAAAACAGGCCAAAATATCCTGGTATTAAGTTTGAAGAGCTCTTCCCAGACTGGATATTTCCATCAGAATCTGATCGTGACAAGTTAAAAAGTAAGGCGAGTTTTTTGTCTCTTTTTTCCTATGAAGTTAATTTAAAATGTCTGCAGCACACTTAATTTAAAGCCTAATAAAAATATTGCAGTAGGTGTCAACATTAAAAGCTGCATACTTTCTGTTTCTTTCATTTATGACAAGTTCTCAGATCTTAGTAGTAGGTACTAAATAGGTGCTCTTTCCCTGTCCCAGGATCCTGTTTAATTCTCTTAATTTTAATCCATTGAATCATGTCTGTCATTTAATGTTCTCCAAAAGGAATACTTTTTATTTCGGTTTTTGCTGATCATCTTGTTCTAAGTGCATACAGCTTCATGTGGGTTATACTTTATCTTTAGATAATTACTGAGAAAATAAAAAACCAACAATCTATTCTATTCTGTAGAACAGAAGTGAAATTTTGCAGTGCATGTCCTGTGTTTTCAGTATTTGTTTCCTGTGTCAGACATTAAACTCTACAGCTCTTTTACATGTGTGTTCTTTTCACCTTTACTTTCTAGCCAGCCAAGCTAGAGATTTATTGTCAAAAATGCTTGTAGTAGATCCAGACAAGAGAATTTCTGTAGATGAAGCCTTACGTCATCCTTATATTACTGTCTGGTATGATCCAGCTGAAGCAGAAGCTGTAAGTTTGCAATTAAAATAAGTTTTTAAGATTCCAATTTGATAACTTTAAAAATACCTTTAATTGTAGTCAAGAGCATGCTTTGAACTCACTGGCTAGCAGGAATCACACCTGAAGCCTTCAGGTGAGCATTAGGGGCAGAATCACCTGAAGGACAGCTGCTGGTGGGGAGCTGATACAATTCTGAAAATGGTTGTTAATATTTCATTTTACTTACAGAAAGAGATGCCTGTTTGGTGGCAATCCTGGGCTTTTTGAAACAGGGTCTTGCTCTAAAGTCCTGTAAAGCCTTACAATGAATTTAATTTTGGTTGATGCTTTTAAACAGCCTTTCAGTGTGAGGCAGCACTTAAAAGCAGATTCTGGAGTTGTAAAATGAATGTGTCTTTGAAGTATAGGGAATAAACTGCCAATAAAGAAGATAAAAATGCTAAAAAAAGTTGTCATTTTTAGATTTTTTTTGTTAAGATTGGATATGTTCACCTGATGTAATAGGCACTATAGACTTTTCTTTTCTTTGTAGCCTCCACCTCAAATCTATGATGCACAGTTGGAAGAAAGAGAACATGCAATTGAAGAATGGAAAGGTAAGGAGTGAGCATGACAAATTACATTTATTGTAGTATCTTCTGTTATTGGTGAGTGGCTGCAGCATGTGCTGCATTGTGTAACAGACTGAAACCCACTATTCCAAATAAACAGTACTGCCTGTGGCAACAGGAAAAGAAATCAGAGATGGAAACATATTGTGTGTGGAGTGAATAGTACCTAGGTGTGTGACTGCTTATATATACATGGAGCATTCTGAAGTCTGTTCAACAAAATGTTGCAGTTTTCTTTTTTTCCTTCCCTTTTTGTTCTTAAGTGCTTGTAATCTATATAGTTTTTTTTCCTTGATAGAGAGTTCTCTGAAAAAGAAACATGCCTCTTCTTTGTGTGCGTTGTTTAAGCCATATCTCTTGACAATATTTACTAGTTCATTTGTTTTAGAAGTCTTAAATAGCAGGAGAGTCCTTTAGTGTAGTTTTTTTCTCTAATCTCATTGCTTATTTATTGACCAAATAAATTAAACTGTTGACTTAAACAAAAGAATAAACAGCACCGTGGTATCAAAATCAATTTCACCTTACAGTTTTAGTCAAAACCATTAAATAGTGAGGCAGTAAAAATTTTAGCATCTGCCATCACAAGACCAAGGGTAATAGGCATCTTTTATGACTACTTTGAAAGCTGCTTACTTTTGTAAAACAGCATTATAAATTTCAGCTATTGATTCTGGCTGTTCTATACATGTATTCTCTTTAGGGCACACCTGCACAGGTAGGTAGGCTTCAAATCATCTTTGATTACTGCAAGGTGGAAAATTAAAATGGATCCACTAAATGTAATTGAATGCATTTGTAAACATTGTTACTCAGAATTGAAGAGCCTTTAATCTATTTAGATACTGTTATCTAAGGTACATTAAGGCTGTGGGTGCACACACAAGCTTCTCTGATTTAAGTTACAGCTCTGGGTTTTTCTGGGTGTTGTTCAGGTGACTATCCTAAGTTGTCCTTTACTAGTAAATGAGGGTTTTCGTACAATATTTTAACTGTTTAACATTCTTCAGAATATCCAGACTTTCATCAAAACACCCATGCAGATGGTTCTTCAAGAATAAATATTTGTGTATAATTTTGTTATTAAAGTAAAATTTCCAGGGAGATTTACATAAAATCAGATTTTGAATCCAAGTCTGATTTTTAATTTTTTTAAGTTAATATTAGTGCATTGTAGGTATACATAAAATTTTGGGGTGAGATATTTGTTATTTTTAAGTGGACAGCTATGCTATTGATATGATATGTTAATTTTGATACAGTCGTAATGTCTTTCTGTGATGCTTGAGAAAATCTGTGTAATTCTCTTATCATTGCTGCAGGGCTGAAAAGAGGGCAGATAAATACCTCTACAGTTCTTCCAGACTGACCCTTAACCGTTTTCTTGTACCTTGATACAACTGTGAATTAATTACAAATCCTCTGTGATCTTACAGTGCTTTTTCTGTCTCTTTTTTCTTTTGTCCCACTCTTCTCTCATAAGAATTAATATACAAAGAAGTTATGGATTGGGAAGAAAGGAGCAAGAATGGTGTGGTAAAAGATCAGCCCTCAGGTTAGTCATTGTTTCAGTAGTTCTGTAACTGTCATACTGTGAATGAAGAAATCTGCTCAATAATCCAGGTAGGCAAAGCTTTTGTTGTTTGAGACTCTTGACTCTGATTTGCCTTTGGAGATCCACGTGCTCTGCTTTTTGATTGTTCTGAACTTGTACAAAAACTTCGCTGGTCTTGCGTGTTCCATGCTCTGAGCTGCCTTGTCCCTAAAGGGCTCAGTCATCAAATGAAATTATCAGCACCAGTTAGCTCACCTGGAGCTCAGGTAACTCTGTGCTGAGTGGTGTTCTGAGGCTCAGCATGAGCCTCTTTCCTCAGGGTTCAACAGTATTAGGGCTCCCTCAGGATACTTAACAGTGTACTCTAAGTGTTTGTGCCCATGTCTGAATCCTTGTGTTTGCTGCTTTTCTCACAGCTCAGTAATCAGAATATTGTACTGTCTTTTATTAACTGTATCTGTTAGATTTCTTGACACTCAAGTCACTATTCAGACTCTGCATTGTTAGTTTTTTCTTCCTTTCCTCCACAGAGAGGGAGAAAAATAAAAATCTCTTAAAAGGTCACCTTGGCTTTTGAGTGCTAGGGCCCTTAGTGCTTGCTTTTCTCCTTTTTTATTAATTCCTTGATTTTCTAAGGATTTCTGTGGGGAAAGTGCTGCTCACAGCCCAGAAGCGTGGTTATTTGTGACTGTAATATTGTCTTGCCTCAGATTTTATTATGTTTGGTTTTCTTAGCACAGATGCAGCAGTGAATAGCAACACCAGTCCTTCCCAGTCATCATCTATCAATGACATTTCATCCATGTCAACAGAGCAAACATTGGCCTCAGACACAGACAGCAGCCTGGATGCCTTGACAGGACCCCTCGAAGGATGTCGATGATCAGCCACGATTGCAGACTTGACTTTGGAAAAGAACTCTGGTTTCCATTGGGCCTGAATTGCTTGTAAGTTAATGGAACCAAGTAGAAAAACTCCATGTTCTGCATGTTCTGCTAAAGTAATGCCTGTTGTTTTTTTTACTCAGTTGTTATGAAATTGCCTGCTTAATGTTGTAGAATGGAAGCAAATCAATGTCTAAAGAACAAAAAAAAATTAAATTTAGAAACTGTTACAGGCTTTTCTTTGTTTCAGCCCATTTCAGGTGAGCAGTTATAATAGACTTTTAGCCAATAACACCTTTTAAGTGGCTTCATCAATCTCCAGTCCCAGCTGGCAGGCTTCTGTGACACAGTGGTTGTTTACATTTGAGTACAGTATTGCTCATTAATAGGTTTTTTGAATGTATAGTCCCTATGAAGTTTGTTTTACTGTGTGACTGTGGCAGTTTGCTTTATTTAACGACCAGAGTGTTGTGTGTAAGTGAGCTCACATGTGGAATGCTCTCAGTACTGTGTTTAAAGAGCAGTTTTTCTTCCACATAGCACTTTTTTTTTCTTTTAATCAAACCCTTTTTGTCTTCACTTTTCAGTAGTTCTCTCTTCTTGTAGAGGAGGTAAACGTGAAGTTTAAAGCATAAAGCCATTACT
This sequence comes from Irena cyanogastra, assembly GCA_013397155.1. Taxonomy (NCBI): domain Eukaryota; kingdom Metazoa; phylum Chordata; class Aves; order Passeriformes; family Irenidae; genus Irena; species Irena cyanogastra. The sequence continues at coordinate 458,200 of VWZV01001720.1, read as the reverse complement.
TTGTATTTCACCAGTGTCTAACTTTTTCAGTCTTTTAAATGTGAATGGAAGATACAGTGGCTTAAATAAATCTTGAGGAAGGATGAGTGACTTTTCTGTGAAGCAGTGCCTGTTTAGAAGAGGAGAGTGTGCTGAAACGTTCTGTATTTTCCAGCTTGTGATACTCATCCTTTAACAAACATAAACAGGAAAAGAAGTTTTATGTGTGATGCTCTTCATTCACTGCAAGCTCTGATAAAAGGAGAGATGACTTGGAGATAATTGCAGCCTCAAAAAGCTGCATAAATATTTTCCTTTTTTTTTAATGGGTCCATTCTATCTAGTGAGTAATTAAAGAAATAAAAATACAGTATTCTGAGTCTCTTGTAAATTAAGCATTTAGTTAACAGAGCTATTCTCTATTCTCACCTTAGGAAAGTCTCTCTATTTGTAGTGAGAAGAAAGACATGTTTAATACAAATTTTCTAAATGCAGTGTCAGATGAGGGGGTTATTTGCTGTTTCCATATAACTTTATCAGTACAGTTTTCAGAATCAGGTAATACAAAATTGCCTGTTACATTGCACAATCTGTTGAATTAGAAATGGCATTTGCAGTAGAGTAGGGCTTAAATTGCTTTGTGACTCACACTTGTGGCTTTGTGCACGTTCACTTTGGAGTGCACAGGTATGAAATTTGCTAAAGGATCTCATGTGTGCATGTGTGTGACTGAACTATAGAACTGTAAGAGTAATAGATGTGTACAAGATGAGGTAAAACACCACTTTCTTAAAAGCACTATATTTAGCTGTTGATCAGATACTCTTGCCTTGAATATATAAATAGAACCTGTAAAATATACTGGCCCAGAGAGCCACTGCATTACTGACATACTTCTCATGTAAAACACAATTGTCCATTGTTCCAGACCTTATGACTCAAAAAGCAGCACTTTCTCCTTATGCAAACATTGTTTTTATATTAAAATTTCACTCCTTTTTAATAGCTTAATTTGCTGTAGTAAAAATATCAAGATTTTAGTGTCTCAGAAGATGAAAAAAAAATAGCAAAGTAGTTAATGTTAACTTCAGAATTGTATTCTTGGATATATGATTTTTAAAATTCTGTTAAATTGAATTGCAAGATATTTGGGGCTTGTGTTTTTTCTTATTGTTTGGTTTTCAACCTATGGATAACTTACTTTTTATCTTTGGATACTGACAGTATATGTGAAATATTTTTAGTGCATTCTTGTCACTAGTAAAACGTTTTAAAATACCTGTTTACCATGTAGCAGAACAGTACACTTTGCTGTTCTTTTGCTTTTTTTAGTCCATGTTATTTGTGCAAGTTAATAGAGCTGAAGACACCTATTCACAATGAGCAATTAGTGATTCATTATGGAAGTCATATGCTGAATTTCATTTTGAAAGACTTTTAAATTTTTCAGCTGAAGTTGCACTGTGCTATGTTCATTTTAACAGTTTCTACTTTAGAAGACTTAAACATTTATTTCCTTTCCCCCATGTGATTTGAATACTCCCAGAGTTGAATTTTTCCTGTTGCATTTGGGCTGCTCAGCATGACAGAGGGTTGGACCAGATTACTTCCAGGTCTATTCCAACCTAAATTATTCTGTGTTTCAAATTGTCTTCTAATGTTTTTAACAAAACTGTCCTGTCTTCGTGACTTGAAGTGATATCTGTCCTTCTCCTAGTACATGCTGTTAGCTTGAACATATACTCTTGGAACAAGAAAAGAAACCCCAGCCTTGAGATTAATTGATATGTAAATCTTGTAGGAAAAGCTGTCTCATACCTAATTTTTTGATGTCTTCTTGCTATGGCATACATTGAAGCTTAATTACAGAATGCCTTCAGAGCATGCATGAAATGCCTGTGAATTTTGTGGATTTTGGCTCCAGTTTAATTCAAAACCATAGTGCAAAGGCATGTGGATCTCCAGAGGTCACACATGCAGACAATACCCACCAAACCCAGCCAGGTGCATGCTGCAGTTCCCAGGCTGTCCCAGTGTGCTCATGTAGGCCCTCAATGCACTGCATGCAGCTTCTCCCCATGGCACTGCTCCTGACTGCAGGGGAAATTCAGGTTTGTGACATGTCAGTGCCACGAGAACCTCCTCGCTGATGGAAAACAAAACCCAGTGTAACTTGGCAGGGGTTTAAAAATTAAGAGAGTTTGGTGTGCAATAGAATCACTTTTATTCCTAATACTAAAATTACGTATGTAAAGTGATGCAATTGACCTTTTTTTGCACTTCAGCATTTATAAATATTTATATGTATTTAAAGATTAAGAATATGTGTGTGTATACATATATATTAAGAAAACAGCTCAGTTTTGTAAACATGAATGTTACTTTCCTTTGAGAGACTTTGTATAGTGTTAACACTACTGCAGCGTACATAGACAATTTATGAATTATGTCTAAATTAAATGGTGGTCAACATAGATACAATCTGTAATCTTAACTGCTCACCTGAAAAAGAAAGGGATCTTTGGCTGTCAATAGATACTTTACCAAAAACTTGTTAAACATCTGAACACTGAGTAGCTGAATGGCATTGCAGAAATGGAGTATGTTTTAAACAGTTCATTTCATCTGTGCTCATAGCATTTTTCCTCAAAAAAGCCTTTAGGAAGAGAAGCTTGATATTTTGCAATCTGGGTAAGCAGCCTGTAAGTGTACTTTGAGGAAATACTGTGATATGACAAGTCTAGGTCTTTATGGAAAAAGACGAAAAATGAATGTCAAAATTAAGGTTTTGTCTGCATGGATCATACAAACTAAACTGGTCTTAGGACTGGAAACTACAGCTTGCAATCAGCCTTTGAAGTTTTGTAATGTTTCCAGCAAGGGCTTGCATTTTCTTGTCAAAATAATGAAAAACTCAACCTTGACTAGAAATTAACTAGTTGGTTGGAGAGTTTCAAAAGCTGTTAGGAACCAGAGAGCTCTTGAAAGAGGTTTTGTCTTTTTTTACATCCTAACAGAGCATATGTGTTTATTCCAAATTAATTAAAAGAAAAAAAGTGATTCCATATGTTTAATTTTTCTTTCTTAAAGGAAGGACCTTAAATGCTAAATCACTTACCTTAAAATTATAATTTTATGAATGAAGTAGGATTTAGCTATTCCAAACACAGCTGACGTACGGAGTCTCCAAGGATGGGGTGGGTGAGCCTTGTGTCACAAGGGCCACCCTCCAGCTGGGAGGTCACAGCTGCAGGTGCAGACAGACCTTTGTGGTCCTTGGGGAGCGTGGGTTCAGCCTTGCAGCAGCACAGAGTGTTTGGGGTAAATGCTGAACTGCATTTGTCTGCATGTTCTACATGTGTCATATGGATTCTAGCAGGGCTTGATGCTAAACCTAGTGAGACCATATTCTGGGATCCAGATTCTTTGCTGGGATGTGTGTTGTGTCATTCCTGCTCAAAACTGGTTTTGATCCAGGGACACCTGCATCCAGATGCAGAATTTGGACTCAAGTTCTATAATGAATCTAGTGATTTGTTTGCTCTTCCAGAGTGTCTTGAATTATTTTTTTTAACATGTTAAAATATGACAAAAAAAGTGTATTCTGGTTCATTATTTTACATATTTTAGATTGTCTTTTACATGAGTGATGTTTTAAAAGCTTCTTACACAAGCTGTCAAATCAGTTTTGGTTTTTGCCTACTCTGCATGCTAAAATAATGTCTGGGGCTAAAATAATGTTTTAAGTAAACCATCTTTTGTCATACTAGCTTTGGAGGAAATTGGAGAGAGCCATTTTTTCTGTTTGTGTTTTATAAAATGATTATTTTTGCAGCTAAAATTTCAGTTGTTGGATTTCAATCCCACAGTGTTGCTTTGTGGATATAAATTTCCTGGGTCCGCTATTTCAAACGTGTATAACAAGTTTGGTATAAAATTAAACCAATAAAATGTTCTCTTCTGCAGTTTGTTATTGAAAACATGGCAAATCATTTTTGTCCAAGAATTCAAAACAAAATAGAGAAAATACATTTAACTATTTAAGTTTATTCAGTGATGTTGCTGCTTATTTTTTTAAAAGGTGCTTGCAGTTTTGCACAAAAGAAATCAACTTTATTAATTGCTGGGTTTGAAGCACTTTAGGATTCTTCTAAATACAACCATATATGGTGTGAAAAGGAATGACATAAAATGCTTAATGTGTTTAAATTTTGGTTGTAGCCTTTGCTATACTGATAGATTTAATCAGCATGTTTCTTTAAATCTGTTTTCAGAGATTAGAAATCAGAAACCTTTTGGGGGCTGAAATTTAACACATGGTAAGAGATCATTTGAGAAACACCTTCTGAGTGGGTGACTTGATTGGCAATGTGACTACCTGGCCTTCCATTAAATAAAGACACAGCAATGTCTGTTCCTGTAGCAAGGGCGCGCACTGTGAGCACTGGAATTCTTTTTTTAAACAAAAAAACTTTTCTTAACTCTTGGCTATGCATCATGAAGCTGTGTGTGCTGTGGTAAGGCCAGGACAGCTGCTCTGTGGGACTCCCCTGCAGCAGGTGCTCTGTGGCTGCCACGGGGAGACACTGCCCTGCTCTGCAGTGCCCAAATACCAAACCCCTGTTGGGATTTGTGGGTGTGCTGAGCGAGTCCCTGTGTTTCTTTCCCCAGTGGGCAGCAGCTCAGCACTCCACGGGCTCCTGAGCATAACAAAAGCAGAGGAGGAAGGAGTCAGGTATGAAGAGCATTTGGTGCTGGCTGCATGAAGCAGAGATTGTGTTTGTTGCTGATCACAGAGCTCCTTGTACCCCTGAACATGTGCTGTTGTCTTGTCTCCTAACGGGGAAAACCTTTCTTTGAAAACCCAAGTGTGTCACATTTTCTATGAATTCAGATGCTTAAATTGGTGCTAATTTTTTAAAAGAAAATGTAACAGATGGTTAGCACTGTTTTTGTCTGGTTTTGATACCTATATTTTCTTAACTGGTAGCAAGCCAAACTTTATAAAATTACTAATGTGCATTTTCAGCTTCGTCAGATTCCCAGATTTTCCTAAAGTAAAACGTTTAAACTTCCATGGTAGCTACTGCTTCTTTGGAGCCATTGCTTTCAGGTGTTTCATACACTAATCAAATGAACACAATTAGAACAGACAGCAATACCTAACTATCCCTTTCTTCCCTTTCTTTAAATCACAACGTGGTTCCCCAGGCGGTTTTAGCAGTTAAAGATGCCCAATTAAGAGCAAATTGGAAATACCTGTGTGCAGTTAACTCAGTACATTGAAGCCTTACCTGGTTGTTAAGATAATTTATAAAGATTATACAAATGTTCATCTATTTTAAAGAGGGAATAACAAACAGAAATTATTAACTGTTTTTGTACAAATTAAATGTAAATTCCAGAAAATATTATTTAATGTATTACGGAACACGGGCTATTAAAGAGTGTAATAGGCTCATTAAGTGATTAGTTATGAAATCCAGTTTGAGCCAATGACTCAAACTCCCTCCAAAATGTAGTTCTTTGAGAATTTCTTTTGAATGCCTTCAAGTTTAACTCCCTTCAGAATCTGTAGTTGGTTTGGTGTCCTCTTTCCCACCTTCTGTTTACCAAATGTCACCAAAAGTAGCATCAAGCCCTATCACTTGTTACAGTGTTCTGGTTTTATGGCCTTAACATTAGTTATAGTCTGGTATATAATTTCAGAAGAAAGATGTGCTTTGAAGTCTAACTATAGATACATGTGGCCTCTTCTGCCTATGGAATTAGGCTTTGATTGTCATATCTCATTCTCAGTGCTTGTGCAATAGGAACATATTCCTCTCAATGCAGTGGCTATTTTGTCTGATGCTGGACTTTGGTTTCAGGATGACTAGACAGTTTTTCTTTGTTTGTTTGGTTTGGTTTTTTTATGGACAGCAGTCATGCTTCATTGGTTTTTTGGACTGATACTCTTTAGGAAACTAGAATTTCATAAGGAAAACTGTCAATAACTAGTTCTGTAGTTCTAGTTAAAGCCTTGTTCTGAAGCTTTTTGGTTGTTTTTTTTTTCCCCAAAAACGTTATTGCAAAACAGTACTAAAGCCACTGTAAAGTTACAAATAAATATGTATACGTAAAAGATTTGAGCAGTCTGTCTTATTTACTATATTTTTTCTTACTTGGTTCTTCCTGTGTTGAAGTAGAATGTTTTATGTAACCAATGATGTATGTTTGATGTATAGATTACTTCTTTCAAAACATGAAGTTTCAGTTACCACTTCAGCTTCCAGTTAACCAAAATGTAGGTGTTGGCATGAAAAATGAATGAAAAAAACATAAAGAAATTGATTGGAGCAGCTTTTTCCTGAACAACTTGAACATTTGGACACATTAACAGCACTTGGTTTTACTACCAAGCGTGTTTGAAACTTATCTGGGGGCTTTTGTTGCTCCCCCAGTGCACTGCACAGGCTGGCTTGAGAGGGGGTAGTGCCAAAAGTTCCAAAGATTTTTCCAGTGGTAAAAGAAAGTGTCCCTGGCATTAGCAGGGTAGTACAGAGCTCCTGGGGTGTGGAAGGCCTCTCTCTCTCTGGGGCCCCCCTGCGTGGGGAGACCCCCTGCAAAGGGTCTATGCTAGAATTGAGAGACAAACAGGATCTTTTTCGGTCTCCAGGTTGCTGTTTATTTCTTATCTCATCAAAACTCCTCCACACCGCCTGCACCAGGCTTAGCGTGGGGAAGAGTACAGCGAAAAAGGTCACAAGATGTGCAGTTACAAGGTCTTTTAAAGCTATCTCATCCAATTAATTCTAAAAACGTACTTTATTTCTACTTCTCTGCCAATAACTAACTAACTTTCTGACACGTAACATCTGCACCGTGACTTCTCCAAACCAATCACCCAGTGCCACTAATACTACAGAAAATGGAGTAAATGAAGAAGAAGAAGAAGAAGGCAGGGCAATGCCCAAAATTCTCCATTTTGCCCTCCATACACCCCCATACTAAAAACCTAAAAGTCTAAATTTTTCACCCAGTGATAACTGCACTACAATTTAGCCTGCACATTAACAGATTGTACATCATCCTGAAGCCCAGGGAGTTTTCTCCACGGATGGAGGTTAAAGGCACGGCTGTCAGGAGGATTAGGAGGGTCAGGGTTTGTCAGAACAGACAGAGAAACATTCCCTGTGCCCTGGGTTCCAACACTGGGGATCCCATCATGTTTGTAACAACTGCTGACTGCAAATGGACAGCCAAGGTTTTCTGTTGGGTTTCCTGTTTCACCTCAACAGGAGCATGTGCTGACCCCAGGACTGGCCTTTCTCCCCCAGCTTGGCTCCACTTCCAAGTGACACACTCCTGTTTATTTCCACCTGTGCATTTCCCCAAAGGTTCCAAAGCACTCCTCCATTTCTCTTTCTGAGAAATTTCATTTCTGAGCATTTCATTTCTTCTCTCTGCATCTTCCTTTGCTCTCTCTGCATTTCTCACCCCCATCTCCTCCAGCCTGTACCACTTATACTGCTGTCCCAGTTTCCAAAACATCCCCTGAAACTCCAACTGCAGCACTCTGTTCTGCTCCAGGCTGGTAGAAACACATATACTGCAAAGCACAAAATTAATTTCCCTCTTAGAAGAGCTCTAGTCTTAGCCTTTTTAAACATATGTTCCCATAAATACAAGTATTGGCACCCCCAATACGTTTCCAGTCTTTAGTGTTACGTATTAAAAGCTGCAATTTTTAGTTACCCTAATTTATAATAAGTATAAATAACCATATGGCCAAAGGAGTCAGTTTGTGCATTGATTGGATTTTTTTGGGGTTTTGTTTTTGTAGCAGAACACTCCAGTAGTGTAACAGCAAATGGCAATGCAACATATTTTAGGAGACATTGGTGATTCTGCTTAAATTGCAGTTCCCTTGTACTGCAGGGGAAAATAGAAGAAGAATGCAGCAAAGATATTTTTTTAAAAAAATACTAAAATCCTACAAAGAGTTCCTTTACTAAGAAGAAATTGAAGAATACTTCAAGAAATCAAAGATTAAATGAATCTTCTTTACACGAGGCAAAGTGTAATTTGACATTACCCACTTGCCATCTGTTGAAATGCAGCATGTTGAGGTATTTTCTGGTTTATGTCAATTTGCATGACATACTTGTAACTTTTAACTAATTAACAACGTTATATTTAAAACATTAATTCCTTTTAACTACACAATAGCAGAGCAGCACTCTTTGGAAAGTAAAGCCTGGAAATGTTGCTGCCATTTGGCTTTGATAACAAGCTATGGGTAAATCTCCATTCAGTTTCTAATCTTAGAAATTGGGAAAATACTAATGAACACTTTCGTTAGAGTTGTTAAAATTCATGACTTGCAATTTGTAAAGAATAATGACTTACTGCTAATGCTGCTGAGCAGCCTGCACGTTAGTCCCTGGAGAAATGCTTGATATTGGATTAAGGCAAAAAGAAAAAATACACAATAGACCAGAGACTTTTCAAGAGCTCTGTGCAGCCCTGCAAAAAATCTTTTAGGTGCTGCAGAGTTCCTCAAGCACCTTACCTGAGAATGAGTTTGGATGACTCTGAATAATTGCCTTTCTAATCCTGTAATGCTGGGCCCTGGTGCCATTCCCAGTGGTACAGGGGGGAGGCATTGACTGCAGCAGCATCCAGGGCCCCTGCTCCTGTCACACACAGTGGGAAGGGATGCCTTCTCTGAAGCCTCATAGTGTTTAAAATCCTTTACCTTGCAATTACAGATTCGTACTCAGCCTTTTGTCTGCACATCAGCATCCTCAGAGCTGCCAGGTGGTGCTGTGAGGGTTTGCTGGCAAGTCCCAGTGCAAGTGAAGCTGTCACTGCCATTCCCTGGAGCCTGTCTTGACTTTTTCTGATCCCACAAAACATGACTTAGAGATGTCTTGGTTTTTTGGGAGTCTTCTATCCAGGGAAGTTTTGTCCGATATCTTGGGAGTTTTCCTCAATTGTGGTTGCTCAGGAGTAGCCTGTGAGCTGCCCAGCCTGCTGTCCCCAGGCCCTCCAGCGCTGTCACCCACTTGGTGCCTCTTCTGCTCAGGAAGGGACCTTGTTTGTGTGTGTGCCTTGCTCTGCCTTGCCACAGGTCCTGAGAGTTTTCTTCCTCCCCACAGCTGTTTGGAGCTTTTCAAGTACTTGGAAAGGGTCCATTTTGCCAGAGCTGGGATCTTATTTCAGCCTCCAGCTTTGCTTTTTGTGTGCAGCAGGTTGAGGTCTTGAGCTGCTGTACCGAATGCTGCCCACTCCCATTGGCACCATGGCTGGCTTATTGTCATCTCCAGGAGCTACTGCTGCTTTCCTACCCCAGCTCTGTTGGCTGTAGATTGTCTAATCTACAAAATGGTGGCCCATTTGAGAGCTGAGCACCCTTAGATGGTTCAGTTCCCTGGCTGGGAGGGGAATTCTGCAGCACTGTCCCAGTCCCAGGGCTGCACAGGGGCAGCAGGGAACCCCCATTGCAGGCATCAGGAACACAGCTCCTTGCATTCCCCTTCCCACACTTCTGGAGAGAGACCTGTAACATGGGTTTTGGCTGCACTGTGTCCAGCTGGTGAGGCATGAGAAAACTTGCACGGGTGTGAAATGGCTCGTGCTGCTCATCCCTGGAGCATCCACTGCACGGCTCCGGAGCGAGCGAATGGCAGCGGTGCAGCGAGGGAGGCGGCTCCTCCATCACCCTGCTTCAAGGACAAGAAGCTGGAGGTTAAGGAAAAATAGGCCACATCAGCGATATTTCAATTCCTCTTGGAAAAACTTTGATGTGAATAGATACAGAGTGTTTATTTTAGCTGCCTGTTCTCACAAGAGAATCAAGCACAGCACAAAAATAACTTGGTTATAACTAAAGGAAGAGCAACCCTTGCAGTTTAAATGCATAAATAATGGAGATGGTTTAAAATAATCTGGAAACATGTTTCCTCTCCCTCCTCCCCACATGTTCAGTCTCATGATATAAGAAATGAAAATGAGCTGTTTGAAGTGCTGCTGTGTTTCTGTAAGTGTTTTACAGGTCTCTCTCTGAAAACCTCTTCAGGTTTCCCTCTGCTCACCTGACAAAGCCGAGATGTGTTCCTGGCAGAAATGGGGTTTGGGAGGTTATTGAGATGCTTTCCCACCTTAACCTGCAGTCCCTTCAGTAGGAAGAGTCCTTAGAAATGAGCAGGCATGTGAGTGTTTTGAGAATCCAAAGAAGGCCTGGGGTGTAATATGTAAAAAACAAGTAAGTAAAGCTTTAGCTGTCTGAGGGGAAAGATGCTGTACTGGAGGAAGGTGAGGAGGAATCCACTCATTTGATTTTGCAGAAGTGAAATAATAAACTGGATTAAATTCCCCCATCAACCACCCTTCCCCACCCAATGCTGCAGTTGCTGCAACCTAAACTTTTCCTCCAAACAAAGATCTTCCTGGAGTATTAATGGCAGTGCTTTACAGGAGTTCTGTGCCTATAAATAAGCTGACAGATGGCTGTAGTTTCTGATGAACCAAATTCAGTTTCATTGATGAATCTGTTTTCTCCCTGCACCAAAGGACAGGCACAGCTGTGCTGATCAGCAGCTGCTCTTGCACAGACCTGATTTCCACAGGCACATCTGCCTGGCGAGGAGGTGATCCTGGCACTGCTGCCATGGGGAGGCTGGGAGGGAGCTGGCCTGGTGTCTCTGCTAAGGCAGGATGGAGAAGCAGGGCAGCCAAGGGGTCTCCATCTGAGAGCTGAGGCACTGGGAGGAGTCTGACCTCGTGGTCCCCATTGCAGTCACGCTGTTAAAACAACACGGTGTGGGTGAAATCAGGGACTTCAATGGGAAATTCACAGAGCTGACCTCTGCTCACGGTCCCCAAGGCTGTATTACTGGAACTGATTCACGTGGGCAGAGCCATTGGAGGCAGCAGGTTTGCAGCACATGGGGCTGGGACTTGGGAACAAGCAACCCTTAGTCCTGTGCCTCTTTCACACAGCAGCTGCCGAGCTCCAGGTCAGGAGCTCAGAGTGCCCCAGAGGCACATCAATGGGGTGTCACAGCTGGAATCTCCTCCTCTCTGTGCTTCCTCTCCCAGTTATGATCTTGATGAGGCACAGCACCATATAATGTTGATTTCCTCCCCCACACCCCTCTGGATTTACATTTATTCATATGCCATGTTCTGCTTTCACCTTTCCTGTGGCTTCTCCAAGAAGATTGCTTGTATTAGTTCTCTGATAATGTAAAGGTCAGCAATGAAAAGAGCTGTGGGTTTGGGTTTTTTTGCCCTGAGGCAGAGGAAGAGCTCTGTTCCAGACTCTCAGCTTGCAGAGAGCTGGGATGTTTTGAAAAATTGTTTCTTATTTTGGACTGACTGGGGATGGAGCTTGTGATTCTCTCCTATGACCTCTCCCTGGAGCGCAGAGATGCTGCCATGTGTGGTTAAAATTTAACATGCTTGAAATAGTTCCTCCAGGCGAGCTGTGGGACTCAGCCTTCCTCAGTTCTGGTCCTGTGCCAGCTGCCTGTTCCCCTGGAATCGCCTCTGGGCTCTAGAAGAGAGACCAGAGTCCCCTCACTGTGCCTTCTGTGGGGCATCATTTGCACTGCAGTCAGATGAGATGTGACTCTTCCAAAAGGGACTGTGCATGTTTGGGGTCACTGTCCAGATAAAAGCTCACAACTTCCTGCACATGAAAATTGATGACAGAGTTAGAGAGTCATAGAATGGCTGAGATTGGAATGTTTTTCAAAGGTATTCCAGTTTCAACCCCTGCCATGGGCAGGGACACCTTCCACTACCACAGGTTGGTCCAAGCTTGTTTCAACCTGGCTTTAAACCCTTTTAGGGATCCAGGGGCAGCCATAGCTTCTCTGGGCAACCCTCACAGGGAAGAATTTCTTCCTAATATGTAAAATCTACCCACCCTCTGCCAATTTGAAGCCATTCTCTCTTGTCTGGTCACCATCTGCCATTCTCCAAGTCCCTCTCAGCTACACCATGGGAGTGTTGTTGTAAACTGGGTTAATCAGCACTCTCCTGTTCAGTCTGGTGCTAGAGCTGAGCTCAGCTGCCAGCGAGGGAGAAAGCAGAGAGATCTGCACACAGCTTGTAGGGCACCTCCTTGTGCCAGGCTCAGCTCTTCCAGTTTGTTAAAATAGCCATGTGGTTTGTGCAGGTAGCCAAGAGCTGCTCAAAATGCACTTCCAGGTGTGCACTGGAATGGCTCGGCATGACCTGAACACACCACTGGGCTCTCAAATCACCCTGTTCTCCACGAGCCCCTTGTGCAGCTGGGCTGAGAGCATGTCCTGGCATGGGGAAACACTGCTGCCTTCTCCTGCAGGATGCAGTCAGAGCTGTGTGTGGAATGAATGACTTTAAAGCTCTCTTGGTTTGCCATTAATGAATTTAAAGTTTTGTTCTTGCTGGGTTTCTTTCCAGCATGGACTTCCATGATGTTGGAGTCATGAATGTCATAGCCTCATCTCTTGCTTTCCTCTTGCAGCTGAATTAAAAATAAAACCAGTTTCCTGTGCTTTTTTTTTTTTTTAAATCCCACTTGGGTTTTTACTCTGAACGAACTATTTATTGTGCTAATTATGGTGAATAAAGGGAAACAAAGAAAATGTTCTCTATGCACCTGCAGGAAGAGAATCAGGATGGACCAGCCCTGGCTGGGATGGGCTCTGGACCCAGGCACCTGCCCATGTCCCGAGTCTGAGCTCTGTTAAACTCCCAGCAGCAATCTTGTACTGTTTGATAGCAATCTTTTCACAAAAATAAATAGAAACAAAGTAATAAAAAGCAGAAGTTCAAAACTTGATTTTGAAATCTGATTACACTTTTAATCTTAGTTTGACTTTTTACGATGCATGTTCTTATGCAAAGGTGCTGCCACATTCCAGTAGAGGAGGAACAGGTGTGTGTGGCTCGATGCCCTAAGGACCTGAGCTTTTTAACCTTTGGGGCTCGCCAGGAATATTGGATATTGCCCGTCTGCATAACATAATGCTTTTGTGCATAAATACAGGTCTAGGGCTGGAGCCAGACAGCATCACAGAAAATGAGGGTGCTTGCCTTGAAAAATAGAGCTGGAGTCTCCTTCCCGCGACCCCAGCAAAGAGCCGTGAGCGGTTTCAGCTTCTCTGGCTCGCTGCAGGCTGGAGCCGAACGCGGCATCCCGCCCGTCCTGCCCCGTCCCGGCCCGTCCCGCCCCTCCTGCCCCGTCCGGCCCCGTCCCGCCCGTCCTGCCCCGTCCCGGCCCGTCCTGCCCC
>VWZV01001720.1:418726-444823 GCA_013397155.1 Irena cyanogastra | reverse complement strand
CCCGTCCCTCCCGTCCTGCCCGGGGCCGGCTCACGGCTCCGCCCCGGCCCCGTGCGCGCTGCGGCTGCCGGCAGCTCCGAGCCCTTCCCGCTGGGACAGCGGGCAGATTTACGGGGATCTGTGGGAAGGGGGAATGACCTTTCTTCTCTCCTCTCCAGAGAAGAGCAGTGCTCAGCCCATCTCCCGCTAGATGTCACGGCTGGGGCTGGGTTGGGGCTGCTGGCGCTGCCGGAGCCAAAACGCCTCGAGAGGAAAAATCCCACCCTTTTTCCAAGCTCTATGGCAGTTCGTAACCAACACCTTATAAAAAAAAAAGCCATACAATTATTTACATTCCTTTAAAAGGGGGCAAAAAGACAGGTGTGGGGGAGTATTTGAAAAAGCACAGGCTCCTGGCAGGAGAGGGCACTGTGTACTCGGCTATACAATGTGCAGCTGGGACCGGTGTATTTCAGGTGGAAAGCTGTGCAGCCGCAGAGCAGGCACCCCACTGCCCCCGGGGTGTGACCAGCCCCATGCCGTGGACAAAAGCTCCGAGGGCAAAGCTCGTGAGCTGCTCCTGCTCCCCTTTCCCACGCTGGTTTGGGTTAAAACCTGCTCTGTACCTGATGTTGAGTTGCAGGGGCAGAGGGGCTGCCGAGGGAATGGGCTAGGATGAAGGCAAAGCCAGCATGGGGAGGTGGGAAACAAGGTGGGAAACAAGGCTTCATCGTAGGCAGCATCTGCACCGCTCTGCAACAAAAGCATCCTCACCAAATATATGCAAATACCTTTAATTTGAGATTAAGCAACTGTATTTGAGATTCGGCAACTGTATTTTGTATCATAACCATAATTTAACCTGTTTGCTTTGATGTAGAGTTTCTATCTGAGGGAAATGGAGTTTCACTGGAAATGTGTGTTCAAATTAACTCTCTTATCCTTTGTTCTCTTCTCTAAAATAACTCCTGTTGTGTTATAATGGGGGGAATTGCTTGGAAGGAACCCTCCCAAACCACTTGTCTCATGGACTTGGCTTTTAATAGAGGCAGCTTTGATGCAATTCCCTACTTTAGTTTTATTTTAGCTCTACAGATTTGCAAGGAAGGATTTAAAGTATTGGGTTTGCTCAGCACTAAAGACAAACTCAAGACTTTCTTGTGCTCTCAGAATGACCCTCAAACCCTCACAGGGAATAGCCTGTTCAGTTCAGCATTTGTATTTCTGCTGAACACTAATGGGAGCTGCTGGTGTTCAGGCTGCCATTCAGTTTTCAAGATTTTATTTCCCTTTCAGGTTCTTCCCAAGGCATGTTTCCAGGTGGGACTTTTGACTTTGCATAAGGACAAGGCTTTGACTTTAAACGGGGGAAATGCTGAGAGCTCCTGGGATCCCTCTGGAAGTGATCACTGGAACAAATGCCTGCTGCTGGCTCGAAGGGAGCTGTCGTGTTCAGCTGCATTTTGGATGGTGTCTATAAACACAGCAGCTGTCTGCATGCAAACGGGACTTTCCAGCAGTGCATAATATGAAAAGAATCTTATTACCCATTAAAAAAAAAAACAAAAAACAGAGAAGTCAAGAGAGGCTCAAAGAGCTCGGATGATGCCAGCTTCCTATCAGCTCCAAGAGCAGTCTAGACTCCCGGAGAGCCATCAGACTGATGTGATGTGCGTGAGGCATTTGCAGCTCTGTGTGCCTGAAAGACAGCTGGGGAGGGAGCTTTCCTCCAGGGACAGGCACAGCTCCTCAGGGCTCCTCTGTCCCTGTCCCACTTCTCACCAGGCCTTCTCTCCTGCCTGGGTTGGGGTGCCAGGGGTCACCTCTTCAATGAGGCACAGCGTGTGATGATGACTTTTAGTGCCGTTAACCTCGCCTTGCTCAAACCTCAGGAGTTTTTGCAAATGCTCCTGGGGCAGGGCTGTGGTCACATCGTTCCCTGTGGCCATGGGAAGGGCTGAGGCTGTGGGAGCTGCAGGGACACTGTCAGGAGCTCGGACACCTCCACTGTCCCCTGCCCTGGGCCTTTCCTCAGGGTGGTGAAGGAACAAAGCCAAGGTCTGACCCCACTCCCAACATTTCCCCCAGCCACAAGCTGCTCTCCCATCTGCTTCAGAAGCTGCTGTGCTGGGATACCCCAAGATGGGGCAGCTCATTCTGCCTGGGACCATTTCTTAGTCAAGGTCCCCACCACCTCCTGAGCCAGGCTGCTCTTTGGGGCAAGAATAAACCATCTCCTAATTGCAGGATTCAATTTGTAAAACATTACAAAATTTTGTGGAAAAAAACCCCAATGCCTTGCTTTTCAGCAAGTGATTTCCTTACTTGAGTACAGGGATCTAAGTGGGTTTTCTGCCATCCCTCACAGCTGAGCTGTGGGATGGATGCCATGGGGAAAACTTGGCTCTGCCTGCACTGAGGAGGTTCCCAAAAAAGAAATACCAAAACACCAGAGGAAAGACTGCTTTCATGATAACTTCTGGCCCATCCAGAGGGAGAAAATGCCAGGAATTTCCCAAGAATATCTGTAGTCTTTGACTTTGCAGCTGAACTCTAGAGCTGTCTGGGATGGAGGAGCACCAGAGACTGCAGGTGTCCTGCCTCTCAGACCCGGCATTTCTCACAGGGCTCTTCTTTTAACAAGATTCAACAAAATTTAGTTGGTGCTTCTGGGTTTTTTAATCTTCTGGTTTGTGTTGACAGGAGTATGTTGGGCTTGATTCATGGCTTCACTGTTTGAATGTTACAGGGGGAAAGCAGCAAGAAAAGGGGAGGCTTATGGAAAACTAGCAGTTCTTTGCTGTCATTTTTGGAAAATACAGCACAAAATTCAAGCAAAGGTACTGGAGAAAGAGAGCAGAAGAGAGATATGTCACTTAACGTGTTATTTTTCCTAGGCAAAGCAAACAGGTAGCAGAAAACACTGGAAGGAATAACTCCATGTTCTTATTCAAACTGATTAGTAAAATCCATATTAAAAATGCAGTGAGTGATCGCTTTAGGGGGCTTAAAATTATGGCCCAAAAAAGCCCTGAGAACTTGCTGGTTTGGAGGTACATGACTGACAGTGGTTCCTGTGTAATCACTGCCCTGTGACCATGACTTTGCTGTTCTCTGCTCCCAGGGCTGAGCTTTGTGCTTCACTGCAGGGCTGGGATCTCCCCTTGGCTCGGGACCCTGCCTGCAGGGCCGGGGATGCTCAAGGTGAGTCAGTGCCTCCCTCTCACCTCACTCCCCTTCCATAGGGGGTTTTCATGGCTGGAGGGGAGCATGAGGAACCAGGGGTGCCTGGTTCAGTCCACATGAGGGCAAATTTTGGTGAGAATAAAGATAAACAGTGAGTGAGCCCTGTCCTGCTCTGATGCTGCCAGGGAGGAGGAGGCTGAGGCACAGCCAGTGCTGCAGGGCCAGCCTGGGGGACAGAGAGGGACAGCAGCATATTAGACCCTCTGATTCAATCATTTTTTCCTAAATGTCACTTGAAGAGAGTGGTCGTAATGTTGAGTCATTACCAGCCATTTGCATGTACAATAACAACAGGGAAAAAGATCAAAAAATCAATACAAGGATCAATGGAGAGCTCCCTGCTCTGGGTCTTTTGCCTGGAGCTTATCATTAGCAGACACTCACAGAGCAGAGTACTATCAATTAGAGGAAGCACTGGCAGTCCAGGGGAAATGACTGGCAGGTGGAAAATCCTTGTATTTTTTAAACTGAGTTTTTGGAGGTGGGCTTGTTTTCCCTTTCACTTCTGGGCTCCTTGGTGTCCTGAGTGAAGCATCTCCTTCTCACCTGTGTTTTGAAGAAAGAGTTTTCTCACCTGGAATGATGGGAAAGGATGGCTTTCCAAAAGATGTGAGGAAAAGCCAGGGACGGCTCTGCTTGAGCGTAACCCCCCTGAAATCCCTGGGCAGCGAGCCTCTGATCCTCCTCTCCTGCCCCCTTTCCCCCAGCACTGCTCACAGCCCGGTGTGGCACAGAAATAACAAAGATCTCTGTTGGTTTTGCAACAGCAGGTGATGGATTTCCAGGAGAGGGGGCTCTGGGAAGGCAAAGCATTCCCTAAGTGCTGCTGGAAGCCTCAACCCTGGCCTGAGCAGGACCTGGGCCAGGTGGGTAAAATGAACACCAACCTTGGCTTCCACGCAGTTGGAGTAACTTGCATTGAACCCCCAGGAAAAAGCCTTGTCCCCTCAGCTGTCCCAGGCTTTGGCATCCTGCCATCCCCAGCTCATGGCACCATCCAAGGCAGGGTTGGTGCTGAGGCCTTTGGCTGCTCCTCCTTGACCACTGGGAAATGGCTCTGTGCCAAAATTCAGCTCCAGAGCCCCCAGCCCACCCACTGCAAAGAGCAGTTAGAGATCAGCAGGGAGGAAAGTACACAATTAACTGCAAAAAAAATAAAAAGAAAATCCAGTTATTTTGCTCATTTTTGACAGTTCTGTGGGCTAAAATGAAGACAAAATGTAGCAAATGTGTTTAGGGACAGCTGTGTCAGGGCCATGCTGAGGTGAGGCTGTGCCAGGGCAGGGCAGGAGCTGCCCATGGCTTCGTGTTGGGGACAACTCACTGGATCTCAGGCTGAGGGTGAGGACCTCAGCAAGATTTATTTTTTCTTTGCATTTTGGGGGAAGAAAAATGTGTAAGACTGTACACAATCCTGCCTGGACTGGCTGAGCTGTGAGCCTGGCTCTTGGCACTCTGTTTGTTTTGTTGTCTGTGGTTGTGCATTCATTTTAATTAAGAAACAAATGCTGAAACCACTTTTGAGATACTCTTCCTCCTCTGCATCATGATTTAGCTGATCCCAGGCAGCCTCTATTAGGTGGCTTTGTATTTTGGGGTTTTTTTCTTACTTGCTATTACTACCATGAAAGCATTTCTAGGCCCCAGGGAAGACGGGGGAAAAAATCTCTTTAAAACCAGCAATTATTCTTAGTAAAATATTCTAAATAATTCATTGCTTACTGGCTGTAGTGCACTATTAAATGCCTTTTAGCTACTACTTGTATAAACTCTTAAAGCCCTGGTTCAAAGCCAAGCTCAGGTTAATGATACAGAGATTTCTATGGGAAGCTCTGTGTGTCCCATAGAGCAGCTCCTGCAAAAGCCCCACGGAGCTGGACACAGAGAGGTCTGTGTGGGCAAGTGTTGTGTCACTGGACTTGCTTTTAACCAAATTGTCAGGATTTCTGGACCTAGGAAGTCTCCTCATTCTTGCCCAGCTTCTGGAGAAGCTGGGTGGACAATGTGGTGTGGACTGTATTGGTGTAATGCCCTTCTAACAGAAACCCAGGGGATTTAGGAGCATGACAGCTGCCTCTCCAGCACAGCATGGAAGAAAGGGCCACAAATGTGAAGCCAGCAGTGGCTCAGTTCAGCTGCCTCTCCAGCAGCCTGTTCTCCATCCATGCCCACTGGAGGTAAAGGAGAGTCCTTGGCAGGCTGGGCTCAGTGCAGTGCCCATCAGTGTGGTGTGAGGGTGTTTTTATTTTATTTATCATATGCCTGCCCACTTCTGTCATGTATTTGTTTCTGTTTGGTTCAATCCTAACCCAGAACTTCAGCCCCTAAATCTGATCCAGATGAGTCCTTACTTGTCTGACAAAAACTTTACCTCAGCACTGGTAGAAAACTGTTGGAGAGGGCTGATCTGAGCACAGCATTAGACCTGAGGCATCTGCCACCAGCTCATCTCTTTGAGCATCACTTTTGGGTGCAGCTATAAAGAAAAGGCTGAAAGATACTGAAGCATGAAGATTTAAATTTACATTTCCTACATAAAGCTTTTTTTAAATTGCCTACTAGCAGATATTAGCATCTCCTTGCATCCTTAACATCTGGTAAAAAGGAAAAGCTATGACATGGCTCAGCAGCCATCAGGTACAGCAGATTCCAAGGCCATTTCCATCAGCAATTCAAGCAGTGCCCGTGCAGTCTGTAGGATGGGACATATTTCCAGGAAAAATGGCTGGCAGAACCAATTAAAGGTTTTCCAGTTTAAATGATGAACATTGCAGAGTTTCATCAGGCATGGAACTGTTTATTTTGACATTTCAAGTGAAAATAGTCCAATTCATGATTTAAACCTTAGAGCTCTTTGCAGAGCTCATCCAGGTTAGTGTCCAAGAAACAATAATTTGCTGCTGGACCTGACAAACTCCCCTCTCAGCTGCTGGCCCTCATCCAGACACTGCTCACCCCATGGCACTGGGATCTCTTCCCTCAGATCAGCCACAGGCTGGGATTGCAGGGCTTGGCTCGGGGTGCTCTTTGGGAACAAGCAGACACAACCTGAGCTCTGTTCCCCCGAAAGTCTCCAAGTATTTCACAAATGGTGACCTTCACTTTATCTCTTGGAGGTAGGTAAATAGTAATATACTAATTTTACAGATGACTAAACAGCGTGGAGAGTTTAAATGATTTGGCCAAGGTCAGAGCAGCCAGCAGTGGGGCTGGGAGGAGATCCAGTCCTGCTAAATCCCATCACCTCCTCCCAGAGCCCTGAGCAGGCCCTGCCTTTCACAGAGCTCAGTGGCTTGGCCTTGAATTTAAATGGATCTCAATTTCATTTACAGCAAACTCCAGGATATAAACTGGGGGTTTCAGAGCAAATCTTTTATCTGGCCATTTTTAAAGGACTGTGTCATTTAAAATTGCACTTGGCAGAAATCAGGCTCTTAGAAATCAGAAAATAAGCTGCCTCCTGAATGACAGCTATGAGGGAATGGGTGAGTTAAGGGATTAATTTGTTTGATTAAATCTTTAAAGAGTTTACTGAGAGTGCAGACAGGCCTGCAGATTATAGCATGGGCGCAGTGGTGGGCAAAGGAGTTATTTAGATAGAGCCCACGTGCTATCTTTCATTTTTCTCAGTCTGTAATTACTTTCAAGTAAAATAAAAGCAAAACCACAACTGAAGCTGCAGAATTAGTTACCATCCTATTTTTGCTCCTGCAGGATAATAAAATAGTGTGAATGACTGATGGAAAAAGTGCTTCCTTCAGCCACTAGCACCCTGACATGGGAGCTCCAGGGGGAAATCAGGGCCACAGCCCAGATGGGCTTTTGGTAAAATCCTTTTTACTTTCCCAAACATTAAGGCAATCACTGAAAGCACACGTTCAGGATAGGAACAGGTTGAAGACACTGGAGTTTTTGATCATGGTAATGAGTTTTCCCATTAGGGCTGGGAGGCTGGAATGCCCCATTTGTCCCCAGGTTTTGCTGAGCCCCTGGGAAACTCTGCAGGAGCAGCTTCTGACAGGGGTGTCTGTGTCACTGGGCACTGGCTGCTGCACACAGGCACTTTTATTTAAACCAACAGTAATTCATGTAGTGTTTTTCTTATTTTTTTTCTATGATATGCAATGCAGCAGGAACCCAGCAACACAGGTTTCTGCTTGGTTTGGTGACTCTGAAGGCAGCAGTTCCCTGCCAGCCCTCAGGCTGCAGGCAGTGGCAGAGCAGCAGCTAAAGGAGCTGGTCACTCACAGAGGCTTCTTCCCAGGACTGGGAGGCTTTTCACAAAATGCTGACCACGGGAGAAGGTGCTGCTAAGCAGGAACACCCCCCCTCAACCAGCCTTTCGTGGGACACATTAGGAACAGGTGGGGCTGGAGCCTCTCTCTGCACCCTCTGGCCCAGGAGTGCCCTCAGCTGCATTAATCAGGGCCACTTAATCAGGGCCAATAAATCCTTTGCCCAATTTGCCATTAGCTACCCAGAAACAGCTGGGAGGAGCTTGTTACAATTTAGCACTCCACCTGATGGTCCTGGGGTGGGTATAAATAAGGGACAGCCCCTAAATTCCAGCGTTTGCAGTGAGGTTGGAGGTGGGCTGTGTTTATGGAATATGAGTAAAGATTTTTGTCTCAATTGCAACCTTTGAAGGGCTGTGAAGCTGCTGAGCTGGACCCTTAAGCTGCCTAAAGGAAATATCAGGTGAGAAAAATGAAGTGTTTTAACATAAGACTCTACAGAGGAGCTACAGGTGTTTAAATGCCTCACCAGGCACTTGGCAATCTTGTGCTGGGCTTGTGGAAGGCTTGTGTGTGGGGTCAGCATCTGCCTTGTGAGGATGATGGCTCAGGCTGGGTGGCCACGTGGTGAAACATTGAGAGTGGGATCCACACAGGCTGTGTCCCTGGGGCCAGCTGTAAGGAGTGCTGTCCTCAGCAGCCCCTGCTCGGGGTCCTGGCAGCAGTGTCTGCCCCATGCCCCCAGGGAGAGCTGTTGGAGGGGTCCCTGTGTGTGCTTTGCTCTGCTGAAGGCTGCAGGTGACTGCTCTGAGGGAACTGCTGCCATATCCTGAAAGTTTGGGAGCCTCCCCTAAAGCTTGAAAGCACCATGGAGCTGAGGGGCTGGGTTCCTTTTGGAAACATTTGGCATGGGAAAGGGTGGAAGTGCCAGAGGATGCTGTTGCTGTCCTAGGCTTTCAGAAACCTTGGAAGGGCTTGGTTGCAGGTGGCAGCTCAGAGCCTTCCCTCTGTGCTGGGGTCCACCAGTCCCTGCTGCTTTGTTCCCTCCTGTCTGATTGATGAGGTAGGGCTTGGTTGGTGTCCCCTGTGAGCCCTGTCCACACAGATGTGCTGTGTGCCCACCTGCTGGGCTGGGCTTGCTTGGTGGGGGTGATGTTTCCCAGCAGTGCTGAAGCATCACTGCACTATTGACAGAGCAGCTGATGGATGTGAACATCACTCTTGCTTTTTATTTGCAATTAATGCTGGGTTTGTGCCTTGAACTTTTGTTTTTTTCAAAGCACGCAGACCTGTTCTGAACCATTAACCTGACAGCCAGTGAGCAGTAGCCTTTATTTTGTTGTTTTCAAAACAATAGAAGCCCTTTTCTGGAAAATGAATGGATCAGGTTATTAAAGTCCTGCAGGAGCACTGTGGTGAGGCACTGAAAAAACAAGGTCCTGCTCTTAATCCCAACTGAAGACAGCAGAGCTTTGCTGGCTTGTGTCAAGGCAAGAGTCTGACCTGCTGTTCTGGGTTTGCTCTGGGAAAGGATGTAGCTGGGTTGGTGTTTGAGAAATTCCCACTTTCCTCATGTACTGATTACCTGGGGGTACTATATGGTTTGTTTGACAAATGGTGTGTTCACTGTAAAATGGCAGATTTTCAACACAAGCCCTGTCCTGTAATATTTCCCACATCTGATGATGCACAAGTCTTCTAGCTTGGTCAGGGTGAAAAGGAGCTGGGTACACAAAACATATAAACTTACTCAAATTTGAAATTCCTAGTGGAAATTTAAAAATTGTGAGCAAGTTCTCTCTATCTTTGTCAAAACAATGGTGGTAGGACAAATTCAGAATATCTCTCCCCAAGAGCAGCAGAGGCTCCAAATTTACATGGTGTTACTCAGAGCAAGATGAATCTTTGCAGCAAGTCTTTGCAGAGCAAAGAGTTCTGGTGCAGCAAATGGCCCTGAGCTGTAATTTAATTGCAGTTCTGACTTTTATTGTTATTATTCCAGAAGCAGCTTGGACTCCTGTGCTATTCTGCTGTTAAATGCATAAATAGGCAACAGTCTGGCAAGAACAAGCTTATGGTGCAAAAAGAAATGTCCTGGGGGCCTGAATGTCTCTGGGATAAAATTTAAACTCAGTTTTTTCATGAGTTCTCCCAAGCCCTTCCCTGAAGGAAGGGATGGGGCAGAGGAGCAGCAGGTAACATCCCTGCTCCCACTGAGAGCGTCGCTGCCATTCCATGGCTTTGGGTTGTAGGGAGAACTTGTGAAACATCTGGGTGGCACAACCCAAAAATGCACGAGATGCAGCATGGAGGCAGAAACAAATACAAAGCTATCATATTTTAGTTCAGTTGTAAAGGCTGAATCACTTGAAGAGAGAAAGGGAGTTACAGTACTTTGTCCTTGTTTGCAGGTTTAAGTGTACCCCCCCGATCTTCTTGTAACTGCAGTATAGGTATTTAGCAAAGCATTAATCTTGCTTGTCAGTAATAACATGCAAATTAGACACCTGCTCTAGGAATCTGTAGTGCTTTGTTCCATTAGATGGTATTGACATGCCAGGTATTTGGACTTTAATTCAGAAAAATGATGCCATTTTCATTTATCTCCCCTAATGAAGAATGAAGGTGTGCACTGATACACAGCTGCCCACAGTAATGCACCTAAAAGTGAAAAACAATACTTAATATAGCCACTAAATTACATGTGACATCTCATTTAAAGATAAACAGCCTGAAGGCATATGTCCAAGTGGCATTGATGAAATTTTTAAATGTTCCTTTGAATTTTCATTTAAGCACCAATTTAGTAGTGAAGGTGCTGTGCTGGCTGGGAGATGTAGTGTGTTGCTGCTTTAATGTGAGCTGGAAGGAGAAGCAGGAGAAAGCTGCAAGTCCTGAGGGATGTGGATATGGATTGGCCCAGATGTTCCTCTCTGCTCACACGGGGAAAGAGGAGCTGTGGCCATGAGATGGGTGGAAGCAGGTCTTGTGCTGTGAGATGTCAAAGCTGTCCCCACCTGCAGTGACAGTGCTGCCAGAGGCTGGGCACAGCACAGGGGCCTTCAGCCTTGCAGAGCTCTGAGTGACTGTGAATGTCCTCTGGTCTTGTGAGCTGCAGGCTGGGCACTGCTGAGCCCCCACTCTGTCACATCTGACCCCTTTTGCACAGCTTACTCTTCAGCTTTCCATTGTTTTCTGGAAAAGCTCAGATTTACATGGGAAAATGTGAATACAAGGAGGAATGGCTTCAAACTGAAGAAATTCCTCTCTATGAGAGTGGTGAGACACTGACACAGGTAGCTCAAAGAAGCTGCAAGTGCCTCATCCCTGGAAATATTCAAGGCCGGGCTGGATGGGGCTTGGAGCAACCTGGTCTAGTGGAGGGTGTCCCTGCCCATGGCAGGGGGGTGGAACTGGATGATCTTTAAGGCCCCTCCCAGCCAGAATCATTTTATTATTCTATTAAATGTTCCTTATCAATTTAAACATGGAAATTTGGTCCTATTTTCCATCTTAGCAGAAAAAGCCCTCTATGCATTTGAAACATGTTTCTTACTTGCTTTTTCTTCCCCACCATCTAAGTAATCTAAATTTGTTCACTGTTTTTTCCGTGAGCTTTCCAGACAGGTTTTGTTTTCCTCTGGACCTGTTAAGATTGGCTTTGCTGTGCCATGCCCAGCTAGACACAGTAGCTGAGCTGAGGTTCTTCCTGTGCAAAACAGAAGGAAGACCCCTTTTGTAGAGTTCTATTCTGGCCCACATTTTCAGCAGAGCTTCATCTGTGGCTTTGCTGGTGTGGGCAATCTGGCTGTCAAGAAGCAAACCTTGTTTGTGTGTGCAGTTGGGGCTTTTGGGGATCTTCCACAGCTGGTTCCTAGGGGCAGGCCCTGGGGCAAAGCATCGTGTGACAGAAACAAAGACTTCCAGAGGGAAGGCACACAGTGCTGTATTCTCCTGCCGATATTTGCCCATCTCTTGAAGTGACTGCTTGAATGGTGTCTCTATAATGTTTTTTCATTGCTCTTTTTGGATGAGAACCTTTGATTTACTTTCAACTAATTTTTTTTGAAGGCTGCTCCAGAGACGAGCTCTGTGTTTTATTTTTGTCCAGGTCTCCTGAATTTGTGCCAGACATTTTTGTTTGCTTGCTTGTTTTCCCCCATAAGGCAGCTAGCAGCAGTGGGAACAAGCTCATGCCGAGGGTGCTTTTATGGCCAGACACTGAACACACAAATGGCCAGGCTGCAGCTCTTCAAAAGCATCCAGCAGCATGAAAAAGTCATGCTGGAGGCAAACAGCAGGCACTGCTAGACCATTCCCTCCAAATCTTTGATTAGTCACATTTAATGGGATTTCTTCTCATGCTTTTGAGCTGTTCAGCAATGCTGGAGCTTGACCAGCATTCATGGTCACCCACTACTGG
This sequence comes from Irena cyanogastra, assembly GCA_013397155.1. Classification (NCBI taxonomy): domain Eukaryota; kingdom Metazoa; phylum Chordata; class Aves; order Passeriformes; family Irenidae; genus Irena; species Irena cyanogastra. Next base: position 432,940 of record VWZV01001720.1, on the reverse strand, counting down.
CTCCAGCCAACCTCCATACAGGCACTGAGTGTTTGTGTCTCCTTGGTAGATGCCAGGCTCAAGCTAAGACAGCTCTCAGCATTTCTTGGTATTGGGGTCATTAGGATCCAGTTCTGGGAAAGATAGCATGCTTCTACTTGCTCAGTCTTGATTTTGATCAGGAGAAGACTTGGTGTCATTGCATCATTCCTAAACCCTCCCTTTTGGCTTTTTTTTAAAAGAACATAAAGCAATTTGACACAACAGGCTGTGCTTTGTTTTGGGTCTTATTTTTGCATCTTGTCATGTGACAATATCCATAATAAACATAGGCTGGGATTGCTTGTGGAGAATCTACCCTCATTTTTTAATAGCTCCTTTCCTTTTCCTCTAAAGATGTTTAAACCTTACCTTATTAAGAATAATAAAAATGCATTTCCCCTCGCATAAAATATTAAAAGCAGTTTGATGGGTTTTATTGTTTAATAAATAGTTGGCACTCCCGAGGCCCTTTCCAGCAGAGAATAGGAGTATTTCACAATCCTTTCCTGTGTCTGGCTGTGCGAGTTGCCCCCAGCAAAGAGAGCTCTTAATTCACAAAGTCCCTCCCGACCACGTGCAGTTGTCAGCCCCAACGCAACCGCTCTAATCGTGGCTGGCATGAGCTGGCCCTGCTGTTGTTCCAGCCCTAGGGAAGGCAGGCATTTCCATATTTCCATACCCACTGAATCTCTGGCTATTTCCTGATGGAGACAGCAGCCTGTTAGAAGCTGGACCTACTCCACAGACCAAGCAAGAATTGGGTATTTCTGAGAGGCAAATGAGAGCAGGCTCATTTATTTACACCATTGAAGTATCTGTGTATTTCGTAGCTGCTCATTTTCTGACATTGCTGAGACCACAGGACATGAGGTTTTTCCATGTTTCCTCTTGTCCAGCTGGGAATGGAGGCCCAGAGAGATGAGGGGGCTGCTCAGGAGAGCCCAAGGCAGAGCCAGGAAGCCACAGAGGTGCACTGGCACTGTGGCCTCATCCCTGCTCCTTGCTCGTGTTTCCCGGAGCTGTGCATCCCTGTGACAAGTGACATTTAGCAAATCCATGTCAAACTGAGGATTTGTTGATATGATTCTTCTTGCTTGATGGGAGGGGGTGGGGAGGAGGAAGCCTCTTGATTAACAAGAAGGACTAGCAAGAAAAACTCTTTTCTTCAGCAGCAAGTACTTGCAAAAGCAAGAGCTGTGCAGGGGAGTTGGGGCTCTGCTGAGCTTCTTCCACCTCTGTTTGTGCAGCTTCATGGCAGGTGTTGCTGTGGGTCACAGATGATGACTTATTGATGCAGTATTTTGGTGGCCTTGCCTCCTTTCCCCAGCACAGTACAGGTTATTTGGGAATGTTGAGAAGCAGCCCCTGCCAGCCCAGCCTGAGGACAGACCTCTTGGTCCCACCACTCAAGGAAACTTAGATTTCATAATAATATGCTTAAAAGTCACTATTACACAGTTGGTTTATTGGGGCCCTTTGTGTATATTTTCTGGTTCACATGACTCCTCTGGATGGCAAATCCATTGACTGTGGCATCCTTTATCTGCATGTTTATGGGAGATGGTTGCTGAAGAAGGGGGGGGGGTAAGTGATGATCTCAGCTCTCCCAGCTAAGGGAATGGGGTGTTTGAGACTGCTGTAATGAGAAGTGAGCGAAAATGGCAGCAGGGAATAGATTCTTAATTTAAATAATGAGCGCCCTTTGTTGCCTGACAGATGGTCATTTTCTGAGAAATGCAAAGTCTCTTTGGATGGGTCAGATTGCTTGTATTTACATGGAATAATGAGGGAGAGGCACTGGTCCCAACACATGCTGTGTTTTTCACATTTTTCCAGGGGTATTCCCAGCTGTCTTTGAAAAGAGCAGATTTGATCCTCTGCAAACCTTGTGCGAATCTGACCACGAGTTATTATTGCACAAGGAAATCAAACAGTGATGGGGGTGCCTCTGATACTCAGGCAGCTATTATAATGCCCTTTAAGCATCTTTAGTTGCCAGAAAGGAAGCTTGATACTGATGCCAGAAAGCATCTTGGGCCTGAATGTGCCTTTTCTTGTGCAGGGCTGGCTGCAATCTAATATCCAGTTATCTGCACACTGGTGGTGTCACTGGATTTAACTCGTGGGAAGGCAGATGGATGGCAAAGAACTCACTTGGGGTAGGGCACCTTCCTACACACCTCCTCCCTTGCTGCATACACTTTTAATGTAAGAACTAAAAACCAGGCACCCAATACTCTGTTTTAACCATTATTTATTCCACCAGTGATGGGCAGGAGGGTTTTGGGGTACACCAGAAACTTCTTGCTGTTTCATGATATTTTGGGGGGTGGTGGCAGCCCTGTTGGGCATCATGTCTGCTCTGGCTGAGGTGTCTCAGCTGTCCATCTGCTTCTCCGGAGTGTGCAGTTCTTGCTGTCTCATCAAACAGGGCAGAAAGGGAAGCAGCCCGTGGTCCTGAGCCTGTGGTCAGGAGACAAAGATCCTGGTTGCAATGGCTCATTCTCCCATGATGTTAAAGAACTTTGTTGTTTCCTGGTCAAGGTCAATATTTTGTGTACACAAGCATTTAGAAGAGGTACAACACAAAGTAACCTTTGAAGGAATAGTTTGACTATCCTTGAGCTCCCACGGAGGAATTATTAATGGCAATTGTTGACCCGAGCATGGTTCTCTTACTGTTCATCAATCACCACTTAGGCTGAGGTTTTAGCCCAAGCAAGCCCTTGCAGTCCCATTAAGCTTCTCCCTAAACAGCAAGGAAAACAAACACTAGTCTTGAACCCAAAATTTTCTTAATGGCACAGACCGTACTTGGGTTTCTGCCTTTTCTGTATGTGGGTCCCCATTCTGCCCTATTTCTTCCAATGCCAAAGAAGGATGAGGACTTTCTGTGGGTGAAAGTGCAGTGATGACCATATCCCAGACAAAGGAGAATTCAGAAAACAACCCTCCTCTGAACTCTCTGCAGCAGTGCAGGGATAAGTTTTACTATCACACTTTTAAAAACCCCCTGACACCTTCCCAACCCCCGATTCTGAAAGTCTAGAAAGGCATGTACAATTTTGAAAACACTAAAGGCAGTGGCTTTAGTTTTGTTGCTTGGCAGCTGAGAGGTGCTCCCATAAAATTCAGCAGTTTTGTACATCCTCACCATGTGTTCTTTAATCTCGGGGTAGCAATGTGTTTGGAAGAAGCCAAGGCAATCAACACCCATTTTTCACAGTGAATCAACTGCTGGTGTCAAATTCTGGTCTGTGTTTTGCGCCAGAAAAGGCTTCTTGTCACCTAAATTTGGAGCCTGCCATGTCAGGCTGCAAAATCACTTGTTTCCTGGACATGGCCCTAAATTATATACTCCTGGTCAAGTCCTGGAGACTGGAATCAAAACTGTATTGACAGGGTTTTTCCCCTCTTTTGGTTAATTCCTTCCAAAGGTGATTGCCTGCTGTTTTCCATATACCTTGTGCTCAGACTGACGGAAAACAGATTTGGGCAGCATGGTGTCCCTGTCAAGGTATTTGCCACTCTGTTGGCTGATGCTCCTTGCCAAGAGCTTTGTGCATCTGGGAGGGAGCTCCCAAGGACCTCAAATTGCTGGACAGTTTGCAGAGCCCTGGCCTGATCTGTGTGGTTTCCTGGCAGCATGTGGAGGCATTGGCTCTGGCATGGATCAGCTGTTACAGCTCATAAAATATTTTCTTTTTAAAAATGTGTTTTATCTGGTTGACCTGCAGGGAAGTGTGTTTCCCAGTGGCATCCACGTGGACAGGACTTAACAGTCCAGCAGTTGACAGTGTGTAGTATGAGAGGGAGTGAAACCTTTAACCAAAACCAAAGCACAAGTAGTTTTTAAAGGTTAGTGTTCTAAATTTAGCTACAAAGATGCTAAAAGAAGATAGGTAGATGACATAACTGGTCAGTGATCTCACGGGCAGTGAAAAATGTGTGTTAATCCAAAAAAGATGTTTATGATCTTCTGCACCCCCCCACCCTCCCAGGTTTTATTTGTGCTCAGGGATGACAGATGTTTGTAGATGGGGTGGTGATATCCAGGGCTGGTCCACTGGTGTGCAATGGGATGCTTCTAAAGAACCTGCCCAGCTCTGTTGTGCTGTGTGTGAATGCATGGTATTCGCGTGTATAAATGCCAAGGGCTTTCATTACACTTCCAAATATAAAGGAAGCCTTCATTTATCCATGCCCGGAGAATCAGAGAGAGAATCAGCATCAAAGAGAGCCTCCTACTGAAACCATTTGGTGTTATAAAGGATAAAGAGTATCTGGCAGAGGCCTTAGAGGGGGGAAATCTGACAGGCACTCAAGTGCTTCAAGCAGTCCAGCCTCTAGCCTCCAGTTTAAATGCTCCAAGAGGACGATCACAATGCACAGGGGCATTCAGAGCATAAATTGATGTTTTGTCTTTGCCTTTTTTTTTTCATTGCACTAAGAACTTGCCCTGCAGCTCCTGGATTAATTAAATGCTGGCAGTCTACTAGAATAGGGGTAGAGGTGCTCTCCTGCCCTTTGGATGTGTTGTGCAGAGTGGAGTACACAGTGCCCCTAGGAAACCAGCTTGTTCCATTAGGCGAAATCAATAAGGCAGAAATCTCTGTGAAATTCTTGTATTAAGTTATAAATAGACTAACCCCTAAACCAGGTGACAGTGATCATTGCTGTTATGTCCAGGACAAATGCTTGTGGGAGCACTTTGGTCAAAAAGGCATGTGCACTTCTGCAAACCTCAGCTTTGGGCTGCTTCCTGTGGTAGCTGATTTTTCACTCCTTGGGTTATAAGAACAAAACTTTATTTTGCCTGTCAGCTGTTTTCTGGGGTACTTAGTATTACCTGATACACCCATTTGCCCATTTTTCAACCAAAGAGGATAATAAATGATAATAAATTCATGATAATAAATTCATGCTCTCTCCCCAAGAACATTGTCCTTAATGTCTAATTTTCCTTGGTTGCAGCACAGAAATTTTCTTGTCATGCCAGTTTCATCTCAGATCCAAGCTTGGTGGGGCATGAAGAGCTCAAATAGCTCTTCAGCAAGTGCCTCCAGTGCCCAGGCACTGCCTGGGATGAAGCAGCAAGCATGCCATGCATTTACTGTCCTTGAGCAGCCCAGAGTGACACGTGGCCTGCCACCGACATTTTTGTCACTAATCTTTTAATATCACAGTAGTAATTTCTGCAAACACCTCTTGGACTTCTCAGCTGGGGAAAAATCAACAGATTGTTTATTCCTGAAATTGCTGTTCAGGGCTTTGATCAACCTGGTCTAGAGAAAGGTGTCACTGCTCATGGCAGGGGCTCAGAACAAGGTGATCTTGAAGGTCTCTTCCAACCCAAACCATTCTGTTTGTGGTTGGAAGAGACCACAAGGCAAGAGCTTGGACACCACAGGTTTTGATAGGCTCTGAGACTTGCCAGGCCTTTCACTTTCTCTCATGGGTCCTGTCTCCAGCAGCTCAGGAGCTGTTAAAGCAGCAGGTGCCACAAACCCTGATCTTTTTAGGACATGTAACATGGGGGGAAAATGCGAGGAAATCACGATCTTTTCTGTTGTAATTTTCACAGGAGATCAGTCTCCTGCTGCCCCAATCTTGAAAAAATTAATTTATCTATTTAGATGCATGTTGGTTTTCTTATACCTGGTGGGTGGGGCAGGGAACAGCAGAGTCCAACTGTGACATCTGGGGCACATATTGGGCATTAGGAGTGTGGGCAAGGACTGGGTGTCTTTAGTTGGATAGGAGAGTCTCAACAAGAGAAACCCTTAAGAACAGCTGGATAAGTTTAGTCAGAAGGGTTTTCCCTGACTGACAGCCCAGGGGAAGGTTTAGGTCACTTCTCCTGGTCCTTCCCAGGGTTATTTGTCACCAGTGCTGAAGGTCCTGGGCTGTGCAGGGTGCTGTGTTCCAAACGGCTTGTTTTTTTGGAGGTTTCCAGAATAAAAGTCTTCCTTTCAGTTCCTAGAATAAATGGCTTTTGGGAAACATATTTTGTTATGAGGGTCAGAGACTAACACCCTTCCCAGTATCCATAGCGACCTGCCTTAAGAATCTCTGCTTGGAAATCTTGTAATCTTGCTTGGATGCTTTTTGAACAATTTCCAGGAATGTTCTGCTCTTTCCCATTCACAATTACTAAATATATGCTCTGTTTCGACTGCAGACCCTAGTCTATTTTTATATTTATTTCCAGCATATTTTCATTTTTCTACCCTGGGTAGAACAATTTGGTCTCTTCTTAAACCCAAGACCTTACTGCCCCCTCTCCTGCCACTGCCTGATTTTGGCATCACTCACAAGGAATTTATTATTCTGGGGTACTTCTGTGTGGACAAGGACTGTGCCAGCTTCTGATTGACTGGAGACAGACTTAAAACCAGAAAAAAAAAATATGGGCAGGAAAAAAAGGAAATTAGTTGTCCCTACACAAAGGAGTAATAAAGAGTACAGAAGTGCTTTATCCTGTTTGTAAATGGCTAACTGAGTTTCGGGGCAGAAAACACTGTAGTAGAGCAGTGAATTCCTACTTGTGGAACTTTTCTCATTCCTCTGGGTTGAAATAGCCAAAGATCTTCGTGTGGAAGGCAGAAAACAAGTGGCTGCTTGCTTTCCTCTTGTGTGCCCATATTTAGCAGGGCTTTATTTATTTGATTAGGTGCAAGGAATATGGGCTCATTGTTTACACTGCATGAACAAGGATGGCAAGAAAATAGATTTTTATCAGTGCTACTCTTGCCTTTGGTTGCTACCCTGGCCTCTGGAGTATTTATTTCTGCATCTGGTGAAGATTTAAAGGTGGAAAGCAGGATTTGAGAAAATATTCTGAGGCATGTGGGTAGTGAAGGACTATTCAATTTGAGCTGTGTCTTGATTAAGCTTATCTATCTCCTTGTGACCTTGACATGGAAATTCCCCCTTTAAATAATGTTTATAAGTCTCCAGGGTCAAATCCAGGCTTCTGTGATGCAAAACATGACTAATGAAATTACTGTGTCCTGAGCTGACAACATCTTGCTGGGCTGTAAATGGCTGAGCCTAGAGCAGTGCTGGGATGTCCCAGCTCTGCTGGGAACCCACCTCCAGCCTTTGGGAAAGGGTTTAACTTCAGAAAAAATGATGGTTTTAAGTGTGTGTTGAAGCATTGTGCAGCTTCAGTCCCACAGGGACAGCCATGGTTCTGTCCCATTACTCCTCACTAACACCCACCACAGCAGCTGGCTTGGCTCTGCTTAGTTATTTTTCCTCCAGACAAGGACTGTGATCTTTGATAGTGACAGAGGGAAGCTCTCTCAGCAATCCTGGTGCTTTATAAATGAGGGAAAAGGAACCCAAGCCCTGAGTCTGTTACTACAGAAACAAAATCCTTAATCCACCAGGGCCGGATGGTGCAGCAGGAATGCTGACTGGAGTTTCCAGCAGAAAGGCAGGTGAAGGGGTTAAAGACAAAGCTGGTGCTTGTTCCTCCATGGCATTATCTGTATGATTGCTTTTCATATCTTGTTTATTGTGGTTAGCGGAGCAGCTATAATATAGAGCGCTAGATGCAATAAATCTTGTCATTGCAAACAGCACACTTTTCATCAGAGCTCGAGGAATTGCAAGGTAAGCATTCAAAGGCAATCTATAGATTTAATTATATAGAAAGCCTAACCTGTGTGTAGATCTTAAAATAAATTATAACTGTGAAGACTGCATTGTGTTCAGTTTTATTTGTATTACGTGTGTTATCCTGTTCTAGTTGTTAGGAGGACATGGGCAATGGCACTGCCAGCAGTGTCTTCTGTGGTTTTGTATCAGCACTGAACAGCCAAGGATGCTGGTAATTTAAGGGATGAGAGTTTTTCAGCCTTTCTGACAGCTATGTCTATAAATTTACACTCCTGAGCTTTAAAATCTTCTCAGATGCTAATTGTAGCATCAAGAAATCCCATGGGGTAAAGGAAATCATCTCTGATTTTATTTACCGAAAGAGGCCTGTGACCACAGAGCAAAACACTGTGCATCAAAGTGACAGGTCCCAATTGCTCTAATCTCCACATTGTCTTCTTGGCACTGGGCAGGTCACAGCCTGTCCCTACCTAAGGGACACTCTGCGTGTCCCCCTGCCTGGGGCAGGAGTGAGGAGCAAAAAAACCCCACCTGAGTCCCGGGTGTTTGGAATTACAGCAGCTCAGCAACTTTCATTTTCTCCTGACTTGCAGAACCCCCAGCTTGGTGGTGCTGATGTGTGGGCCTGGGTAGGCCTGTGCTGTGGCGCCCCAAAATGGGACTTTCCTCCCCCAGCACAACCTTTGTGAAGGCTGCAGGAGTGCAAGGGGTGACGTGGGGTGGTTTTGCTGAGACTGGCGCTCTTGGGAGATGCCAGTTCAGTGAACTTAGCAAGCTTCTGGGGCCTGAGCTGCTCTGCTTTGGGCAAGGTGTGGTTCAGTGATGGTTTCCCCAGCTGAGGCCTGAGGGGGCTGCTCTGCCCAGGAGCAGCAGAAGTAGGAAATGGAAATGAAGTAGGACTGTTAGAAACGGAGAGATGGATTTGTCATTGCCAATCAGCCACGAGAAAGAGCTGGGTAAGATCAGCTCTGTGGCAAACAGCAGGACATGATCCCTGGCTGGCAGAACCTGCTGTGGCCTTCCCAGCTCAGGGGCAGGGCTGGGGAGCTCCTGGCTGGTAGGGAAATGTGATGTGTCACTGAAGTGTTTCACCTGGACACAGTCAGTGCTGCTTTTGGAGCACTCCTACGGACCATGAGTCAGGATGAGGTTGCCCAACATGGCCTCAGGGTGCATGTTGCTCAGACAGGTTTGTCCAGGAAGGAGTACCAAAAATTCCTGCTGGAGAGAGGCAGAGCAGGCAGTGGATGTGCTCCAAATTCTCCACACCTTTCTCATCAGCAGCCCTGAGCAGGACTGAAAGGTATTTTTGCCCATTTCACTGACTCACTGGTCACCCTGAGCTTAGGGTCTGCAGATGAAAACTGTAAAATTGCTGCCAGTTTATTTCATTATCTTGGGCTGTGAAACGTGACTCAGGAGCTGCTTCACAAGGGATTTTGCTCTTGGTGGCAGAAGGAGGCTCAAGAGTGGTGCCCACAATACCAAAACAGGACTAGGTTTTGGTTCTAGTCCCGTTTCTCACTCATGGCACTGCCCAAAGTCCCCTGGCTCTGCAAACTGCTGAGTTTGTCCAGAGCTTCTGTTCTTCATCCTTTGCTGGACACAAGAATTTCCTATTTTAGAGCGAGGGCTGAAAGAGAAGTAATTGCTAACTATAATGGACTTGGTTAAATGATAAGAGCAACATAAATATGACATAAAAACTGAAAAGCCCATTTTCTTTCATCTCACTTTGCTGAAGTAAACCACATCTGACTAGAAAATGTCTAAAATCAATAAGAGCTAAGCCTCAACAATAAAATACATGTACTTAATTAGCACAAAAGCACAAATTTATTTCCATTCATAAGCAAGATGCTGAGGTTTCACTCCTGCCTCATTGTCAGCAGTATCACTCTCCTTGTGCCCCCCTTGCCAAATCCCCTGAGGTCTGGGGACAGCAGCATTTTGGATTTAACACAGTTAAGATGCTGTATGGGGTGAATTAAAATTATAATAATTGGCACCTGTGCCAGTGTAAAACTTTGAATATCCGTTTTCAGCTGTGTGCTGGAGTGATGGGATAGGCAGAGTGGGATGGCTCAGTCCCCTCCATGGCAGGAGCAGGGGGAGATCACTGCCTGATCTCAGTGTGAGCCAGGGACCACCTCGATGGGAACTGCTGCAACCCAGCTCTCTGCTTCCCTTGCTGTGCTTTAACTTCAGGGATTGGTTTTTTCAGCCATATTAGTATACATGTGAGGAGCAGCACAATCCCAGAAAGAAGCTCTTTTGTTCATACACACAGCAGGAGCAGAGATGTGTAATTTGTTTGTGTGGACTGGGGAAATCCTGTCCCATGTTGTTTTTAATGAGATGTTCTTAAAGCTGGCTTTTGTGCTGATGGCAAACCTGTGATCAGAACTGGTGACAGCAGCTGTGCACACAAAGACTTGTGCTTATTAATTCAACACAGGCATGTGATCATGGAGAAAAGTCCTTTCCCAAAACTCTCACAAGAGCTGTCTGTAACCAGCTCATAAACTTCTGCAACTCCTTTTGCCTCTCCTGCTCTGGTGGGAAAAGCAAAGCATCTGCTGTGGCCTTCCACCTGTCCTGTTTTTTGGCAGAGCAGGAAAATCTCTCCCCTGAAGCTCTGATAAGATCTGTGTGGTTTCTCCTGTGCAGGATCGATAGCACTCACAAGCTGGGGGTTGTTGCTTGCACAAACCTACATTCTTCCATTCTCCAGAGGAAATCCCAGTCCTCATTCATCCAGACCATAGCTGGGGTGATGCTGAGCCACCCTAATCTCAGTTATCTTCCCAGGGGCTTCTCCAGGGCCTTAGTTTGGGATTAGACCCTGGACTGGCACTGTCCCTGCTCCCTCTCTGAGCAGGCGTTGGGTTGGTGACAAGTGGGCACAATCGTGGCACGTGTCCTGCTTTCAGCATGCAGAGCTGGTTTGTAAATGGAGTGTTTTGCTAATGCAGGAGGAAATGGATGGATATTAATTGCTTTCTGGCAGTTTGTCATTTTTCCTGTTGGTTATTGATGAAATAGCAGCGGCCTGAGGGAAAACAGCAGAAGAGGCACACACGTTAGGAACAATCTGAAGTCAGAGGAAAAACCCAATACTGGCTGGAAGCAGAAGTAGGCTGCATTTTAAACTGAATTTTTTCCAGGAATATCCAGTATCCAAATATTTCATCAATTCTTGGCCTTACCATGCTGTTGCCTCATACCACTGCTGGAAAAAAAACTTCCTCTGAAGGTCAAAACATCCTTTCAGTATTTCAAAATGAGCCATTTTGACTCTTCTTTCAATCGCTTTACATTCCTTTTATTATGAAAGCCACAAGTTCTGGGAGAAGAAGCCCCCAAAACCTAAATCTCATTCAGCCCCAGACTGAGAGCAGAGCAATATAACTGTAGTTTAAATAGAGAAGAGTGTTGTGTTGGATTCCTGGAAGTTTTGCAACTTCTCTTTTTTGTCTTTTTCTTTCAGCACATCTGCTTTCTTTTGGGGCATTGCAAATGACCTAAAATAATAATCATGCAATTATTTTCTCTGCTGTGGATGAATTCCTGTGTTGCAGTGGAAATGGTGGGTTTATAGATGTTGAACCCAGCAGACCATGGAGTGGACAGAGCTTAGATGAAAAATGCTGGTGTGTGCTGAATCCAACCAAACATAATTATGATCACCTTGGGCCAGCTCTGGGGAGGGAAATCTTAATTACCCAGGTTAGGTTTTCATTTATCAACTTCTCCAATTTAGCATAATAACCCTGAAGAGGCAATGCTCCTTTGCCACTCTGTGCTACTCCTGGTTCAGAGGGGAGCAATGAGCAGGTACAAATATTCAATGAAATTTATCAATTTCCTATAAACAGCAGAAGAAACCAAATTATTTTCCCTTTTACAGATAGAGTTACAGCTTCTTTAAAGATGCTACAACATCCTTTGGCTGGGGGAAAGTCCAGGGGAGAACAGAGTGGACTTGAATTGCTTTTGCTTTGAATGTATGAAAAACCTGGATCAAAAAGGGAATATTAATGCTTTGCTCTGTCTGTTTGCATGTTGCATTGCTCAGTGATGCTGCCTAACTCTCAGCATGCTATTTCATTTATACATGCATTTCTAATACTCTTCATTCTGTGCTACAGCCTCTTCTCCATTTTTCTTTTTCCCCCCCAGTCCCCACATTCCTGGCTGCTGGAGTAGGCTGGGCTGTCCAAGAGCTGGGAGACAAAACAACACCATGTGCTCATCACCTTTAAACACAGGAGAGATAAGAGGCTTGGAGAAAAGGCTTTGCTGTTCTGCATTAAGTAGCACTCAAGTTTCACATCCCAAAAATGAGATTCTATCCTTCTCCCCAAGAGCAAGGCTGAGAAAAACTCTAAATAGACATAGAGCAAGCAGGCATTGAAATGCATCACTTTTTTTTTTCTTTTCTGCTTCCCTACCCCCCACCTCTGATGTAAACTGTTATTTGGCTGACACCTGGTGCCTGCCACCTTCATCCTATGTGCCATTAACATCCTTTGCACCCACTGGGCCCCTTGTCCCCAGGAGGGATGGCTGCATCCATCCTGTGTCCCAGGTATGACTGTGCTCCTGGGCAGGGGGAAATTCAGATTCCCCAAACTAGGGGGAATTCCCAGACTAGGATGGATGAATGGGTTGCATGGGACTGGTTTTACACCAGAAAGTATTCATTGCAGCCAGGATTTTGTGCAGGAGCTGAGACATGGGGGGGGTTTGTAAGTGATAAGGAAATGCTGGAAAACCTGGGGGAATTCTTTTTTTAAATTATATACTTGTGTGTGGAACCTGTCTTTCAGACTCTTGGAAAGAGTGGCTTGGCATGTGTGGTGTGATGCCATTATAAAAGCTGGGGGGATGGCAGGGGCTTCTCAAACAGGGATAGACAGACACCAGAGTGACCACACAGGTGACATCCTCTCCTTTTGGGATGTCCTGAGGGAACCCCAGCTCAGCTTTCCCACCCCAAAGCAGCTGGAGTTTAGGATCTGCCCTGATGTTTCTGCAAACACTCCAGAAAAGCAGCTCAGAGGGATCTCTCCCCAGCCCTGGAGTGGGACCACAGGTCCTGTGGATGTCACTGTCACAGGTGAGAGGCACAGCACAGCCTCAGGAGGGGACTCTGTGCGCAGCCTCCGAGCAGGCAGCGTGTTCCTGACTTCAAAGGCAGGAGCTGAGAGGTTTCCAGAGCCTCAGCTTTGTTGTTCATCTTCTCCAATGCTCATAAATTATCAACAAACAACCTCAGCTATCAAGTCAGTGAGGAGGACTGGGTAATTATGTTTGTGGTTCAAAATGAGGGTTGTCAATTTTAATTAGGGAAATCTGAGGGCACAGGGAATTTTAATGTTAGTACCTGAACTCTTGAGTGCTGCACAGAAAATAATTGTAAATGAAAAATTAATCAGGGCTTGGTAGGGAGTGCAAAGGGTGCTCCTTTTCCTCCTATTTTATGGTTTTTGCTTTCTTTGAATCAAATTTGTTTCTGATGATACAACTGCCATGAATTGATTTTAATTACAATAAGGAAAAGGTATAGGCATGTGCCAAAGGGTGATTTCAAGGGGAATCAGGTTTTTTAGAGCCCAACAATCAGTAATATTTGAATATTTTTCTCAGGTATGAGTTTCGGAACAAATCCAGTACCTGAAGAGTGCTGCTTTCTGGGGTTCTGGTATCAGCAAGATAATTCTGATAATTCTGAGCTTGTTCTTATGGCCCTGGCCCTTCCTGCAGGTTTCCCTTGCCCTGATGCTCTGCCCTGGTACAGGCAGGATTTGGGTTTTTCACCCTTCCTGGGCAGGCTCAGCAGCATGCATGGAGGAATCTTAGGACTAAACACTGGCAAGTGTCACTCCCTGTTCTTCCTAAAATCTGGGGAATTTCATCCTTTAATGTCACCAGCAGCCAGAGGGGCTGTGTCTGTGTGACTGCAGTATCTGAAGAGCAGGCAAATGTCAGCCAATGGTGGGGAGTGTATGCTAAGTTCTAATCAGCAGGCCAGTACCTTCTCCTAATTTATTTTCCTTCATTTAGACAGGATTTTCTGTATTGCACAGGATGCTGTGAATATTTATAACGAGAATTTTTTCTCTAACTGCTGCTGTGATTAACTAATTTGGTACTTCCCAAGGATGAGCACAGTGAAGGTTAAACTGATCAGGACCAGTCCTTACCTGGCATTATCCTTTGAGCATCAGCAGAATGGCTAGGTGTGATTTTGGCACTAAGCGTTGTTTTTCTCAGCCAGATGACTCTGCCTCGCGTCAATTGTGCTTGGTACCAGCAGAACTGTGTCCTAAATAGTCTCAAGACAGCAGAAAGAAGAGTTAAGTCAGCCCAAAGGGTTTCCAGGTGCCTACACATAGGTTGGTAAGGTCACAAATTAATAGAGGAAAGGAGGAGGGTGTGTGTTCCCAAACCCCCTGGTGCTCACACACCTCCAGGGCACCTGCACCTTACTTGGATGCTCACTCCTTGATCCTGAAAAGCTGGAAAGTGTCTGTGGTCTGGGAGAAGAACTCAGAGGATTTT